>CM050427.1:10662532-11262532 GCA_027564155.1 Gymnocypris eckloni scoliostomus | reverse complement strand
TTCTGTGTTGTTAACTATTGTTCAACCTTATTGCAGTGTAGAAATTAAACCGTATGACAATTTTATATTACGATTATAGTGACCAAATTGATCACGGTTATCAGTATTGTTAAAATACTGGAAATGTCTAAAAGTATAACTGTACTGTCGATTTAAAGAAGACACTTGGCAGCTTGTTGTCCTTAAGTCAGAAAAATAGCCACAAGGGCTTGAATTTACAGTTATTAGAAATATTGTTTACATTAAATACCAAAAAATATATAAATTAGCCTTTTTGCTGTCTAGAAACACAATGCAGATAAAGCCACAAATCTGACCATGTTCTTTTTCAAATCTGAGGATAACTCTATAACTCTTAAGTTTCATGAAATATTTTTTAGAGCATGCCATGTGATTTTGTTTAGAGTTGACTCTACAATGCTAACTAATAGTTACTCACATTATCCAAGCATCCATGCAGTTTATTGTCTTGTGCTGCCCAAACTGCTTTGTCTCCATGCGCACATTCACACTTCTCCTGGATAGGAGGCTTTTAGATGTATTTAATCATGATGCTAATATCTTTTATTTTTATTGAAAACTTTCTGCTTACAAGGTTTGATCCCACATTTTTTTGGTCAAACTTCTTTCATCTCTAAAATTGTTATCAATTGTCTTCCTTTAAAAACAAACTTACAAAATAAATAAATAAATAAAACATTCTTATGGTCTTAAGTCGATTATCTTTCCTGAAGTATTCCACTATTTTCAGCCAAACAGTTGTAGCACACCATTTCTATGTGACGTGAGGATCTTTATCTCACTTTCATTTTGAACAAAATGCTACAGTTTTTCTACATGTCAGTGATGATTCTGAAAGAAAACGCGCTTGGAACCTAATGTTGCTATAGTAACGAACGCAACTTCCACCCGAGAAACCGCACGCTTTTATTCTAGCAAAAAGTTTGCTTTGTAAAGTAGGTTCAACAGCATTAAGTTATTTAGCGCAAATTGTATTATTCAATTGCACTGTGCACATTCGTTTTGTACGTTATGCGCCGCCAATAAATGCACGTCCTTGAATGAGCGGTGTTTTGTAACGTCTGTTAATGCCAATGACGCGACCTATTTCAGGGTGCCCAAAATTACCATTAAATCAGTCAGGGCTATACACATGTACCTTCATATTTACATGTAAAGCTTGCGCTGCACAGGTTGAATTTCAAACGACTTAACGCTAACGTAAATCACCGATGAGTGACAGGACAGGGGCACTTCAGGGGCCAATCAGATTTCAGCTGGGGCCGGTGCCCTCTGGCCCCACCCTAGATCCGCCACTGCATGAAATGTTTGTGATGTCCTCTAAATTGGCAAATGTTGTCTTTATAACTTGGACATGCAAATGTTTATTTTGTGTTGACATGTAACACATTGCTACAAAATGGACCGTAAACATACAAATGTGCATAAGTATTTTCTGTGTAAGTACTTGACATTACCAGTCATTTTTTCCTATAAAACCTGTATCTAAAAAGATATGAGCAAGTTACCATATTTTGCAGACATGCAATTTAATTGTGATTGCACTTACAGTCTAGGAAATATTAAGATGGCTTCAAAATTAAGTCAAAGCAACTGAGAAAAATTGTAACAATTTTCTCCAGATGTAGCCTAAAATTGACTCCATTCCATCTCCAGCACAAACTTGATCAAATGTTTATGTGGTTTAATTTGTCACCAAAAAAAAAGCTACCTTTGCACTTATTTTTTCTTATGCCCACTGCTTGACGGACGGACGGACGGACGGACGGACGGATGGATGGATGGATGTAGATAGATAGATAGATAGATAGATAGATAGATAGATAGATAGATAGATAGATAGATAGATAGATAGATAGATAGATGGATGGATGTTGATGGAGGGAGGGAGGGAGGGATGGATGGATGGATGTAGATAGATGGATTGGATGTAGATAGATGGAGGGAGGGAGGGAGGGATGGATGTGGATGTAGATAGATGGATTGGATGTAGATAGATGGAGGGAGGGATGGATGTGGATGTAGATGGAGGGAGGGATGGATGGATGTATATAGATGGAGGGAGGGAGGGAGGGATGGATGTAGATAGATGGAGGGAGGATGATTTTGTTTAGAGTTGACTCTACAATGCTAACTAATAGTTACTCACATTATCCAAGCATCCATGCAGTTTATTGTCTTGTGCTGCCCAAACTGCTTTGTCTCCATGCGCACATTCACACTTCTCCTGGATAGGAGGCTTTTAGATGTATTTAATCATGATGCTAATATCTTTTATTTTTATTGAAAACTTTCTGCTTACAAGGTTTGATCCCACATTTTTTGGTCAAACTTCTTCATCTCTAAAATTGTTATCAATTGTCTTCCTTTAAAACAAACTTACAAAATAAATAAATAAATAAAACATTCTTATGGTCTTAAGTCGATTATCTTTCCTGAAGTATTCCACTATTTTCAGCCAAACAGTTGTAGCACACCATTTCTATGTGACGTGAGGATCTTTATCTCACTTTCATTTTGAACAAAATGCTACAGTTTTTCTACATGTCAGTGATGATTCTGAAAGAAAACGCGCTTGGAACCTAATGTTGCTATAGTAACGAACGCAACTTCCACCCGAGAAACCGCACGCTTTTATTCTAGCAAAAAGTTTGCTTTGTAAAGTAGGTTCAACAGCATTAAGTTATTTAGCGCAAATTGTATTATTCAATTGCACTGTGCACATTCGTTTTGTACGTTATGCTCTTGCGCCGCCAATAAATGCACGTCCTTGAATGAGCGGTGTTTTGTAACGTCTGTTAATGCCAATGACGCGACCTATTTCAGGGGTGCCCAAAATTACCATTAAATCAGTCAGGGCTATACACATGTACCTTCATATTTACATGTAAAGCTTGCGCTGCACAGGTTGAATTTCAAACGACTTAACGCTAACGTAAATCACCGATGAGTGACAGGACAGGGGCACTTCAGGGGCCAATCAGATTTCAGCTGGGGCCGGTGCCCCTCTGGCCCCACCCCTAGATCCGCCACTGCATGAAATGTTTGTGATGTCCTCTAAATTGGCAAATGTTGTCTTTATAACTTGGACATGCAAATGTTTATTTTGTGTTGACATGTAACACATTGCTACAAAAATGGACCGTAAACATACAAATGTGCATAAGTATTTTTCTGTGTAAGTACTTGACATTACCAGTCATTTTTTTCCTATAAAACCTGTATCTAAAAAAGATATGAGCAAGTTACCATATTTTGCAGACATGCAATTTAATTGTGATTGCACTTACAGTCTAGGAAATATTAAGATGGCTTCAAAATTAAGTCAAAGCAACTGAGAAAAATTGTAACAATTTTCTCCAGATGTAGCCTAAAATTGACTCCATTCCATCTCCAGCACAAACTTGATCAAATGTTTATGTGGTTTAATTTGTCACCAAAAAAAAAGCTACCTTTGCACTTATTTTTTCTTATGCCCACTGCTTGACGGACGGACGGACGGACGGACGGACGGACGGATGGATGGATGGATGTAGATAGATAGATAGATAGATAGATAGATAGATAGATAGATAGATAGATAGATGGATGGATGTTGATGGAGGGAGGGAGGGAGGGATGGATGGATGGATGTAGATAGATGGATTGGATGTAGATAGATGGAGGGAGGGAGGGAGGGATGGATGTGGATGTAGATAGATGGATTGGATGTAGATAGATGGAGGGAGGGATGGATGTGGATGTAGATGGAGGGAGGGATGGATGGATGTATATAGATGGAGGGAGGGAGGGAGGGATGTAGATAGATGGAGGGAGGGATGGAGGGAGGGAGGGATGGATGTGGATGTAGATGGAGGGAGGGAGGGGTGGATGTAGATGGAGGGATGGATGGATGGATGGATGGATGGATGGATGGATGGATGGATGGATGGATGGATGGATGGATCGATGGATGGATGGATGGATGGATGGATAGAGATCCAACGATTTATTTTTACCTGAATTTAGCATTGCTTCCACAGACACCTGTAATGTAAATTATTAAAGTACCAGTTCAAGTGAAGGTAAACATGCACATTTCCTCTGTTGGCACGCATGGCCGCAGGAAGGTGCAACAAGCGCTCGTTCGCAAGGTATGCGGCAACGAGCTGTTTTTGACGGACAGTTGAGACCATCCAATTAAAAACGCATCATTTTTGACAGTCGCTCTCATCTCTGACATTGGCCAATCAGAGAACGGATTAGGCGGTCCTTATGCAAATGTGCTGGCAAGGGAAATGTAACCGCTCCATTCATTCTCCTCATCACAGAGAAGAAACAAATAGGTGGCGTTTCTCTGTTGAAGTACAGTTTACTCCTCCAACCGCGAGAGTATAAGTCACTTTGAGCGATTAATAAAAGACCGGATACTTCTCTCACGATACTCTGGTGAGTGATATTGTGTCTGTATTGAAATTGTTATATAGCCTACCTATCTGTCATTTCATAATGCGCGCATTGCTCCGTCAAGCTTCGCAGAATATTTTATGCAGATTTTGTATTTCAGTTAGTAACACTTGATAAACCGAGCCACATACTGAAACACATCAACACGATTGCATACACTTTCTCTGCTATTAAAGGGACAAATGCTTTTCAGTAATGTGCCTGACAACTTTTACTTAAAAACATTGCTATGTCGTTTAATCTTAGTCATGCATTTCTATATCGTGCATTCATACTGATGTAATTAAAGTAAGATTAAACAAAATGGAACGTGAACAAATTTGAGTGCCGCCAATAATAAACTCATTGTTAATTTGGTCTTATATTCAAATGAGCGTTAAGTTGGCTTGTGGTTTTATATCTTACTAACGACATGGTCTGGTGCATTTATACGCCTGTGCTGTTGACACAAGCTTGAGGTGTTAAGGTTTGTTTATGAATAGCGCGGTGCCAGAAAAGTTCAGGGATGCGTGGATGTGAGTCAGTGTTGTGTCTGCGCCACGCATGTATGAATGGAACAACATGGCTGTCTCAAAACAGCTGCCTTCCTAGGTAGAATTTTGGGCTATCAAAAGTGCCTTATTTTAGGCATCATAGGGGACTGCAGCATTTCTGGATATGTATAGTATTTTTGGGCATTATAGGTGCTTGCAGCAGTTTTGGGAATCTTTGAACGTTTTCGTTGGAAAGCATTTTTTTTTGTGGGCATCATGTGCGTACAGAATATTGTAGGCATATTTCATTGCTCTAGGGTTGATTTTGGGACATCACATGTTCATGCATTATGTTTTAGGAATATTTCTTTGCTCATATTTGGGCATCATGAATGCATCATTAATAGTGCATTGAGCATTTTATATGTGCTTGTAGAATTTATGGGCAACATATATATGTGCAGCCTTATTCTTCCAGCAGCATTTTTTGGCATTACTTGTGCAGCTTAGAGTGGACATCATAGGTGTGCACAGCATATTTTAGACATATTTCACAGTTTAGTGATCATTTTTGGGCATCATAGACACATGCCACGTTTTTTTTGCATCATAAGATGCATGCAGAATTGTTTAGGCATCATAGGCCGTTGCAGCATTTTTTGGGCATTATAGGTGCATAGAGCATATTTTAGTCTTATTTCTAGGGATAATTTTTAGGTATCATGAATGCATGCAGCATTGTTTTGGCATCATAAGCACATGCCATGTTTTTTTGGCAACATAAGATGCATGCAGAGCTATTTAGGCATTATAGGCCTTTGCAGCAATTTCGGGCATTATAGGTGCATAAAGCATATAATTTGGGGGCATCATGGATGCATGCAGCATTTTGTGATAGGACACTGCAGCAGTTTTGGGCATCATAAGCTCATGAAGCATTTTAAGTCATAATATGCTTTTAGATAATTTTGAGGCATCAGGCACCAAAGAGGCTGTCTAGGTAAACCGCTTACACAAATCCCATTATGTCTCTTTCTTTGTGAATGTGTGTTCATTCTCTTACATTTGTAAACAATCTACATATAAACGCTCAACTTTAATAAATAATTGACTGCTCTTTGAGTGCTCTGTTCACTGGTCACCAAGTGCTCACCACTGAACTGTCACTTAAAGGATCAGCAGTGAGTTGTGAGAGCATCGGTGTGTTGGCACCATGTCTGTTTCTATCCATGTTGCCATTTGAATGGGCCTGCGAGTGGCCATGAAGCTTCAATGAGCTCCGTATGTCTCACGGCCACCGCTCATTAAGCTCAAATAATGAATGGATGCAGAAGTGACTATGTATGCTTAGATGAAACATGGCAGAGGGCAAAGAGATTTGGGAGGGTTTCAATGGTGAGAAGAGTGGAGGGTTACGGCCTCCTCACTTCATCTGACCATGACGCACTTCAATTGCTGAAGTGCAGGGTGATTGTAAAATCCATACTTGGTTTGAAATGTCTGAAAAGTTGTCCTGTTATGGTGGAGCATGGCAGCAGCTTTGTCCTTTAACTCTGTAAAGCCTGACATGTATTATTTTTAAAGCATTTTATAGATTTTTTTTACAAGTATAATGAATATATTATAAAAAAAATTTTTTTTTGTACGTTTGATATATCAGGCTTTTATGGTCCATATAGTATGATATCGAAGAATATGCAGCTCATATTTGAACACGAATAATGGAAATATATATACAATCTTGAATGAGAGATGTCCAAAAAAGATTCTTAAAATAAAGATTCCAAAAGGACATTTCAGTCAGCAGGTCGTAAATGTGTATTTTTTTTTCTAAGTGTGAAGTTAGAAAAAACTTTTAAAAAAATTACTTATTTTTCCACTACAAAGAAACTTTCGTGCAATGGAAAGGTTTAGGGGTCGACCGATTATCGGCGCCGATATTACGCATTTTACCGATTATCGATATCGGCCATTTTAAAAACAGATTTGCCGATCATTTTTTTTTTTTTTTTTTTATGCAAACAAACATACTATTTACAGGTGACATTATTTATTGGTGAATAAATAATACAGGTGAAACTATTTAATGTTTAAATGCACTATTTGGCTCGATGCAGCCTATCTGAGCTCAACACTCTGTGAGAGTGAGGCGATCTCTCAATCTCTGAGAGCAATCTCCACCCACCGCTCATCTGATATGTAGAGAGTCACGAGTCCGACCAATCAACGCGAAAACTGAAGGCAGTCTCACACCATGCTAACTGGAGCTGCCTCAGTGATCACGCATCAGTTGTCTCTCAAAGGTAAAGCAGCAGCAGACGTTGCTGAAGTTGCAAAACACCTCAATATAACCTATGATGTCCGCGATGCGGAAAATGCGGGCGGAATGCAGTCATATAATGGAATTTACCGTATAACGCGGAATGTCATGGAATGTGTCGAAGTTTGGATGAATTAATCAAAAGTAGGTCAGTACACTTAAATCGACTCGCGCTATGGACTAGTATCTATAAATATTAAGCCGCAAAAACACTTTAAATATGAATCCTGCATGTTCTGCATCTCTGTTAATGAATGACACAGACGTGCGGTTTCATTTACTGCACACACACATACTGAAGCGTGTGACGCTCGCAGTGTTTTCAGCATCTGCCGTCTCACTAAATGAGGACATAAATACATGAACAACATCCCCAGAACTGCTCAGAGAGTCACTTCATGAGCATTTGACCGTTTCATTTGAGTAAAACGATCGTCATATCATATATACATAGGCTACAGAAACTTAAAAGGTCCTCATGGCAACCTGTCAAAATATAAGTTCGGTTTAGCCGAATATATTACTGTATACGTAATACAACTACAACAATTATTACAACTTTTGTTGAGAATAATCACAATACGCTAAATACGTTTACTTTAAGTTTTACAAAATGTTTACAGAATGCTTCTGGGTGATCCCTGCACTTATGTTATTATTAATATTACTGTTTATTTAATGTTGTTGTTATTAACAGTTTTAAGAATTAAAGACATGTTTAAAAGCATTTAAAGAACGTTTTTTTGTCAGAGCTTGTTATTATTAATTTTGGCATTCATTTTCATTTTTACACCAGACACGTATATCGGTTCAAAATATCGGTTATCGGTCTACTTGATCTGTAATAATTGGTATCGGCATCGGCCCTGAACCATATCGGTCGACCCCTAGAAAGGTTCTTCATGGAGACTTATGGCGCTTTTCCACTGCATGGTACGGCACGGTACGGTACGGTTCACTTTTGGGGGGTTTTCCACTGGGTACTGTACCTGGTACCTGATACTTTTTTAGTACCACTTCGGTCGAGGTTCCATCGAGCCGTACCGTTACCAAAACGTGACGTGTAAACTCTGCTGATCACTGATTGGCCGGAGAAAATCGTCATTACTGCGTCACTGAACTTGCGACAACGAGACCCTCCTCTACAGCCCTACCCGCTAGATTTAAACCAGCACAGCCAGCGAAGGATCGGACGCAACTTCTGTTTAAACAAACGCACATTTTTGCATCAACCACAAAATAGCAGTGTCGTTGTCTGTTGAGGAAGAACAGACGTTCCTCTCGTTGATAGCCGAGTAGCGGATCCAGCGAGAGCTTGATGGCGCGACGCCGAAGGAAAAAGCCTTATGTATAACGTTACTTTTGAACTTGCTATATTTTCAGAGTATGTTTTATATTTTTACCTCTGTATCTGTGTTTTGCTTCAATTAAAAACAATCTGATCGAATAAGTGTACCTCCAGACTATATTAAATATGTATTATTGTATGAGCACGTAATGAACCTCTTGAAAAGACAAATGATTAATGCCGATTATAAAAACCATCACATAAATAAATAAAACAAGGGATACATTGTACATTTTGAAATATTCAAAAGTTTATTGATAATTCACTTTATAGAACACGCTGCATGAATAGTTAACTAATCAAGTAACGTTAACGCAGCACACCTGCACGAACATCTCTGCTCTCCTCATCTAACGTTACAGCCCGTGTCACTGCCACCACAGTCTCTGCTGCTGGGGGTAAATCACAAGCATTCTCATAGACCTCTCCATTGTTGTTAAAAACATCCACATCCCGAGAGTGAAAAACACTATTCCGTCTCCTTTCTTTGTTGTGAGTTTGTTTGTGGCGCGTTTACGATGATGTCATGGCAGTAGAGGCGGCGCAATTATAACGACGCGTGAATAATCCCGCCCACTCTATAGCGGTACTAAACTGCGGTAGAAATGCAAACCGACCCGAACTGAGCCGTACCGTACCGTACCGAGCCGTGCCGAACCGTACCATGCAGTGGAAAAGCGCCAATAGATGCCAGTAAAGAACTTTTATTTCTCAGTGTACTTTTCTTGTGAAAGCTCACATTTTCAAAATTTTCTTACAAAATGATGTACAGATAATCAAGTAAACCTTGCTTCAGGCCAGTAAGTATTCATCTCGAAATATACTAACAACCAAAAAGTCATTTGTACATTTACTTATAAAAATCAGTTAAACGTCCACAGCAAAAAGGCATAAGAATTACACTAAAAGGCCCTTTACTTGCTATAAAAGCATAAACTATTAATTATATAACAGAAGGCATGTAGAAGTTTTGATCTTTTTTAAGTGAACTAAAAGGTAGTAGAATTAGACTGTGGACGAGTCAAAGGGTCAGCACACACACGTCCAGCCGTCCGCTTGATTTTGTCCCCAACAGTAGGATTGGGCAGTATCACACTACACTCACACACATGGCCGATTGACTGATTACCCACGTCACATGCTCTGGTTTTCATGGTGATGGATGGCAGATTAAAATGGCTGAGCTCTGAAAGCCACACACAGTTGTCAGATTTTTGGCGGGAACAATCTAATGGCCTCCAGGCGACTCAATATGGAAAAACAAAAGAATGCCTGCGTGGAAGAATGAATGAGGACTGCTGCGTTTTGTTCCCCTCTCCGATAGGATCCTGTTAATATTGTGCATGTTCGTCATGTCAAACAGAAGCCCTATGGCTTGTTTTCTTTCGGTTAATCTTTTTTTTTCTGGCCTTGTTTTTGTTGTTGTTTGCTCTGCTTCCTGTTCTGAATTTGAATGAGAGGCAAGTACAGTGTCATAACGGGGGGGATGCTGTCAGCTACATTTAGCAGCTGGAGTTATCAGATGACGCCCTGGGGTGTTAGAAACAAATTGTTCAATGCACTTACCCACTATGTTACAGCATATAAATAAGGCAGGATATGCAATTCAAACCATAAGTCTGATTTTGAGAAGTAGGACTGACTGTTCCATTGCAAACATAGTGTTGGCATAGAATGACGCCCACCGTGCTTCCAATCTATAGATAGCATGTGCAGCACATCCTTTAGGATCTGACTGCTTGTCAGTTTCCAGCCTATTGATTTGAACACAAATTGATTTTACATTGAACTGACAATAGAATCTAAGTATATATGTAACATTTGCGCCTCCCCAGAGATGATATTTTAAACGTTTGATGTTTATAATTGATTTGCAGTTTTTTTTTTATGTAACCATATCTGATGCAACAAATTTGATGTAGTACACTTCTTTCAGAGGCATTGCAGTGTGCACTACATCGACTGCCCATACTGGTTACCACATTTCATAATCCCATTTATTTCCCTGCCCAAGTACCATTCTTGAGAGGGCACAGTTCAAATACAGCCTGCCAAGCCACTTAAATCAAATTCAGCACAATAAAATGAACGCAGAAAGAATCAGATCAGAATCAGAATGAGCTTTATTGCCAGATATGTTTACACATATGAGGAATTTGTTTTTGTGACAGAAGCTACCGCAGTGCAACATAATGACAGTGACAGAACTAAAATCATAGATAATAAAAAAGAATAAAAAAACTAGTAAATGAGGAATAACAATATGCAAATTGACAATTGTATGTACAGGTAAATAATAAGGAACAGTTTTGTATGTACAGGTATATTATGTGCAATTGAAGTGTAGACTAAGTATGTGTGTTAGATAAATAAGTGTATACATAGTGTGTGTACTACAATTATTGTTAAGTGTTCATGAGATGGATTGCCTGAGGGAAGAAACTGTTTCTGTGTCTGGTCGTTCTGGTGCTCAGAGCTCTGTAGTGTTGACCAGACGGTAACAGTTCAAAGAGGGAGTGTGCTGGATGTGTGGGGTCCAGAGTGAGTTTGCCAGCCCTTTTGCTTACTCTGGATAAATACAGTTATTGGAGAGTAGGGAGAGTTGTACCAATGATTCAATCAGCAGTCCGGACTACCCTCTGTAGTCTTCTGAGGTCAGATTTGGTAGCTGAGCTGAACCAGACAGTTATTGATGTGCAGAGTAGAACTGTTTCAGAAGCTCCTGTGGCAGGTTGAACTTCCTCAGCCGGCGAAGGAAGTACAGCCTCTGCTGGGCCTTTTTCACCATGGAGTCAATGTGATTGGCCCACTTCAGGTCCTGAGAAATAGTGGTGCCCAGGAACCTGAATGACTCCACTGCAGCCACAGAGCTGTTCATGATGGTACATTTTGTTCTGCTTATCAGAGATGGATGGCTTGAGCTTATTGAAATCAACTGTTTACAATGCTGCTCTTTTGTACTCTAGTAGCAGCAGAACATGTAAAATTGTAAAATTACCAAGCATGGTAATGGTTTTATAAAATTTTGTTTAGCTGGTGGTTAGTTTATTATCTGACAACCATCTTATATATAATGTTTTAATTATACATATATAAGGTAATTAACTTAAAGAGATTGTTCACCAAAAATAGAATTTGGTCATTGCCATTTACTTCCATAGCATGGAAAAATACTACGGAAGTCCATGGCTACCGTCAGCTTTTTGGTAGCCAACATTCTTCAAAATATAATCTTTTGTGCTCAGCAGAAGAAAGAAACTCATACAGGTTTAGGACAGATTGAGGGTGAGTAAACAATAACAGAATCTTAATTTTAGTTTGAACTAACCATTTAATTTATTTTATATTATATATTATATTATTTAAATTCATATTTATGTTAATATCATATTGCTTGTATGAGATTTATTACCAGATTTATATATATGTAAATGAATGAAAGCCTATGCAAAACTTTCTGCCACAATGTTGGTGTTGGTTTTGTTGTAGAATTATGTTTTTGTTGTGTTGCTGTGTAGGTTTTGCAGCATTACAAGGTGGTTTCTGACGTGATCTAATTGGTAGTTTACTAGCGAAGTGAAATGAGCCCACCCTCAAGTCTCTGATATCATCGTCTTTAGATTGGACTTAAACTCCTACTTCTTTATAAATCTATGGCTTTTCATCTGACATCATTTGACAGGTGAAAATCTGCTAAAAAGTCTAAATGCTTATAGAAATAACATACTTTACTCAACTAGCTTAACGGTTTGGGACGAGTTTGTGTTTGTATTAGGGGTTCAAACCACTCACCCAATGTGCCTTAGCATTGGTATTACTATTAACCCCTTTTTTACTCCTTGCGCAGAATTATCTCTAATTCAGAACATAATAGAGTTGGTTTTTGAGGAAGCATTTGGGAGTTTCATAGTTTTCTGTGGAGTGGAAATATAGTGCTTTTGGGTTCCTCAAAATACAGCATCATGCTTCTTTGTATTTCCAGCCATCAGCCGCAACAGTGTTGCATTAGCAGATACAAATGACAGTACTTGGTACATACAATATTTTGAGAAGTAGAGAGCAGGTGCGGTGACCTTCACTGGGTTGCCCTCTTCTCCTGCGAGAGGAGATTGTTTCTTTATCACTGGAGCGGGGAAGCATCTAAGCAGGGTCTAATTTAAACATGATGCTGTGGGACTCGTTTAGAGCCGGTAAACATGACTAGCTGTTTATCCCAAAGAAAAAATAAATGTATTGCTTAGGGGCGTTTCATAGCTCAGGAGACAGGATTCTCAGCTACACTCTTAAAAATAAAGGTGCTTCAAAAGTTTCAAGTGATGTCATAGAATAACATTTTTTTTGTTCCACAAAGAACCATTCAGTCAAAGGTTCTTAAATAACCATCTCTCCCTTGCCTTTTTATAATCTGAAGAACCTTCTTTCACCACAAATAACCTTTTGTGAAACAGAAAGGGTCTTCAGATGTTAAAGGTTCTTTATGGAACCATTTAGACAAAAAGATTCTTCTATGGCATCGTGAAGCACCTTTATTTTTAAGAGTGTATGTTGCATTTTAGTATCAACTTGGTCTGAGATGTTTCTCCTGAAAGTCCTTAATGTAAAATAAATAAAAATGAACTAAAATTCATATATTCAACCATGTCATTCCATAGCTGTATGGACTTTCTTTCTTCATCTGAACATAAAGCCAGATATTTTGAAGAATGTTATAACTATTTTTGTCCATACATTAAAAGATAATGGGGTCAAAAAGAATGCTGGACCTTCATAAATAAACAAACACAGAGAAAAAATATCTTCAAAAATTAACATGCATCTACAATCATTATTTTATTACTGTTTAAGCATTTGATGCTTTTAGAAGATCCTACGTTTAGTGTCCCAGCTGGAGAGCATAGTTTCAGTCCTGCAATTGCTAAGTGATTTGTTTGTCTTTGCCCCGTACCCCACATGCAGCCCCTTGCCTATTTCAACTACCTTAAATTACTGCCCTGAACCATCTACCACCATGTCCTGTGTGTGAGAGTGTTGTGCATTAGTGGCTGTTATAAAAAGTACAGTTAGAGACAGAAAGGTTTGTTGTTACTGACAGAGACTAAAATAAAAGGACTATGTATTTTCCCCTATGATTTATTCATATATAACTGAATAATCTCCTTTATTCTGGATCTTTTGCTCACAAAAGCTCCCTTGGCAGATGAGGATGATGATGACTGACAGATTGGGATGTGGCCCTTTGACTCCAGATAAGCATGGCTGACCTTTAACGCACATATCTCCAAACAACTGCATTATTTATGCCCACTATTGGTTATGCCACATGAGTCAGTGGATAATTTTATGACTCCCCTGTAATTGAACTGCAGTCATGAGAAGGTGGCATAAAAAGCTTCAGGAGTGACGTAAACATCCATAGAACGTTTGTTGATTGAGAGAAGGATCATAATATTGACCACAATTGCTGATCATGATTTTGAATTTTTACGGTATATATAACTTAATATATTGCTTATATTATAGAGTATTGTTATTTTGAGTGAAAAGTTAATTGAAAACTGTTTAGGACATTTCATTCAGAATAGTATTTGGTTTGTGTCCCTTTTGCATTAATGACAGATAAATGGACAATAAATTCTGAAAATTATTAAGAAAAACTGCTCTACTTTGCTGAAAAAACAAACAAACAGATATATAGCTTGCACAAGTTAATTTAGTCATTATGACATCAGCTGTGAAAAACAGTATCATTTTTTAATTATAAAAATAGGAGGAACCTCTAGGCATTAGTCGATAAGTGATATAATGCTGCAATATATGATATGGAATGGCCTGCCCAACTCAATCCAAGCAGCTGAATCATCTTCAAGAATCGGCTAAAAACACATCTCTTCCATTTTTATTTGACCCTCTAACTCTATTCTAATTTTATTCTTTAAAAAAAACTTGCCCCTTTTAGACTTGCACTCTATTCAATTACTAATTGCATGTTTTTCTAACACTAGCCTCTCTATTCTATCTATTCCTTTTCTTTTTTATTTATTAAACCATTAACAAAAGCAAAAAAAAGCGATATGTAGGAGGCAGTGAGATGAGAAGTTCTTCAAAACACTCAATCTTTAATGATCCAAAACATAGAGCACTTAGGAGGTACAAAATTTAGAGGTCTGCTACCCGACCCGAACCCGCGGGTCCCGAAATACTTTCGGGGTTCGGGTCGGGTTTCGGGTTAATGTTTAATGGATAGCTTCGGGCTCGGGTCGGGTCGGGTTTGTAGCTAAACCAAAACTATATGCAGAGGCTTCGCTGCTTTCATAGACGCACGCACACACATATCAGAGATCGCGCACAAACAGCACGGAAACTTTTATTAGTAAAATAGCTTCGACAGGCTACTGACTCGCAAGTCACAACATTATATTTATCTGCAATGAGGCGGCAAAATCGCTGTTTTTGAAGTAACTAAGCCTCATTGCTTGTAGAGAGAGACGCATGAGCGCAGAGTTCACATGCACGCGCAACTCTTTCCTCGGTCTCTCGCTCGCTCGGTCTCTCTCTCTCTCTCTCTCTCTCGCTCGCTCGGTCTCTCTCTCTCTCAAATAAATGATTAATTCATTCAAATAAATACAATCTTATTTAAGAGCTTATGTCTGATTTAAAGTAGACAGAATGCTAACGAGCCTTAACTGACAAAAAATGACCATAATTTGCACGGTCATCATCTTCTTGTCCAAACAAAATTCATAAACTCGGCAGAATGTATGCGACCGCTGCACCTGATGTTCACAAACTTCCATAACTGGTAAATGTTTGTGAAATGGCCCTTGATTAATCCGTTTCTTTGCATGCAATCGTGAAATGCAATCTTTTCCTTTTTATTCGTTATGGGCGGTGGGGGTGATTTCGGGTCGGGTTCGGGCTCTAAATTTAACTGTGCCGCTCGGGTCGGGTCGGGTCGGGTCGGGTCGGGTCAGACGATCTCGGGTACGGGCCGGGTTCGGGCTTCAGTTTTGAGCCCGTGCAGACCTCTAACAAAATTACAATTAAGACCGGACCCCAGAGACAAGAAACACCAGGCTTAAGTAAGGGAGACTAAACGAGGATAAACTAGATCATGAGGGACACACACCTGGAACTAATGAACTAATGATGAGAACTAAACGAGAACAGGAAACTGACCAAAAATGGGCATGTGAGAAGAGGAACCACATGACACAGGAAGACAGGACTTACATTTACTCCCCCCCTCCCGGAAGGCTTGTCCCGTGCCTTGCATCATCCAACGGGGAGGGGGAGGGGGTGCTCTGGAGGCATCGAGGGACCAGAAAACATGGGCTCCAGGGTGGCACCCATTCCGGGACCCAAGGTGGGACCAGGGACTTGGGCAGCCATGGCGGAGAAGGGAGCTTGGGCAGCCATGGCGGAGCAGGGAGCTTGGGCGGCCATGACGGAGCAGGGAGCTTGGGCGGCCATGGCGGAGCAGGGAGCATGGGCGGCCATGACGGAGCATGGGCGGCCATGGGGGAGCAGGGAGCTTGGGCGGCCATGGCAGAGCAGGGAGCTTGGGCGGCCATGGCAGAGCAGGGAGCATGGGCGGCCATGATGGAGCAGGGAGCTTGGGCGGCCATGGTGGAGCAGGGAGCATGGGCGGCCATGGCAGAGCAGGGAGCTTGGGCGGCCATGACGGAGCAGGGAATTTGGGCGGCCATGGCGGAGCAGGGAGCATGGGCGGCCATGGCGCAGCAGGGAACTTGGGCGGCCATGGCGGAGCAGGGATCATGGGTGGCCATGACGGAGCAGGGAGCTTGGGCGGCCATGGCAGAGCAGGGAGCATGGGCGGCCATGATGGAGCAGGGAGCTTGGGCGGCCATGATGGAGCAGGGAGCTTGGGCGGCCATGGTGGAGCAGGGAGCATGGGCGGCCATGGCGGAGCAGGGAGCTTGGGCGGCCATGACGGAGCAGGGAATTTGGGCGGCCATGGCGGAGCAGGGAGCATGGGCGGCCATGGCGCAGCAGGGAGCATGGGCGGCCATGGCGCAGCAGGTAACAGGCGGCCATGGCGGAGCAGGGATCATGGGTGGCCATGACGGAGCAGGGAGCTTGGGCGGCCATGGCGGAGCAGGGAGCATGGGCGGCCATGATGGAGCAGGGAGCTTGGGCGGCCATGGCGGAGCAGGGAGCATGGGCGGCCATGGCGGAGCAGGGAGCTTGGGCGGCCATGACGGAGCAGGAATTTGGGCGGCCATGGCGGAGCAGGGAGCATGGGCGGCCATGGCGCAGCAGGTAACTTGGGCGGCCATGGCGGAGCAGGGATCATGGGTGGCCATGACGGAGCAGGGAGCTTGGGCGGCCATGGCGGAGCAGGGAGCATGGGCGGCCATGATGGAGCAGGGAGCTTGGGCGGCCATGGCGGAGCAGGGAGCATGGGCGGCCATGGGAGCAGGGAGCTTGGGCGGCCATGGCGGAGCAGGGAGCATGGGTGGCCATGGCTGAGCAGGGAGCTTGGGCGGCCATGACGGAGCAGGGAATTTGGGCGGCCATGGCAAGCAGGGAGCATGGGCGGCCATGGCGCAGCAGGGAACTTGGGCGGCCATGGCGGAGCAGGGATCATGGGCGGCCATGGCGGAGCAGGGAGCTTGGCCATGGCGGAGCAGGGAGCATGGGCGGCCATGAAGGATCAGGGAGCTTGGGCGGCCATGGCGGAGCAGGGAGCATGGGCGGCCATGACGGAGCAGGGAGCTTGGGCGGCCATGGCGGAGCAGGGAGCATGGGCGGCCATGGCGGAGCAGGGAGCTTGGGCGGCCATGACGGAGCAGGGAGCATGGGCGGCCATGGCGGAGCAGGGAGCTTGGGCTGCCATGACGGAGCAGGGAATTTGGGCGGCCATGGCGGAGCAGGGAGCATGGGCGGCCATGGCGCAGCAGGGAACTTGGGCGGCCATGGCGGAGCAGGGATCATGGGTGGCCATGACGGAGCAGGGAGCTTGGGCGGCCATGGCGGAGCAGGTAGAGTGGGCGGCTATGGCGGATCCGGGGACTCGGGTGGCCATGGCTGTGCAAGGAGCTTGGGCGGCCATGATGGATCAGGGAGCTTGGGCAGCCATGGCGGAGCAGGGAGCATGGGCGGCCATGACGGAGCAGGGAGCTTGGGCGGCCATGGCGGCGCAGGGAGCATGGGCGGCCATGGCGGAGCAGGGAGCTTGGGCGGCCATGACGGAGCAGGGAGCATGGGCGGCCATGGCGGAGCAGGGAGCTTGGGCGGCCATGACGGAGCAGGGAATTTGGGCGGCCATGGCGGAGCAGGGAGCATGGGCGGCCATGGCGCAGCAGGGAACTTGGGCGGCCATGGCGGAGCAGGGAGCATGGGCGGCCATGGCGGAGCAGGGAGCTTGGGTGGCCATGACGGAGCAGGGAGCATGGGCGGCCATGGCGGAGCAGGGAGCTTGGGCGGCTATGGCGGATCCGGGGACTCGGGTGGCCATGGCTGTGCAAGGAGCTTGGGCGGCCATAGCGGGTCCGCCTCCGAGGCCGTGGAGCAGAAGCGTGGACTCTTGGGGTTGCGCTGGAAGTGCAGACTCTTGGGGGCGCTTTGGTGGGCGCTGCCGAGGAGCGGGCCCTGAAAGCGTGGATGCTAGGGAATGCTCTGTTTTTTTATTTATTATAAAAAATTTGTTTTTATAAAAAAAGTATGTTAAGTTAACTGAGACTTGTTATAGCACTTGCATATCTTTTTTTTTTCTTTTTCTTTTTTGATTGCTTCCATTGTCCTCATTTGTAAGTCGCTTTGGATAAAAGCATCTGCTAAATGGGTAAATGTAAATACATCTATAATGTTTACATTTGATACGTAACCGAGAAATAGTGAAGATTCTTAAATATTTATCATTATTTTTAATAATCTTTATTAAAAGTTTAAATTCTATTTTGAATTACAAATTGTTTATGTGGTCTTACATTTTTGGACCCCTTGGTTATGCCCCTTTTTAACCTTTTCTTTTTTTTTAAATTTTTATTACATTTACTTGAGATATTCCTTCCACTGAAATGGCTCAATTAAAATTGCAATCCAACCCTGAATAGAAAATAGTATTTTGCTATTTGATGCAAAAAAAGAGCAAAAATAAGCAGAAGAGAACATCATCCATGGTATAGCTTCTAACCAATTATTTGCTAAATTTTGTAACACAGAGGTTGTGAAAGCTTCCTGGTCTGTTACCAAGACAACCAATTATTCACCAGTGGTATCATCTCAGGGTTTTGATAAAGCACACTTGTAACATGCCACTTTTGTTCACCATTAAAGGGCCGTAACGTTGTTGTGAAAAGGCTAGCGTCCTTACAGGGTACTTAAAGCACCCTCTCTATTCAGGGCAGTGATGCTCAATTGGATGTGTGTTTATGTTCTGGACTGGTTCATATGTGTATGTGTGTCCTGTTTCACCTTTATATGTTAATAAAATACATTTTAGTAATCTCTCTTCAAAATATATACATTTTGGTTTGTTATTTCTACCCATATTATTTTCTAAAAACATGTTTTCTATCTTTAATGACATCTGTAAATACATCAATATAACTATCAATTTCTGATGCATTCTCAAAAACACTAAATGTAATTTTTAATCGGCTATCTAACTATATCGAATTAATTCAAAGAAAAGGCAATGATGATGGAACGATGCCACAAGAATTATTCATTAATTAATATTATTATTAATAAGGAAAGCAGCCATTTATCCCTGTGTTGTGATTGACAGAATTGGATCCTTGCTCCTCCCAAACATTCATTTGTAGTTCCATTTGTTTAAATGACAACTACATCATTGCGTTTGATTTATTATGTCTGACTATGCAGATAAAACCCAGTTTCTGTCCCTGTGAGGTTCATGGCCCCTGTTATATTGAGCTGTCACGGGGCGTTAAGAGAGAGAGTTAAAGGCAATGACGGAAGACAGTGGTGACTGGAATTTGTGGAAACTCTAAGCAGAGACACATGCACTCAGGCAAGAACCTCAAATAGACGCCACAGTATTTTTTTTTTTTGGAATGTAAGGTCAGCAGGCTTGAAGGAGCAGTTAAACCCAAAAAAATGAATTTGCTGAAAATGTACTCACTCAGGCCATCCAAGATGTAAGCTAGATTAGTTTTGAGGCTAGATGAGTTTGTTTCTTCATCAGAACAGATTTGGAGAAGTGCTATCATTTGCTCACCAATGTGAATGGGTGCTATTAGAATGAGAGGCCAAACTGCGGATAAAAAAATCACAATAGTCTATAAGTAATCCACATAACTCTAGTCCATCAAATAACATCATGTGAAGCAAAAAGCTGCATGCTTGTTAAAAGCAAATCCATCATTAAGTCATTTTAACTTTAAACTGTTTCTTCTGGCCAAAATAGGAGGTCATAATCCATAATAACGTTTCCTTCAATAAAAAAGTCCAACCCCTGTTGTCCTCTCACATCAAAATACAATGACATTTATTTCGAACTGTTTTCACTTGTAAATGGTGCTTGATCTATGCAGATTTCTCTCCTGATTCAGACGAGATGGTTTTTCACTGGAGAAAGCAATATTATGCACTGTTAGACATTTAAAAGGATTTTTACAGTAACTTACGGGCAACACTGTGGCCAGTAAGTTACTGTAATTAAGATTTACAGCAAATTGTACTGTAATGTACTGTATCCAATCCATCAGTATACTACTGTAATTCATTCATTTTAATGTATATTTTATTAGATATTATATAGAAGTAATTTTATTTTTACTCTACTGTCTTTCAAACAGCCAAAGGAAACATAGCTATCTGCAAAACCTAGGTGCTGCTCCAAAATGTCGCCACCACCTTTGCTCACCATCCACTTTGTTAGTGACAGAAATGTTTCCTCTGAAAAACAAGAAGTAGAAATGGCACACATTTAAAAGACAAACCTCATATAGAACACACAATCCTCTCAAAACCATAATTTATCTCTTACCATGAATGATCAGTCTGGCATGCTCATGTTTTTCTTGATGCTTCATTTAAAACACAAATACAAAATAATGCAGTAAATATAAAATTCCATTAAAAACTATAACAAACTAATTCTAAAACTGGAAAGGCAGCTCAAGATTCAAGAGATTCATGATTAAATATTTATTCGTCACATACACAATTATACAGGATATAACCAGCAGTGAAATGTAACTAAAGTCCGCTCCATGGACAGTGCAATTACATGTAACACAAGAGAATATTCATAAATATAGGTATGAAATAAAAATGAAATAAAAAATAGGAATAGAAAAAAGATAAAATGTGCAATAAAATAAAATGTGCAATACAGTATACTGTAGAATTAATAAATAATAATATAAGCAGGGATGTGCAAGAGGAATGTGCAAACAGGTTGTACAGGGTATATACATAGCAGCAATACCGATTATGGAGAATAATGAATATTTGACTGATTGGTAAATGGGGCCATGTTGATATTATGAGTTTGAGTTTAGGAGCCTGATGGCCTGGGGGAAGAAGCTCCTCCTAAGTCTCTCAGTTTTTGCCATCATGCTCTGGAAGTGCTTGCCAGATGGCAGTAAAATGAAGAGACGGTTACCAGGGGAATTTGAGTCCTTGATTATTTTAGAAGCTCTGCTTTTGCAGCGTTTGAAGTAGGTGTCCTGCAGAGAGGAAAGATCAGACCCTGAGATGTGCTCAGCTAACCGCACAACTCTCTGCAGAGCTTTGCAGTCCTGATTTGAGACGTTACCATACCACACTGAGATACACTGAGTCAATAGACTTTCTATGGCCCCTGAATAGAAAGTTTTCAGGATTGCTGGTGAGACCCTGAATTCCCTCAGCTGTCGCAGATAGTACAGTCTTTGCCTGGCTTACTTAACCCGAGTATGAATGTGTGTAGTCCAAGTTGGGTCCTCTGAGATGTTTACACCGAGGTACTTGAAGCTGCTCACACTCTCCACAGGGGTCCCACTGATCATAAGAGGACTGTAGGGCCGCTGCTGTCTCTTCCTGAAGTCCACAATCAGCTCCTTAGTTGTGCTCACATTCAGAGAGAGACAGGCCCTGTCCCAAATGGAACACTTCATGTGCACTTGCGGACTTACAATGGCCGTCATGTGCGCATGTCCGTTAAGTCCACGAGACCATAGGGTGTCCCATTCCTCATTTTAACATTTAGAAGGGTGCTCGCGAGCACCCCCTTTGCGGCCGTTATGCGCCCTCGACCTGCACTTCTGCCGAGCCTGCACTGAGGCGAGCTCCATAGCAGACTTCTACCCAAGTGCTTGGAGACAAGTATGTCTCATCATTGTTGGAAATGAGACCCAGAACCACAGTATCATCAGCAAATTGGATAATAGAAGTGGAGCTGTGAGAGGACACGCAGTCGTGTGTGTAGAGAGAGTAGAGCAGGGGACTCAGGACACAACCCTGTGGGGCTCCTACGTTCAGGGTGATGGAGTTTGAGGTGAACTGGCCTACTTTCACTACTTAAGGTCTGCCGGTGAGGAAATCTTGAATCCAGTCACCGAATGACCATAAGCAAGCCATAAAACTAGTTTATCCTAGCTAACATACAATTTTATTTTCTCAATAGGCTACTGGCCAACATTAACTAATAACACCTGAACAAAATTTCACATTAGTTAATCTAATGTTAATATAAGATAAGCTTTGTTTGTAAAAATAATTTTAATTAGGTAACTTAATTCAAGAAGCTGAAAAAAGTAGTTTGAAATGACAGCACAGTTTACCATAGTAAAGTTTGTTATCGCCATGTTGACAGGTAAATGTTACAAGGTTAAACTGATGTGCAAAAATCTGACAAAAACACACACAGAGACGTTACATAAACAGAGTTCTGGCATGAAACTCTAGATGGCGAAGTCTGATGGTCTAACTCAATCTGACCTAATAACATCATTATCACATGGCACAGCTGATTGGTTCTCTCCTATATCAGTAGCCAATGAGCTCACTGCTCAATATTCAAATACCTGTCATTTTTTGCTGTAGTAGTTCGCAGCGCACTTCAGAAACCCTTCAACTTCCCCAGCTCCACTTGTATTGATCTGCTACGAGGTGATTTGTGTATGCTATGGGGGTTATTCGTGTATGTTATAAGTGCAGTAGTAGTGTTTTCTACATACTCACAGCAGCATGTCGTGGATGTGTTAGCAGTAGCTCTGCTCTTGCTCTGCAGATGCAGCGTAGCAAATCTATTCCGCCATGACCAAATACATTAACATTGTCATGTACATTACCATGCCAATCCCTATGAGAGTTGTCAAGGTAATATTTTTACCTTGCTTTCTGGTCTTATTCTCTCGTAAGGTGCATCGACAGACACTGCAAATGTTCTTTGGAACATTTTCAGAATGTTCGGAACTCTTCCAAACTCAACCCCGAGCAAAACCCGCGGCGCTGCTCCACTGCTTCCGTGCCTTCTTTGGGCATGAGTGGCGTGGCACGACTGAACAAAAGACAATATATAACCCATTATATATACCAGGGGTTTTCTAACTGTGCAGAGTGGGACAAGGTGGGTCGCACAGTCACTTGGCTGCAGCTTAATTTGCGTTTCAATGACATACAGTTCAGTCTAGGGCTGCACGATATACCAACATTAATTACGAATTGCGATTTTTTGAATAACAAAGGCCGCGATTTAAAACATGAGTTTTGTGTTTTGAAACCCGGGCGCGCACTAGTTGCAATAACAGAGATGGTTTCAGAGTGACGGCTCATTAAAGGCTCGGTCCGCATTATTGATGAGAAGAAACTCGCTCACTTCACTGCGCTGTGTTCTGCACGAGACCGCCTAAACCAGAAAATTATAATGTTACAAAAACTGTTTCAGGTATGTTCATTCAATTCTATATCGTCTGTTTGAACTCTGGCACTGTCTATCTTTACTGAGATATACTGTATATTTTTAGTGTTTATTTAAAATGAGACACATATCTGTTCATTACCCTGAGGGTAGGCTACGTGAGGTGCACGGAGGGGGTACGCGAACAAAATGCTCAATTTTGGCAGTCATTTCATTCTAACTTAAAGTAACATTAAAACAGGGCATTTGTTTCTTGCAAGCAAATTCCATTTCTAATATAAAAACAGGAAAATGGAAGTGCCATAAACCATCAAATTACCTCATCTTTTGCGGTCAAAACTGACTGCAATCCGCACAAGCAATGTGTGTATAATAGGATGCCCGCTAAATATGCTGCTTTAGCAAATCGCGCTGTTGTTCATTGTATATTTTAAAGTAGATTTGTAGCACTTAATAGCATGGCGATCAAATAGCCTATTGTTGGACTGTACATTGAGATCGACTTAAGAAACTCTCGTTGATTTTAAATCTACAAGTTGGCTATCACTTAGTTTTGTCATCATTATTGCTTCATTTATCGTATTAATAATAGCCTACACTTAATGGAATGGTAAGAATATGACCTAAAACATGACATAAAATTAATAAGGCTAGAAAAACATTGCCTAAAGGTAAAAACTGCACCTGTTAATCAATTTAAGGTGGCAAATATTGTCCCTTAATGGCAAAGGTGTGTCTGCGGTCTAAGTGGGGGTAGTCAGAAGATTGTTAAATGCCCCTGGGGGTGGGGATGCAACGATTATAGATTTTGTTGGTACGATTATAGTCTGAGGAATAATCATGATTATTATGCATTTATTCATTTCACAACATTAAAACACTCTTTGGATATTAAAGTGTTATTTATTGCTGCCTTTTGAAAGAGAAACAACACAGTAACCAATAATACAGCACAAAATAATAATACTAAAGAATAAAAAAAAATCCATCTCTTCTTTTGGAATTAAAAAGGTGACATCTGCTCTGTAAACATCCGTGTCAGTATTTCCCTTTTGAAAATAACAAATGGAAATAGATCACAAATGTATTTGATGTTTTCATTTTGTATATTCTTTCTACATTTCTTTTGGACCTGAGGTACAGAACTTGGAAAGATGGTGAAAAAAAGACTTATGTATAATACTATAACAGGGATGATAAATCACAATGTTAATTAAGTATTATTAATATTAACTTTATTTATCCCACAGAGGACACTGTTACTAATGAGGGGAATAAACTGAACTATTATTGTAATCAACTGTTATCCATACTTATTCATTTGAATAATCTTTATTCATCTGATTTTATATATGGCCTGAGAAAATCATGTCTATTATTTTGGTTTGTGAGATCAAGATCCCCACAAAAACATTTAGGAGGACAGAAAGTCCCAAGCTGTTGCGGCGTGGGGCAAATTGTGTCAATCCAAATGTAAGAAATTAGGAAAATAAAACAACCTCAATAGAATGGCGTCAAAGAGGCCATTACAGCAAATACAGTAGTATACAGCTATTTTTTTTTAAATACAGTAAGTCTCCATATGTGGGGTCTGACAAAATTCCCATGATGCAAAAGGTATTACGGTTATTTACTGTAAAGGGGATTTGCAGTATTATACTGGGTGATATGCAGTAAATAACTGTATAAATTACAGAAATGTCTAACAGTGTGGATAGAGGATACTTTTTTCTTCACAAGATGTTAATTGATGGACTGGAGTCATGTGGATTATTGTGATGTTTTTGTCATCTGTTGGGACTCTCTTTGCGACGACACCCATTCACTGCAGAGGATCCATTGATGAGCAAGTGATGTAATGCTAAATTACAACAAATATGTTTTGATGAAGAAACACACTCATGTACATCTTGGATAGACATAACTGTAAGAACATTTTCACCAAATATTCTTTTTAGTCTAGCAGGTGAACTAATGCTGCCAAACTGGTGAACTACTATCTGACCTCCATATTACTAGTGATGGCGAAGTGAAGCGTTCTGAACCAGTGGCGAAGCTACAGGTTGGCCAAGGCCCACCCACTTTCAGCCACGGCCCACCCAATGAGAAGTTGGTACTTTAAAAAAATAAAATATTGGATATCCCAAATGAAACTTAAGTCTTAGCACTGAATCTGGACCGCCAAGAAATGAAACCAGATCACCGGGTGATAGATTTAGATTGGAACTTGTGAGCGTTTTTAAAGCATCTTAGTAGCAACGATACAGTGTTTGAACTGCTAAATAGATGCGTCCTTTGTAGAAAGAAACATATAAACGTTGTGCTACATAATCTTCTGCACAACAAACTGCATATTTGCAGCTGCGCATGTTTCTGCGGTATACGTTTACTCTCCTTTGAATGCGAACTGACAGAGAACCTTGATCATAAGATCATCTGCGAAGCTCCGTCGTCTCAGACTAAGGTGATGCTTTACAATAAACTTACGCTAGGTAATGCGTTAACTAACATTAACAATGAGAAATACATTTGTTAGAGTATTAATTAACCTTTTTAAGGTTATTTAATCAAAATAGGCTACAACTTTTTGTTAGCTCAGGTACGAATGTTTACAGATAAATTAAAAGTATAATAACTATTAGTAAATGTTGAAATTAAAATGAATGTCAATTAATGTTTTAGAAGAGTTGTGAATTGAACAATTGTGCTGTATTTTCTGTTGGCAATTATGCAGTTTTCTTACCAGTGGCTAGGACTTTTTTGTGTGTGTGTGTGGGGGGGGGGTCTTAATATTTCAGAGGGGGTGCTAAAATAACACTTAAATTGAGAGAAAGTAATGAATGCCTAAACTATAGCTATCCGTTTTTGTTATATACAGCAGCTTCGATAAAGGCATGAGATAAAGTTTATGAGATTTGTAAATTATTGCATTCCTTTTTTATTCAAAATTTGTACAGTGTCCCAACTTTTTTGGAATCGGGTTTGTATAACTTTCTAATGCCAACTGCCAAATATGACACTTACAAAGTAATATACATTTATGAATGAATATAGACAAGAAAGAAAGTTGGGATTTTTTTTCTTTTTCGTTGTTTTATTTTATTTATTTCAGTTATTTTATTTTATAAAAAAAATTACACATCTATTATTTTTTTTCTGACCATCAAGTGTCAGTCACTCTCAAAGCCAACTGTTATGGTAAATTATAAGCATTTACAATAGATAATGCCGACAATTCATAAAACTATTTCCAAATGGGCACACATTGCGGGTGATAAATTCCCTGTGCTGATTTGCATCGTGTCATGTGTAGATGATAGCCAGAGATATTGTCAAAAGCATCAAAAATTGGCAATATAAAGAGGGTTTAGAATTTCCAATTAATGTAGGCCAGATGGGTACCATAAGCAGGATTGTATTGTTGTGCCCCCTCCCTCAAATACTATGGAGGTAAAAAAAAAAAAACTACTATAGGGGTCAAAATAGACCTTTACTAAAATATAAAAATAACTACATAAATTGTATTACGTACAACTTACAACTGTAGCTCTAGACAGTTACCTATGGCTATTATTTTATTAATACAGTTGTCTGATTGAGTTTATGGTCTGAAGCATTCAGGAATTATGCAAAAGAAAATTAAGTTTTACATACGATAAAACCATGGTTAATGTTTGTAAGGGTTGTGATGTCCACATGTTTTATGTTGAATAAATTATAGAGGCTGTGTCATCTATAGCAAAATGTTGGACAAAATTAAAGATTAAGTTGATATTCGAATTAAAGTTTTGGTCAAAAGCTTATTAAACAAGGATTTGATTGTCCTTTAAGTGTAAAAGCAGCAATGATCAGGTCTTTAGCACCCTTTGCAGCCATTTATAATAACATGTAATGTACATAAATTGTTTATTTTGTATTAGCCAACAAAATGTAGCCTATTTTAACAGTGTTATTCGATGAAACCGTGTAATTATCAATTAACCTATCATTGCATCATTGTTTTTATATAATGCATTTTAAGTCATTTTAAGTTGTTGGCTTAGGCCTGTTTTTATAAGCACAAAAATATTACCTTAATACTACTTAAATTATGAAATTAAATTATTATTTTAAGTAATGTTACCGATGCTACAAGAACAATGATTTTTGGTTTTATTTGTGTCAAAACTGTGGCTAATTTTCGCAAGGGAACATGAAAACTTAGAGAAAATATTTAATTAGTTAGTGGTGGTGAAAATTTTTCCGACATTAAAACACGTCAACAGCCAAAAAAGTTTCACAGGATTATGAAGTGATGCACGGGCTTCGTTTTCGTTTTTTTCTTCTCAGCGCCAGATAGCTGATATGTATTTTCACGGGCATAGTTGTCCATCAATTATGATCATCTGCGTTCAGCCGCAAACATGAGGTGCGAGCGGTCGCGGGCACCGATGCGGGAATGGCGCGTCACCTTTAATTTTTTTTTAGCAATTTGTATGGTGATATATTGATTTATACAATGAATTGTAGGCATATAACTATTATTATTAACACTCTAGTCATCAATAAAAATTCAGAGTAGCTTTATTTCAAGCAACACCTGTTTATCGCGAAATACGTTTCTTTTCATGTTTTCCACTATAGGAGCCAAAATTTCCTTAAAATATTAAGGAACAAATTTAAGACAGTTATATACCGTTATCAGCATATGTTAAAGTAGATTCGTCTCTCATTGTCTGAGAGAATATATGTGTTGTTAATGCAGTGTTAGCCATCAGTTTTTTTACATTCACTTTCTTTTTAGTGAATTGACTGATGGTCGCCATCTTGGCAAAGGGCAAATTCCAAACGGAAGTGAGCATCCCTATGCCCATGCTCACTTCCGTTTGAAATTCGTCCAAAAAGTTTGCGTGTTGCTTGCTTGAGTTGCTTGACCCCTCCCCCATAATATCAATTGTTTAAAGGCCACATATTAGGCACTTTTGTTTAGGTTTTTAATGTCTATTTTTCAATGTTGAGAGTGAAACCGTCACTTAAAAACAGGAAAGTCATTTGGAAATCCTTGGGGGGGCTGTGCTGGGGCTTGGCATGTTTCTGATGGGGCTATAGCACCATCAAGCCCCGCCCTAGCGCCGCCACTGTTTCTTACATGCACCTTGCCCACCTGGTTTTATGTTGGCCCACCCACTTAAACCTTTCTGGCCTCGCCCCTATTCTGAACCAGCTAAGCTTTAAACCCAATTGTATCGGAAAAAGGTTCTTTACTCGAAGCTTTTTAAAGCGGTTCATGCTGGGGCCATCTAGTGGTCATAAAAATGAATAACACATTCCTAAGTGCTGTGATTCATTACAGCTGCTGGTTTCACATCTGGTTCTACAACTGATTCCTTGTGTTAATTTATTCTATAAACATAATGGCCATTGTCAAAGTCATTAATTTGTGTTGGTGTACTGCCACTTAAATAATTCAAATAAATCAAACATAAATGAGTTAAATCTGTGATCTGTCAATGTTAACTCTGCCTCAGTCCTTAGACTGTTATTTCATGAGCAAAGTTAATTTGACCTTAATATATAAATTAGGATAAAAAGAAAACAATGCTAACGCATTATGATGTAATATAATGTAAAGGAAACAGCGCTGAGGTTCGCTTCGTTTCAACCAGATATGAAGCAGTCACGTGGTTTTCAGGCGAATGAAGCTTCAGACGTAATAGATAGTGCTTTTGGCAAAACCAATCAAGCTCCGATACAGCGCTTCAATGTGAGATGTTTCGTTTTTTTGATACAAGCTTTGAAGCCTCTGTGTCGATCGTCACATCACTACATATAACCTCCATTGTTATATGACAGGTTCTGTGTGTTTCTCAGGGTCTAAATCTTGAAATATCGAAACTACATCTCTCAGTTCCTTCTGCCATTTCTGCGTGTCAATCTTGAAAGAGTTTGCAGAGGGTCACTGAGGTGAATAAAGTCTGTAAGAGACTCAAATTGAGTCATGTCTTCTTTTCTCATTCAATCTCTGACAGTTGCCAGTACAATGTCCAAGCCTTGGAAAAGAAAATATTCTCACCTGGGATCCATTTAAGCACCAGACCTGTATGTCTATGTACGTGTGTGTATTTGTGTGTGCGCGTGTGTCTGTTTGTGTGCTGTGGTGGAATTAATCCACTGCCTATGCAGTGTCCTGCACATCTCGACTCCAAGGGCTCTCATCTCATTTGGTGGCTCTTAAAAGGAACACTCACAGACTGATGTGGCTGGAATATCAAAGACATCAGCAGTGACCACACAGGCAATCGCTGTCCATCGATCAATCCGAGTGACAATGGAGAACTGATGAAAGAAAGAAAGTGATAGGAGAGGCCATGAAACAAGGACACAAAAGTAATTTGCTGATGGAAAGGTGACAGCTATGCATGGCTCTGTAAAAAAAAAAAATAATACTGAGAGAACATGAAGCAGAATTCATGTGCATGACCTCTTGGTCTTGTCACAGGACATTTGTGAGAGCTATTCATTTTTTTTAATATATTTTATGGTCTTTAAAGTCAAGATATGTAAATTGTGCAAGAAACAATAAAACTATATTTATAGAATGCCAGCTAGGTATCAAAGGGAAAATAACCAGTAGTCAAATAGCCAAAATAATGCAGCCTTGTACAAGTACTAATACTATTAGCCAAAAAAATATATATATTATATTACCTTTAGGAAATCGTCAGGCTCAACATCTCAGACACATCTTGGTTCCCAACCAAATCTATTCATGTTCTACATTTTTATACTATTTGTATATAATGTTTTTCTCGTAAATGCATCACATTACTGAAATAAAATATGCAAATGCAATTTCATGTTGACTTTGTTTATATACATATAATACAATTTGAAATGCAGTGTGACATTCCATCTAAAACTGTTATACAATATATTCTGCATTGGAGTTTGGCGGGATCGCCGCGAGCGCCGCCAGTCCGCTGGCCACGAATCACTCAAGCCCACTGCCGCCATCCGTGGCTCGGAAGTCATGCCCGCTGCTGCCATTTCTGGCTGACTCAAGCCCGCCAGCCGACGCTGACTCCAGCCAAGAGCAAGCTCCAGTGAATCCGGTTCCGCAGTTTCGGCCAGGGGTGCCATTCCAAGGTCCAGTGAAACCTGTTCCCAAATCACGGCCAGGAGTGCGGTTCCATGTCCCCTAAGGCATATTTTAATGTCTTGCATCATCCTCAGGAACAGTTTTGATCAATTGATCAAGTCTTGTCGGTCTTGTCCAGGGAGACTCGTCTGGGGCATGCTTCACTAGTTGCGGATCTGGAAGTGGTTCCTGAGTCCACCCTGTGAGGGCCTCTGACTCTACTTCCAGCCCAAGGAGGGCTGTGGTGCTCCCGTCATGCCCAATAAGGACCTCAGCTTCCGAGCCTAGCCCAGTGAGGGCCTCTGTTCCTGAAGATAGCCCCGGAGGACTCCTGATACCACGAGACTGCCCCATGGATTTCTTATGGGGGGGTAGTAGAGCTCCAGCTGTAGTGGCCGAGTGGACCAAGGCCAAGGCCACAAAGACCAACTGCCATGGCCTTCTGAGCTCCCAGCTCCGCCATGGCCTCCGATCTGTCTGTTCCGCTCTGGAGGCCCCAGTCCTGTAAGCCTGTCCGTGTGTCCTGAGGGGCCTCGAGAGCGTTATGTCAGTCATGTGTCCTGTGTGTCATGTGTTTCCCTCTTGTGTCCATATTTGGTTTGTTTCCTGTCCTCATCTAGGCAAGGCAAGGCAAGGCAAGACACAGTGGTAATTCAAAGTGCTTTACATAAAAGAAAGTGAAATAATCATTCACAGCAATAAAAACAAGGAGTTAAAAATGATAAAACAAGGAATTTTAAAATGATATAGAAATTGATTTAAAATGAAATTTAAAACAGTTAAATAGAAAAGGATTATACATAGAATACAATGCAGTCAGTTCGGACGTAGCACAGTGCTCATTCAACAAATGCACAGCTAAATAGATGAGTTTTGAGACTGGATTTAAATGTGGCTAATGTTTTAGCACATCTGATCTCTTCTGGAAGCTGGTTCCAGCTGCGGGCGGCATAATAGCTAAAAGCGGACTCCCCTTGTTTTGTGTGAACCCTTGGTATTTCTAACTGACTCGATCCTAATGATCTGAGTGGGCTGTTAGGTTTATATTCAGTGAGCATATCTGCCATATATTTAGGTCCTAGACCATTGAGTGACTTATAAACGAGTAGAAGTACTTTAAAATCAATCCTAAATGTAACTGGAAGCCAGTGTAAGGACCTGAGGACTGGTGTGATGTGCTCAGATTTTCTGGTTCTAGTCAGAATCCTGGCAGCAGCGTTCTGGATGAGCTGCAGCTGTCTAATGGTCTTCTTTGGAAGGCCGGTGAGGAGACCATTACAATAATCCACCCTGCTGGTGATAAAGGCATGAACAAGTTTCTCCAAGTCTTGACTGGAAACAAAACATCTAATTCTTGCAATGTTTTTGAGATGATAGTATGCTGATTTAGTTACTGCTTTGACATGACTACTAAAACTAAGGTCTGTCTCCAGAATCACCCCAAGATTTCTGACTTGATTTTTAGTTGTTTGACCCCTAGAGTCAAGGTATGCATTCACCTTGAGAACCATCTAGTGTCATCATTAGTTCATTAAGTCCCTGCTGTGTTTTATTATGTTAGTGATTATCCTGTGTATTTGAGTTCCTGTCTGTTTAGTTGGTGTCGTCTGGTCTACTCGTTACTCCTGGTGTTCCTGTGGTTCTGCCTTGTCTTGTCTTTCTCCCTGCCTTGTTTGATATTAAAGACTGTTAATTTGAGTTTATCCTCATATCATGTTCCTCGTTCCTCCCTGCTGTGTGCACCGTGACAACATGCCATTTTATGATTTTTATTGAGACTAATAATCCACATATTCCTTTAAATTGGTTGATAGCGTTCATCTAGTCAAGACAAAATAAATAAATGTATAATTAGATAAAAGGTGGAAAAAAACTAATAAAAGATGACCAATTACAGCGTGTAGAACCAGACATTTTCTCTTTATTTACGTGCATGTAAATATGAATCTAAAATCTAGATTTTTGAGTTGAGTCTACTTCCACTTAACTGTTTTGATTTTAATGAGAGGAGTTTAATGTTTGCTTTGAAAGAGTAATTTTTAGAAAGCTATCAGAGCAATTATTTACCTGTTTGGATGCCTAAAGCTAACTATGCAGCACTCTCTGGCTGCCCTTCAGAAGTTTCCTTTACACTGAAAAGCCAGCAACCTCTAGGGCAGTTGCTTGTGGTTCAGGCAACTTATAACATGAAGCATTAATCTGCAAAGCCTCATAGATAAGCATCACTTTTGATCAAAGATAGAGAAATGGCATAGTGATGGCAGCACCTTTACAATGGCTCGCACATTTCTTCCCTCAGCACCGCTAGACTAATCCGCAAGCAGCCGTCATAATCCAAAAATGCAAGCATTCGTTGATAAGCAGAAACGTCCTCTTGGGTGGCAAATGAAGCAGGAACTGACTCATCAGACAGAAACTCAGGAGAGATTTTATTTCACAGCAGTCTCAACAGAAGCCAATCAGAAGTTTAAAGGCTTTTGGTGTACTTTGTATTTTTTCCATTCATTTTTAGACTGTCCATATTTCTTATCAGCTAAGGTACTTTTGGAAACTCAGTTTTCTGCAACATTTGATCAGTTTTATGAAACTGACAGGCATTAAATTAGGCCTTGTCCGTAGCTCAGGATGGGGCTGCATTGTCTAACCTTCACCTTGGACACCAAACACAGCTGGCCTCTGGCCCTCTTAACCCCCCCACCCTCCCCTCCCCTCCACTCCTGCTCTCCCTCTTTAACACTTCCCTCACCTTCCAGACCTCAAAGTCCCCTTTTAAACCTGGTATTAGATGGGTTTTCGTTAATCTGATCAATAGTCAATTACATTGAATACAGTCGTAAACGGGTTCTAAAACGTTTTGAGATTGTCCACTTTCGACCACTTCCAGAGGAAGTCAAAAATGATAAAAGTGCACCACAAAATTCGATTCCAACTTCACTAGAGCCAAAACACTTATCGATCCAAATTAATTGTAAGCACCGTAATGGCTTCATTTATTCAATTGTATTCATGTGCCGCCTAATCGCCACCCACTTACCAAAAATGTGAGCGTTATGGGACTTATTACAAGAAAAGCGCACCAAAGCAATTCAAATTACTGTTACCATTCGTATCCTTTCCCAAGTGCTTGTAAACAACGATTTATTCAGTCGTATTTGTGTGCCATATTTGCGGCTCCTGTGAAAGTGATGTAGAGTGTGACAAAATAAGAGGTGAGGGTCGAGACAAAATACTAATACAAGTGGTCACAGGAGATGCATTTACAACAAATGGTAATAGCAGGTGTAAATAGTAATGCCTCTGGGATGACCACTTGTGAATGGGTGACTGAAAGGGCATCTTAATACCAGGTGTAAACAGGGTCTTTATGGCTCTGTTTACACTGTAAGTTAAATGTGACCCAATTCCGATATTTTTGCTCATATGTGGCAGATCGGATCTGTTTTGTGACAGTGTAAACAGGAAACAAAAATGCATGCATTCGGATATAGCGAGATCTGATTCAGGCCTTATTCATATGTGGAAATAAATTGGATATAAATATAATAATTGGAGCTAATATAAATTGGAGCTACAGAGAAAATAAATGTCGATTTTAGTCGAATTTTAGGTTTTCACAAATATTTGTTCATTAGGCCTTTGTTTAGCTATCCAAATTGTAATTAAACATCTAAAAGTATCTTTAATTGTATATTTTCTGAGATGATTAGCTTTTCTCCGCTTGTTTCTTGTGCTGACTATCATCTGAAGAGCGCGCTTAGCGGTGCTTCTGACGGCGTGCAATCCCGATTAAATACACAGAATTACAACATTTCAGTATTCCCGCAAACATAATCTGTTCTGTCTTAAGTGAATACTTGGGGAACTTATGGGGAAAACATCTGTGTAACTTTAAATGATTCGTGCATTACAGTAGGCCGTCCGTCTCAATGTTATCTATCAATAAAAGAAAAGAGGGAATCACTCGTAGCACTTCATTGAACTGCTTTTGTCATTTTAATAATCACTTTGTTTGTAATGAACACACTGAAGTGATTTTTACATTTGATAAATTGTTCAGGCAACACAGTTGAGTGAGTTCAGCTGGACACAGACAGCTTCAGAACAGCAAAAGTGCAGCAAATACATTTTCACACAGCCACTGGTAATTAAAGTAAAGATCAATCTAGTGATTTCAAGAATTAATTTTTGAGAGTTCAAATGAAGATTGCAATTAATTGGAAAAATCTATATTTTTCCCCCATAGTTTTCCCTAAGGATTGAATATTTTATTTTCACAAAGTTTGAAATTTGTCGCAGTATGTCTCATAAGTGTGCACAGCAGATGCTGCTAAGCTGTTATTTTCTGGGCCTAGACCAAAGTGCAACAAACTTCAGTGCTGTAGTGTATGTTTGGCAACAATCCAAAGCCAGTGGGATATAGTTTTTTTGCTGTGTCTTTATTTATATATATATATATATATATATATGTGTGTGTGTCTGTGTGTGTAGTGCCTGAAAATTATCTGTGTATCTGGGAGTTCTAATAAAAATGAGCTATGAGTCCTTGCTTGTAGGATATTATGCCATCTATGGCCAAATAAATCCACAACGTGTGTTCAACTTGATGTTACAACTCCCAGGTAACCATACAACTCGCTCACAGGTTCCAAAGCTATATGGGTGTAGATTAACTTAAATAAGCCCCTCCGCCAACATTGCTTTCCAATTTGAGCCGTTATTTTTTCGTTGGCAGTTTCATGCATGCAATAATTGACGGGTTTTGTTTCCTCTTGCACGCTGACTCTTTGAGCAGTCACTCATTTATAGGGATGCACGATATATCGGCCACCATATAAGAAAATTTGGCCGATATCTTCAAGCCGATAAATAATGCATTATTTCCTTCAGAGACACTTCAGATGTGTGCTGTTCGCCATGATGGTTTTGAAATGCTTGAAATATGACTGGAATCACTTTGAAAAGGACAATACACTTATGTGCAGAACAAATTTGTCATAAAGGCTACATAAAATTCTAATAAGAACATTACTGTAAAATACGTTCTGGAATCTTTGTGCACTTTGTTTTGTGCGTGTGTTGAGTGCATCCACAACGGAGCTACTCCTCCATGACAGTTACGTTCGCTTGTGCATTTGCAGCCTTTTGTGCAATTGTACGTAATAATATTGTGTTTATTTTATGTATATCTGCTTCATCTCATATATAATGCATTTGGTAAAGTTAATAAAGCGTTAATAGAGCGCTTCAGTTTGCCGGTGATCATCTTTAGCTCAGCGCACGCAGCTCAAACAGCAGCGCACAACTAATAACTATGATTGGGACTGTCGTGTATATAATATTCTAATGAGAACATTATTATAATAAAACTTTGTGAATTACTTGGGTTTAGTTGGCGTGTTTCAGCACGTTGCTACGGGAAGCCAAGTGCGCGTCCAAGAGTTACACATCTGACTAGCGTATACAGTGCTCAGCGTAAATGATTACACCCCCTTTGAAAAGTACAATTTTAAACAATATCTCAATGAACACAAAAAACATTTCCAAAATGTTGACAAGACTAAGTTTTATATAACATCTGTTTAACTTATAACATGAAAGTAAGGTTAATAATATAACTTAGAAAACACATTTTTCAGTTTTACTCAAATTAGGGTGATGCAAAAATGAGTACACCCCACAACAAAAACTACTAAATCTAGTACTTTGAAAGGCCTTCCATGATTTTAAATGACAGCACCAAGTCTTCTAGGCATGGAATGAACAAGTTGACGACATTTTGCCAGATCTATCTTTTTCCATTCTTCAAGAATGACCTCTTTTAGAGATTGGATGCTGGATGGAGAGTGATGCTCAACTTGTCTCTTCAGAATTCCCCAGAGGTGTTCGATTGGGTTCAGATCAGGAGACATACTTGGCCACTGAATCACTTTCACCCTGTTCTTCTTCAGAAATCCAACAGTGGCCTTAGATGTGTGTTTAGGATCATTGTCATGTTGGAAAAGTGCACGCCGACCAAGGGCACGGAGTGATGGTAGCACCTTCTCTTTCAGTATATAGCAGTACATTTGTGAATTCATGATGCCATCAATGAAATGCAGCTCCCCGACACCAGCAGCACTCATGCAGCCCCACATAAGGACACTGCCACCACCATGTTTCACTGTAGGCACCATGCATTTTGTCTTTGTATTCCTCACCTTTGCGACGCCATACAGTTTTGAAGCCATCAGTTCCAAAAACATTTATCTTGGTCTCATCACTCCAGAGTATAGAGTCCCAGTAGTCTTCATCTTTGTCAGCATGAGCTCTGGCAAAATCTAGGTGGGCTTTTTTGTGCCTGGGCTTTAGGAGAGGCTTCTTTCGTGGACGGCACCCATGCATGCCATTCATCTGCAGTGAACTTGCATGTCGATTTTCTTCAACCCTTCTCATCAGAAGACGCTCCTGACGAGGTGTTAACTTCCGTGGACGACCTGGACGTCTCTGTGAGATGGTTGCAGTTCCATCTTTTTTAAATGTTTGTACCACTTTTGCTACAGTATTCTGACTGATAAGTAAAGCTTTGCTGATCTTCTTGTAGCCTTCACCTTTCTTGTGTAAAACAATATTTTCTTTCTCAGGACTTGTGACATTTCTCTTCCATGTGGTGCCATTGCTGACAGCATGAAATGGGAAGGGGTTTCCTTTAAGTAACACCCTTTTATAGTCAACTGTCTGCTGAACACCTGTGTAATGAATAATTAGACTCACCTGTGGTTGAATTCTTGTTAAATTAGACATTTGTAGTCTAAAATTTTGCTTTGCTCCAGAGACTTTCAGTGGGGTGTACTCATTTTTGCATCACCCTAATTTGAGTAAAACTGTTCTCTAAGTTATATTATTAACCTTACTTTCATGTTATAAGTTAAACAGATGTTATATAAAACTTAGTCTTGTCAACATTTTGGAAAATGTTTTTGTGTTCATTGAGATATTGTTTAAAATGTTACTTTTCAAAGGGGGTGTACTCATTTACGCTGAGCACTGTAACTTAGTTCAAAATAACGCATTTCCGTATTTTTGTGCATATATAAGTTGTAATATTATGTTTATGTTCTATAAATATCTGATTCTCGTGTAGCCTAATTAACCCGCTATAACAAGCGCTTCAGTTTACCGGTGTTCATACAGCGCACGCAGCTGAAACAGCTGCTATTTAAAACAGTGGTATTTTCTCTTATTATTTTCCTCAACAAAACGGTTTAGTAATTAATATAATTTCATTATTGTCCATGCAGATGGCTCTTCCGTTTTATTCATCCATGGCACATGGATTTTGATTCTTTACACATGTAATGATGTCCAATTACTTTTTTTGCATTATTTATGTATTATTTTATTTTATTTGTGAGACTTTTTTATGGCGAAATTTAGTAATGGGTAATTGGGTGATTGGTAATTTTTTTTTAAACTTTCTCTGTTCAAACTAGGCTGATTATTTTGAAGTGTTTGGGATGTGGCTTTTAATGATGAGACTTTTTTTATCAGGCTCTCAAAAAGTATATGAAAATTTTGTTATAGATTTATCGGCCAACATATCGGTTATCGGCTTTCAAATATAAAGAATTATCGGTTATCGGAATCGGTCAAAATTTTCATATCGATGCATCCCTAATTACAAACAAGTTAACAAAGTTCGGCCTGTGGGCATGAGTGCTTGCAGAGTTTGATGGAAGCCTTTCTGATTGAAAACAATAGTGGATTGTCTCAGCAGCCCCAAACAATCAGCTTTCCAGAGCCTTGAGTCAAATGTTGTCAGCCATGCAGTTCATTAACCACTTTGATCTTTAATTAAACCCCCCTGTCTAAAGTTAACTAATCTGAAAGATGCCAAGATTTTCAAAGCTGCCAGACCACAGAATTCCAAAAAAGATCAGCGACAGAGGGAGGGAAAAAGAGCAAGAGAAAATGAGAGGAGATGAATGCTCACCTCTGATTAGTCATCATGATACCACTAAAATGACCTTCATTCAGGGGGAGAAAATAACACTGTAGGCGACCGGGTCGCAGAGCGTTTCAGATGAGTTCCTCTGCAAAGCTGCTGCTCCTATTTAGACCTGTTCAATATTTAATGAATTTTAATAATCCGAGAGCGGAGATAATGACTCATTAACGCAGTGCCTCATTTGTCATTCGTGCACCCAAATATATCCATTTTCAAAGCCCAGGGCAATTTGGGTTTGGTTTAATATATCTCAAGTTATAAACCATAATGTCATGACAAAGTGTAAAACCCCAAAAGAATAGCAGGTAAGAGCTGCTAACAGAAGACCGAGAAATAGAAACATCAACTGTGACTAGATCTAATCAGTCTGTACTTCACACAGCATTGTAGGTAAATAACTACAAGAATAACAAATCGCAGTAAATGGTCAAACTATTAGCGCTGCAAACCAATGTTTATAATTTCAACATTACGTTAAAAATAATATGATAAAAAATACCAGTTTACAATATCAATTAGCATAACTGTTTTGTACATCTAAAATAACTACAAGCAAAAGACACTTTCAAGTTACAAATGGCCGCACACGCTCTTCCATTACATGTATGTTTACATTTACATTTATGTATTTAGCATACGCTTTTATCCAAAGCGACTTACTTATTCAGGCTGCACATTTTTTATCAGTAACATGAAAGGGTTAGTTCACCCAAAAATGAAAATTCTGTCATTATTTATCCCCCTCATGTCGTTCCAAACCCGTAAGACCTCCATTCATCTTCGGGAAACAAATTAAGATATTTTTGATGATATTTTTGACACATTCAAGACATGGATTAGTTTAACGATGTCCTCACTACCTTTCTGGGTTTTGAACGTGACAGCGTTACTGTCTATGGAGGGTAACAAAGCTCTCGGATTTCATCAAAAATATCTTAATTTGTGTTCTGAACATGAACAAGGTCTCACAGGGTTTGGAACCATGTGAGGTGAGTAATGAATGACATAATATACATACAATTTCTCAAGAGCAGTTTTTGAAGGGAACATTTGTACACATTTTTGTAAAATTTTAATAGTTCCTGTGGCTCAGTGGTAGAGCATTGCGTTAGCAGCGCAAAGGTTGTGGGTTTGATTCCCAGGGAACACATACTGATAAAAAATGTATAACCTGAATGTACTGTAAGTCACTTAATAAAAGTGTCTGCTAAATGTAAATGTACTTGTAAGGATATGTATACACACATGAAAGCTACTACTATTAGTGTAGCAGGGAGACTTATTTGCACAAAACCGGACGCACGCTCTCAGAGACTTACTGCTCTGACAAAGAGGAAATAATCACGTCTTCATTCTATGTTTAAGTTAATAAAATAACCTTACTTACTGGAGTTCCACAACTATTGAGACTTTGTTCTCTCTCACAGACTTGTGTGTGTGGTATATAAGAGGAAAGCATTTGGACCAAAGCACTGAGGCAAGGGAGGAGGAGACTCAAAATGTTTCTAAATTTAAAACGCTTTTTTTGTCCCATTTGCGTTTGTGTTGTTTTACTACTTACACCATTATTTTAAGTATAAAACATTATATACAATACAACGCATAGTTTTTTAAATCATATTTTTAAGGGGGGGGGGGGGGAACCCTCAGTTTAACCCTCAGTTTCTAAAACATTAAGGAAACAAAGAATCATGGGCATCTAGTTCCTCATCTGAATTTATTTACAATTTAACAAAAATATGAAATAGCACTTACTGATGTTTCAACAGAAACATATACCATTGATTATTAACCTCAGAGCTCAATGTTAAGTGTGCCTTGAACGTTTTATATCTTTCTCTATAGAGAACATGAATGGGAACTCGACTTTGGAAAACATGAAATACCATTTAATTAACAAAAGTCATTGTTAATGATAAAGGTTTTTGGTAATGATACAATCTTGCTCTATCTCTTGACTTTTCCAGTACTTGAGGCAGAAGTAATGAGAATGGTGTGAAATTGTGCAAATCTCTGTTGCATTACTCCTTAACTTTTATCTTGTCAAGAGACCTACTATCTACAATACATTTCTGTTTTTGATTGCTGTTGTCAATCTATAAAGCATGAATGTATTTTAATGGCTCTTTGTCCAACTTGTCCACAGAGAGGTGTAGAAAGATGGGGAAACACAACAGCAAGCTTGCTCCTGAGGTGCTTGAAGACTTGACCAAGAGTACAGAGTTCAACGAAGCTGAGCTGAAGCAGTGGTATAAGGGGTTCCTGAAGGACTGTCCATCTGGTATCCTCAATCTGGAAGAGTTCCAGCAACTCTATGTCAAGGTGAGGGAAGTCAAAAGGATGCTTTATACATTAGGTACACCTACTCTCAGTGTGACCCTCAGGTACATGAAGGAAATTAAAAAACGTAATGAAAAATATTGCCAAGGCTTTTCCTGTTAAAAAAACTGCATATGCTAGTTAGGTATGTTTTGAAGCATGGCAGCTGGTTTGAGCAGTTTTAAGCTGGACCATAGTTGGTCATTACCTGCTTAAAGCTGGTCATGTGCTGTCCAAAGATGGTCCTAAGCAACTAGCTCCTGCTCAGGCATATGTCAGGAACAGCTTAAACCAGCTCAAACCAGCTGCCATGCTTCAAAACATAACCAGCATATTAGAGTTAGTTCACACAAATATGACAATTCTGTCATGATTTATGACATGCTCATGCGGTTCCAAACCAGTATGACTTTCTTTCTTATGTAGAACACAGAATGTGTTAAGCAGAATTTTGACCTTCATATTTTCCATAAAATTAGATCATATTACGACTAGGGACTGCAAAACTACATTCCTACAAAAATGATGAGAAGTCACTATAAAAATATCATAAAAATGGTGATTATGATTTTGGGGCGAACTCATAAATAGGGATCCCTTAAATAGGGATATGTAGTTAAGTTACTAAAAAGTGTACTTAAAGCTTAGGTGCTGTATATGTTTTGTGTCTTTCAGTTCTTTCCTTATGGCGACGCTTCAAAATTCGCCCAGCATGCCTTTCGTACGTTTGATAAAAACGGTGATGGTACCATTGACTTCAGGGAGTTCATCTGCGCGCTGTCCATCACTTCCAGGGGAAGTTTTGAGCAGAAACTCAACTGGGCCTTCAACATGTACGACCTGGACGGAGATGGCAAGATTACACGCATGGAAATGCTGGAGATCATTGAGGTGAGGTATCCAGAGAAGGCATTGCATCACATATGTGTTTGCTTTAGAAGTGTGTTCACCCCTCTTTTTTTTTTGGGTCCAGGCAATCTACAAGATGGTTGGGACGGTGATCATGATGCGTATGAACGAAGACGGGCTGACCCCACAACAGCGTGTAGACAAAATCTTCAGCAAGATGGACAAGGACCACAACGACGAGATCACATTAGAAGAGTTCAAAGAGGCGGCCAAGAGCGACCCCTCCATTGTTCTTTTACTGCAGTGTGACATGCAGAAGTGAAGAAGGAGAAGTGGAAGATGAGTGAAGGTGGGCTGGGGGTGTAAGGAGGGGAGGAGAACCATGTACAGACTTCTAGAGAGATGTAGGTAATCGATAATGAGAGAAAAAGTACATACAGTTGAACATAAGTTAGACTGCATGATAATCTTGGGAATGTTAAGAGAATGATTAGTCAAAGTAATTCAAGAGAGAGTGTTTCCACCCTGTATCACTTATTTCACATTCTGTCTGCTTTCCAGCCTCTGGAGAGAGTCAGTTCAAAAGATCGAATCCTTAATACAAAACATTCTTTCCTCAAAAGGTCACTTCTAAGCCAGCTGACTCTTTTTTAGGATAAGAAGCATATTTTAACAATTTAATGTTATAATGAGAAATTATTAAATAATAATTTAATTTAATTCTGATCCATTTTAATGCATTTTAATTCAAGATTTGTTAAAGATACAAAAGGCAAAGGATTTTAGTATTTTGAGGCCTGAAATGATATTAGGGATACACAATATATCAAAATTAATATGGTGTAGAAACAATGTTCACTCAAGAAATATATAACACAAAGAACACAAAAAACACAAAGAAATATATAACAGGACATGAATTAAATGAAAAGTTTCGAAGTAGAACGACTGACATAGTATTTCACGTAAAACATTAAAAAATATGATTCTTTAATACAAAAATCATATTTTTTAGTGTTAATGATTTTTTATTAGTGGATATTGAAATTACCTGGTATTTGAGATACTTAATAGTTCATACTCATTTCCCCTTTTTTTACGTTTAGATTATATTTGCTGTCATTTAACACTCACTTGAGGTTAATCTTAAAAAACACAAATCATTTAATAACACTGTCAAATATAATCTTTAGCAAATGAATTTCCACTTTTCATACTGTAAATTTTTATTTAATGTATTTAGAATTTTTTAATGAATTGGTCTATTATTAATTTATCTACAGAAGCAGTGTCGAGATTACAGGAACACAAGAAAGAGGGCTTCCGTAATTTATCGAAAATGATCTGCTTATCAGTATCAGCCAAATGTTTATACCGTTTATTTATTTTATATATTTATTTATTTTTTGCCCAGATTGAAAATGTCAGAACACAACATGCCCAGTTTCAGGTTTTGCCAGAGTTCAGAGCAATACAGAATACAGAGTTCAGAGCAGGACTGAATCCTTTGACGTGTGGGTGCCTTCATATACAGCGTTTACCCCACTAGATAACACTCCAGCAACTAATACTGACACATCCGGGGAGTTTGAACGCTTTGCCATAATCTGACGATACCATCACGAAGCATAGCCTTCTAATTGTGTTATTGGCTGAGATAAAACTGAAAAGCCATGTCTGAGTAAAAGGGTGATATTTCGTAACAGGTCGTGCCAGAAAACGAGGAGTAGCGTTTGCTAGAGAACTAAATATATATGTACATGATGACATTTTGTACAAAATGCCTATACACATGCTTAATATGTACATGTAAATGTTTCTCTACCTTAGAACTGCTTTCATAATCTGACATGGCTGCAATGATTTGTGTGCTAACACAAAAAAAACTTATTGTACTTACGTATGTGGGTCTGTCTGTGGAAGAGGGACTCTTCCCTATAATCTGGTGTGAAAGCTGCAGTGTGTGAGTTCACGTAAGAGAACACAAATGCCTCAACCTTTGTATTAATTCTTTCTTATGATCTTCACGCCAGTGCTATAAGTAATACACCGTCGTGTTTGTTGTTACCTGGTGTGGCTGGTGAGCTGTTTTTGTATGTTTTTTTTTTGTCATGAGAGCTTTAGTTTAGCTCAGTCTTTATTAGTTCATCTCTTATTTCATAAGCTTTGCAGGTGTCACCCAAGGGGATTTTAATCGTATGAATATTGTCAATGTTGAACTACCTTTCTTTACTCTTGTAATATAAGTGGACACAAATGTAAACCAGATGCAGAATGTTACTATGCCGCAATACTTACTAACATGAGTTGCACTATGTAGTGAGTAGAGGCAATACAGCTTTAGTTTTAGACTGTTTTAGACTGCCTCCCTGTGGTTATAGATGTTCATTAACTTGCCCAGTTAACTTTAGCACCAGATCTTCAAACACTATGATTTCACAAAGAAACAGGTCTATCAGGGGGTCGAAGGGGTCCAACTATAAGTTCCCTATGTGATATAGTCTCTGTGAATTTTAGCAGCAACCCCCCTTAAAAGAAGTAGCTGTGTTCGTAAGAAACAAATCGATTGTTAAGGCATTTTAACTTCAAACTGTTGCTTCTTGCTAAAATATGAGTCATTCGTAATAATGCTTCATCAAGTTCACTGCTTAGTATCCATTGGTGAGCAAGTGATGTAATTTCTCTTTTAAAACCTAAATATGCTTCTAGATCACAACGAGGAGGGTCTTACTGGAATATTGTGTTACAAAAAAGCAATGGTTATTTGTAGTTAGACATCTTTTTAGCTTTATCCAAGTGACTTATTTTTCATTAGTGAAAGGCTGTAGCAATACTCAAAGATTAATGATGTGATTGATTTTGCAGCATATCATGTGATGTTACATCTTCAGTAGCAGCAGTTTAAGCAATTTCTTTACTCGCCTATGAGCACTTGTTGTCACAACTGCTTTTACACAACTCGTAATCTTGTGAAGTCCTTGTGGGATGTGCTTCCTGTCACATTCACACACCTCTGCTGCTGTTTTACACCTCTGCTCATGAGCGGCAAGTGTAATCTCTTTCTTATTATGTCACATAGTAGCTTTCTTTATACTGAACTGTGCTCCCCCTTGTGAAAAAGAAGTGTGCTTAATTGTATTGAACATGCACTTGCAGTGTACTTCATATCTTTTAGGTATATATATATATATATATATATATATAAAAAAGTACTTCCCGATAATATTAATGAATTAAAATGCCACTTAAAGAAAGTATACTTCATAACTTCTAAAGTATACTTTTATAACTAAAGTTTCTTAATTTCTTAATACACTTGAGTACACTTTGTAATAATTATAAATTAAAAAGTACATTTTTAATCATTATGTGTTATCATTAATCATTATGCTATTGAAGACACACTTACTTTGACGTGTTTATTAAAATACTAAAATGCATGTTAAGTACTTGATTAATATTTTTAAAAGCACTAAATTGCAACTTCATCATTACAAATGTATAATTAAAAAATGATTTAAATATGTGACAAACTTTTCAATATAAATATTTACTTTCAATAATTAATAGAAATGCATGTAATACAGCAATGTACTTAAGTCCTACTTAAGTGGGTCAAATTTAATAACTCTAAAATTCCACTAATTGTATTTAATGTTCATTTAAACTGTAATAATATTTTTATTTATTTCCAATTAACATGCAGTTAAGTGTCCGAAAACATTATATTCAGTTCACACTTAAGTAGCCTTCTTTAAAAGTATGCTAAAATGTACTTCTTTTTCACAAGGGAAAATCTACTTTAATCGGTCACTCTCACTGAATTTGATCAGCGTTACTCAATATATGGTCTGCAATCTTTCAGACTGGCCATCTGACTATCTAATGATCACTGTGATTAGATTACATAAACGCAGTAATGGTCATGGGTAATGATTATGGGAAGGGCAAAATGGGCCTTGTGGATGTTGTGCAATGTGCTGATCTGTCCAATGTGAGAGTTTCTGTGCCAAAGACACTATAAAACATCAAATTGGATAATAAATAAGATATACGGTATATTAAACATGTATACACACGCACAATTATCTTCTGAACTTGCCCCCAATTATTGAAAATGTGTTTTGATTGCATTAACATTTATATTAGAGCTTAAAAATGTGTGTAACCTTTCACTGCAAATTCTGATTTTGTCCCAAAAATGATAACATTGAAAAGGGAGTAATTGTGTCCAGTCGTGCAATACAAAGCTTTCTGTACTGTATGTGTGCTGTGCATTTCTAAATGTCTGGTTTCTTTCAATATCGTAAAGCTCCTGGAACAAAGATGTGTAATTATTTTTGTTACATAGAGAATTAAATATGTGGATGTCTACTGAATCATCTCTGGCTGTGTGTTGTTTGTCGTCCCTACTGATTAGGCAAATGCTGCCAGACAAAATCAATAATTTCTCTCCTTTTCTCTCTCTCATTGTCATGCACACAAATATTTCAGACCTGTGCAGTATGAGTCACTCTAGGGAGGGGATGTCATGATAAATTCTGTTGTCATGGCAGCAGGGCTGTAGCACATCTGAAGTGTGATGGGAGAGTTGCATAAATGTAGACGTTCCATCAGGGACACTCATTTCACATGCTATTTCCCAACAAATTGATACACTTAACCTTTAAGCTACATCTGAGCCATCGGTCTCTTTCTGCCTGCCTCGTCTCACTCATTTTACAAGCCTGCATACTTCAACCAACCTAAACTGGTTTGCTGGTCTAACAGAAAGGTGACTGCCTAGATGTCAGGCTAATGGTCTCATGAATATTAAAGGGGTCATATGATGCAATTTCATGTTTTGCTTTCTCTTTGGAGTGTTACAAGCTGATTGGTCATAGATAAGATCCCTGAAGTTGCAAAGAATAAAGTCTCAAAACCAAATAGATATTCTTTATCAAAGTTAAGACTCTGCCATGCCTCGCTAAAACGGCTCATTCAAACACACCCCCACATGTCTATGTCACGGAAGTGTAAATATTTGCTTAATGCCGCCCAAATGTGCACGCAAAGAAAGAAGGCGTGGTTTCAGTAACCGCAGTAGTGTTGAAGCAAGCAGTTATGTCAGGGAGACGCTGCTTCTATGCGAAGATGGCAGCTTCAGTGCTTTGCTCTTCAGTGTGTGTAATATTTTTGTTTGTTTTTCCTGTTTTTTGTTTCTAAAACACGGTCAGTTTTACCAGGGATGAACTGCTGAACATTCGGCAGAGCACACCATAAAATATTTTACTGGATTTTGACCAGAAAAAATGACAACTGCAGATGCCACAGTTGAAGTTCAGCGCTACCTCAGTGACCCAAATTTTCCACGCACAGAAGATCCCCTGCATCTCTGGGCTACCCAAAAGGGTGCCTATATTCGCATCTTCATAGTCTTGCCCTGGAATTTGTATGCACTCCTGCCTCTTCAGACCCATGTGAGAGAATATTTTCAAAGGCAGGGGAGTGATAAATAAAAAAATAAACTTAGACTTAGCCCTCGCAGTGTTGAACAAGTCCTGTTCCTTAATAAATATCTTTAATTTCTTCTATTACTCACAAAAAAATAATAAACTTTATTCAAAAAATTCCTCAATAATGTCCTTTTCTTTTGATCATATATGCCTGCATGAGCCTTGCCTATGAATCCATAGGTTTAAGAATAAGACTAAAGCTTATGTGAATAAGGCTGCATGTGTTGATCAAAGCACATTCATAAAAAATAGTTCTGTACAAGTTAATTTGTCCCATTTATGAATTAATTCATTAATTCATTAATAAGCTATTGTGTACTGCATCCACGCAGAAAAAACTTTATTTCAGAATAAATGTATTGTATTGCTTTTGAGGTTTTCAGAGCAGAAAGTGATTTATTACATGAAACAATCAACAATATACATAAAATAATGATTATTATTATTATAATAATTGGTCATCTGGTACATGCATCACCTTCGCCTTTTGACCACAAGATGTCATTAGTGTTGGAAAGCTTCTATGTCCTATAGGTTCATTACGAACCTTATTTCGGTACACTTGAGGGGAAAGCCTTGGTGCTTTGAAAAGCTTAATTTCACCATCACTAGTCGAAACCAAAGCCGTAGCGGCTGCTCAGCGCTCTCCTGCTTGCCTGCAAATGAGTGTAGATCGCGTGATGTCAACTGCCGGAGCTCTATCCCTGATAGCACACGTACATCTCGGAGACGTCTATTTGATGTCTGCATTTACATCTGCAAGATGTATTTTTTAGGGTGTTTACTCATCTGCAATACGTCTATAGGACATTTCTTTGAATCAAATAGACGTCTATTAGATGTCTATAAGAGGTTTATGATTTAGAATGTATGTAAAACTGACATCTGAAAGACGTCTGTCAGACGTTTGTAGACAGCAGATGCTTTCCAGATCAAGAGATCTTTAACAGACATCTTGCAGACGTACGTGTGCTATCTGGGATAGAATTACAGATAAAATTATGCACATATCATAAGACAATGTTCACAGAGCAATTCAAAATCTAAAATCTGTCAAAAAAAGTGTCAAGAAATCATTAAGTGAAAACACTTGAAATACACATATATCTATACATATTGCATTTGATTCGGACCTGCCAAACTCAATCCGAGTGGCTAAATCCTTACCCATCTTCAAGAAACGGCTAAAAACACATCTCTTCCATCTTTATTTGACCCTCTTACTCTAGCACTCTCTATTATAATTTAATTTATCTGTCTTCTTTTTATTTAAAAAACACAGACACATTTGACCCACTATCAATTGCATATTTATTCTCTAACTGCTAGCTTTTCTTGTAAAACTAACGCTAAGTATCTTGTTTCTATATTCTATATACTCGTTTTCTTAAAAAGAAAAGAAATAAATAAAAAAAACCTTCCTACGTGTACTGCGTTAGGCTAACCAGGACTTGTAATAGCACTTGCATGTTGTTGCTCTTTTGTTGGTTTTGATTTCTTCTATAATGTCCTCATTTGAAGTCGCTTTGGATCAGGGTTTCTCAAAGTTTACATTCAAAGGTCCGAATCGGAATTATCATCAACGTCAAAAGGTCCGAAATAATTGTTATTACAAAACTTGTTTTTATAAACATGCTTATTACTTTTTATAACAATTCAACTTGATATATGCTTAATTATCATATTTATTACGTCATCACGTTGTGTTTACGAAAATTAACCATAGTTTTATGCAAATAAAAAAACAAAAAAACATGTGGTTACTATTAAACCATGATAATCACAAATTAACCATGGCCTTGCTACACTAACCATAGTTTAACCATTGTATTTGTAGTAAAACTGGTTATATAAATTGTAATCAATATGCAAAAGAAAAATTTTTACTATACTTTTATTATAATAAAAGCATGGTTATTTTTTCATAAGAGTTACTCAACAGCACTGCATTTTTATACAACTAATGCCCAATAAAGCAGTTCTCATTTAGACCTACATATATAATGTTTCTGAAATAGTACTTCAATGTAACCTGCAGTCACTTCCACTGAATTGCCAAAATCTTTAATTATAATTTTTTTTTAAATATATATTTCATGGAGCACAAACGTGCACTATGTTCATATTTCAACCCTTTACAGTAGAACTACATTCATGTTCATATGTCAGACAGTCAAGAGTGATAGGTTTTAGGAAACGCTGTTTTGTACTCGTTCATTCAGAAGTCTGCTGCGGTTCGGTTCGGTTCGGTTCTTTGAATACGCTGCTAACTCTGCCGGTGGAGAAAGACTGCGTCGGGAAGTCGAAACCTCGCGCTCGCGGGGCGAAACCGGTGACATTATTCTATTGAATGAAATCTAAGGTTTATCCAAAATGTCGCTAGTTGCTATGTGCTTTGTCTTACAAAAGAGTCTGTAATCACTGCAACACTGGTTCATGCGCCCGTGTGTGTGTGTGTGTGTGTGTGCGCGCGCCACGCACACCGCACGGAGGTCCGAGTGCGCTTGAAATATCAAGTGGAGGCGGGTCCGGATTGAATTCCCTCCCGGTCCGGATCCGGACCGGAGTCCGGACTTTAGATAAAAGCGTCTGTCTGCCATATGACTAAATAAATAAAACATAGGTTTGTGTCGTGGTGCGAGGCTGGGAAACTCCGGTTCTGGAGGGCCACTGTCCTGCAGAGTTTAGCTCCAACCCTAATTAAACACACCTGCCTGTAGCTTTCTAGTGATTTTAAAATACGTTCATTAGCTGGTTCTGATGTGTTTGATTAGGGTTGGAGCTATAACTCTGCAGGACAGTGGCCCTCTAGGACCAAAGTGTCCCAGCCCTGATGTAGTGTGTCGTGTCATATCATGTACTTAATGGAATGATACTCCGTGTTAAACTTCAAGAAGCATTTCCTCTCTGCTGTGAAACAGAGGTGCACATTACACCTTTTCACATCACTTTCGGTGTTCCTTTGCACCCAGGAACCTTGCATCTTCCCTTTTTGTCACACATAATGGGAAATCCTGATTAGGGATGGGAGCTGTGGACCCCAACTTCCTTAAACCTCATTGCGCAACATGTTGCCCTGAGGCAACGAAAAGAAAAACTGAATTTCTGAACATGCAAAATAAAATAAAAAATCATAAAACCTGACAAAAGTCTTCTCTATACCTTCATACACATACATTTTTGTACAGTTTTATTTGTGTACAGTTCTTTGACTGTTCTTTGATACTTTTCAAACATTTTAACTGGTTGCAATCATTTTAAAACCCATACACTTAACACGGGGCATAAGAAAAACGTTCCGTTGCCCTCAGTAGTGATTTAAATGACAACAAACCATGTTGTACAATAAACGGAACAAACAAATATATAAATTATCGGATTTAGATTAGTCGCCATATTTCTTGACTATGAATGCAGTTTTATTTTGAAATCACAGTTTAGCTGCCGAACGTGACATCACTTCCTGGCAAAGCAACGTTTGGGATTAGCTGTCTGCTTAGCTAGCATGTCTCTGATGTGTGGGGATAAAAATATAATTAAACACTAAATCGCCGAGCTGCCACTGTTCCACAGCTATCCCTTAAAAGTAAGGTGTTTAATATTTGGCATGCCTAACCAAGATATACTCTGTTGCTATTCATATGTTACGTTCGTTTTTTTCTTCTAGAATGCACAACTGAATCGCTTTGACTATTGTTAGCTTGGTGTAATTAACCTAATATAGTAATGGTCTTGAACAGTAATAATTATGTATGGCCACTGGTAATGTGTTTGTAATAATAGGCATCGCTATTTTGTTTATACACCGTATTAAAATATGTTTTATGTTTATTATTTATGTGTTACCATATATATCTATATGTGTTACGAGTACTGTTTAGCATTTAACACCCAACGTAACTATGGAGACAAAACGAGACGCTCCTGTTATAATTACTGAAGCTGCATTGCAAGTGAATGGCGTTTCTATGGCGTTATAATACGCGGTAAAACTAGTAGTCAGCTTCTTTGATTACAAGAAGATCTGATTTTTTTTTCTTTAGTCGTGTAGATATAATTCATAGTGGTTAATTGTTAACATTAGCCCGTGTAATCATTCTCGGAAGCATTCTTCATCATCTCGCCTTTTTAAAGAGACTCCGGAGTCATGGAGGAACCAGGAGCCATAGAGGTGACCGTGAAAACTCTGGATTCCCAGAGCAGGACGTTCACTGTCAGGGGAGAGGTGCGTCTATGTGTGCTTCACCATATTATCAGTCATGGACAAAAACATTTCGTCAGGATTTTGTTTGTGCTAAAAGTATTCTGTATGTAATCCAACTAGCTCATTTAACAAAGTATAACCCAGACCGCCATATTGAAAGGCTGTTAAATACACTTTAAATCGATAAACCAATTAGGTTTGCCTTTGTAATCTGATTGTCACCTCTCTTACTTTCTCTCAGTGGACAGTGAATCAGTTTAAAGAGCACATCGCTTCTGCTGTTGAAATCCCGGTGGATAAGCAGAGGTTGATCTACCAGGGTAAAGTACTGCAGGATGAGAGGACACTCACAGAATACAGTGAGTCACTTCTCCGTGTCTGTTTTTTCTGCACTGGAACGGATGACTGTTTGTATATGTCTGTTTTTTGGTGCGTTCCAGTCAGAAGGTGGTGACAAGGGACTGTTTTTCTTAGTGAGTCATTGGAACGTTCACTCAACCGTTTTGTTCAAAACACAGATTCATTCAGGAACTGAACGAGTGACCGTATACAATAGAGCAGCATACTGCTACTCCTGTTTTTGACCATGTTTGTCTATGGCAGGATTGGAATAGTTTAAGTTTTATGTGATTTTTAATTCAAAATGTCTATATAAGTTGTTGAATAATTACAAAAATGCTGATAGATTCCAGAATTAAAGTTTGTAAATATTTTCAGTGGCAAAGGTAAGACAAAGTATGGCTGCACGATTAATGTTTTCAGTTTCTTTTGGTTAATTAAGCATAATCGCTGGTGGTTTGTCCTGATTTTGTGTCTTGATCTTGCACTGGTTTGACGTTTAAACTCCTCAATTAGAGCTTTTTTCTTACATTTCCCACCCAGTGTTTTGCTTAATCTTCCCAACCTGGCAAGCACGAGTAAATGCTCTTTCAGCACTGAAAAAAAGCACTCAAAAGTGCTGATTATCTGAAAATAATACATACAACCATGCAAGTTCAAGTATTATTAAGATATTTTGGGCAAGTGAAAGAGTAATATAGCCAGTTTGTCTTTCTTCCACTTGTGCTGCATCTAAATCTGCAACGAAACCATCTCAGTGACGAAATCGAATAAATCCCAACATATTGATTGTGGTTGCTGAATAAATGCACTTACACATCAGCTGTGGTACATTACAAAGTGCAGTAATTCTGATGAAATATAAAAATAAATTTCTTGAGCAATTATGATTATTTTTGTATTAATAAAGATTTTTGAGCAAAACTATCATTTTAATCATTATTGTGCAGCCCCTTGTATCTGGTCAGATATTAAAATACTTTTTTAAGACTAAGTGAATGAGATGTTTTTTTATTTGTGGATATTAATGATAAAAGACATCTTTGTTTTTCAGATGTCGATGGGAAGGTCATTCATCTTGTGGAGCGAGCACCTCCTCAGAGCGGTCAGTCTGGGTGTGGAGGAGGTGGAGTTTCTGACTCCTCGGGTGCAACGGATGGAGGATCCACTTCCTCTCAATCCTCAACTCCACATGACCGTAATGCCAACAACTATGTCATGCTGGGCACTTTTAATCTGCCTGTGAACATCATGGACCCACAGCAAATACAGGTTACAGTGCTTTCCTAATGTGAAGAGAGCCTATTGTTTGAAATAGGCTATGTGACCGCTTAGCCTCAAATAGCCACTGTAAGACATGTGTTAGGGGTCCCTTTATTAAAATACATTTACATTTCACCCCTCTAGATGTCAGTGCAGCAGATGCTGACTGGTGTTGGAGAAATGGGGCGTAATGTCAGAGTGAGCACCAGCACAGGAGTGAGTCATCCTTTGGTCCTGTATCTTCACCAATCATACTTTCATAATTATGAACATTACAAACAGTGTACTGAATGTTTTTATTAGAAGCACTTATGCTTTGTCTGGTCACAGTCTGTTGTTTAAAACGAAAGGTTATCTCTGGACACATCTACAGTAATTTATTTCCTCTCTCACAGAGCAGTGGCTCTGTGGATGTCCATATCAACATGGACCAATCAATGCAGAGTGAACCCAGGATGAGGCTCCAGCTGGCTGAAAGCTTGCTGCGAGAGACACAGGCTTTAATCCATAGACTTGAGGTGCAGAACAAATATTTGCATCCAACAAATAAAACAATCGTTTTGGATTGCTTAAATTCGGCATGAAACGGAAGTAGCGATTGTCTTTTTTCTCTACTGTGACGTCTTTCTGAGATCTGAAATGAGAGGACAGGGCTTGATTTCGTCCTTCGAGAATTGATTGGATCGTTGGAAGTTGAGGCGTTGCTAACAAAATGGAGGCAGATCTGAATTCCAGTTTGCAGTTAGTTGTGGGTGGATTTCTCTCCACTGGGTTCACCGCCGACATCTTAGCATGAATAATTTGTTTTATTTATTGAGGACGATGGCGATTAGGACGATCAACGACACAAAACATGCCTAACAGCGTGTGCTGTTAGAGAGAGACTGAATGACTGAGCGCATCCTCCATCAGTTTGTCATATTCATTAAAAAAAAGGAAAAAGTTTGCGATGTATTAAGGCAAGGCAAGTTTATTTATATAGCACATTTCATACACAGTGGTAATTCAAAGTGCTTTACATAAAAAGTGAAATAATCATTCACAGCAATAAAAACAAGGAGTTAAAAATAATAAAACAAGGAATTTTAAAATTATATAGAAATTGATTTAAAATGAAATTGAAAACAGTTAAATAGAAAAGGATTATACATAAAATAATGCAGTCAGTTCGGACGTAGCACAGTGCTCATTCAACAAATGCACAGCTAAATAGATGAGTTTTGAGACTGGATTTAAATGTGGCTAATGTTTTAGCACATTTGATCTCTTCTGGAAGCTGGTTCCAGCTGCGGGCGGCATAATAGCTAAAAGCGGACTCCCCTTGAGGACCTGAGGACTGATGTGATATGCTCAGATTTTCTGGTTCTAGTCAGAATCCTGGCAGCAGCGTTCTGGATGAGTTGCAGCTGTCTAATGGTCTTCTTTGGAAGGCCGGTGAGGAGACCATTACAATAATCCACCCTGCTGGTGATAAAGGCATGAACAAGTTTCTCCAAGTCTTGACTGGAAACAAAACATCTAATTCTTGCAATGTTTTTGAGATGATAGTATGCTGATTTAGTTACTGCTTTGACATGACTACTAAAGCTAAGGTCTGTCTCAGAATCACCCCAAGATTTCTGACTTGATTTTTAGTTGTTTGACCCCTAGAGCCAAGGTATGCATTCACCTTGAGAACTTCATCTTTGTTTCCAAATGCAATGACTTCAGTTTTCTCCTTGTTTAACTGAAGAAAGTTTTGGCACATCCAACTGTTAATTTCATCAATGCATTGGCAGAGGGAGTCAATGGGGCTATAATCATTTGGAGATAAGGCTAGGTAGATCTGGGTATCATCAGCATAGCTGTGGTAGGCAATTTGGTTCTTCCTCATTATCTGACTTAGTGGGAGCATATACAGGCTAAACAAGAGCGGTGCAAGAATTGAGCCTTGTGGGACTCCACATGTCATGGACGTCCACTTAGACTTATGCTCTCCTATACTCACATAATAACCTCTCCTTCTAAGAATGACCTGAACCATTTGAGTGCCATCCCAGAAAGCCCGACCCAGTTTTCCAGTCTCTCTAGAAGTATGTTATGATCGACAGTGTCAAACGCAGCACTAAGATCTAGTAGTACCAGCACTGATATTTTGCCAGAATCAGAATTAAAGCGAATATCATTTATTATCTTAATGAGTGCTGTCTCTGTGCTGTGATGCACGGAAACCAGATTGAAAATTATCCAGGAATCCATTTGAGTTTAAGTAGTTGTTCAGCTGATTAAAAACTACCTTTTCAATAATCTTACCTATGAAAGGAAGATTTGATATTGGTCTATAGTTGCTCAACATGGTGTTATCAAGATTGCGCTTTTTCAGAAGGGGCTTAACAACTGCAGTTTTCAGGGAGTTTGGAAAAGTCCCAGAAAGAAGTGAGGTGTTTACCACTTCTAAGAGATCTGCTTCTAAACAGTTAAGCACACTTTTGAAAAAAGATGTGGGAAGTGTATCAAGATAGCAGGTTGACGATTTAAGATGCTGTACTATTTCTTGCAAAATTTTGCTATCAATTGTTTTAAAAACAGACATAGTCACTTCTTTTTGAGATTGCTGTCGAATCTGTGTGACCTCTGTATTACAGGAAGATGTGCCAATCTCCTTCCTGATATTACTGATCTTCTCTGAAAAGAAGGAAGCAAACTCATTGCATTTGCTGTCAGAGAGCATTTCACTGGGAATCTGACTTGGGGGGTTTGTCAGTCTCTCAACAGTAGCAAAAAGAGTGCGAGTGTTGTTTAAGTTACTGTTTATAAGGTTTGAGAAGAAGGTCTGTCTAGCTGTGGCTAGTTCCAAATTAAGAGGAATGTTGTGGTAATATCCTTTCAATTTTTAAGGGTAGTGTACTCCCCATGGCTCGCGTCAGTACATTGATTTCTATAAAGTGAAGCTTCAGATTTTCCCTGTCGTTTATCCCAGCGTTTACCCCTTATGTCACTAGCTCCGCCCTTGCGCCATCACTCGTGACTGGAAGAGAAGAGGAGTCGTTTTGAGGGGAAGAAGCTAACATTTTTGATTAAAGATTAAAAAGGCGCATTAATTTAAAAAATGTATGAGTGCACGGGTAAATTATTTATAATAAACGCTATAGTATTCCTTTAAAAAATAATGCCGACTTTAATTATATATAAAAAGTAATTCGGCTTGATACAAATTTTCAGGTAAAAGTACCAGACTGGACTTTTTGTTTCAGGGTCAGTCAAGTGAACCTTCATCTCAGCAAGAGACACCACATGCTCAGCCATCATCATCATCATTCCCAGGACAGCCAATGGAGAGCTCCCCACCTCCACCCTCCTCCTCAGCATCTCACACAGAAGAAGCAACTCACTCTGGACCCAAGTAAGAGAAAAGATTAAGGTCTAGGACAAAAATATTGTCCATAAGGAAAAAGCTTTCAATAGTCTAGGTCAGGGGTAGGCAACGTCGGTCCTGGAGTGCCGCTGTCCTGCAGAGTTTAGCTCCAACCCTAATCAAACATGCCTGAACAAGCTAATCAAGGTCTTCAGAATTACTAGGGCTACAGGCAGGTGAGGTTTTTTCACTGGCTCCAGACCATGGAGCCAGTGGTCATGATGCAGATGAACCTGGATGGTATGTCACCAACCCACCCAATCAGAAACCCAATGTTCTTAGCACTGAGTTTTAGCCATGCTGCCCATTCCTGGTCTGCTACACTTCAGAATATTCCAAACACTTTTCTTCATCATGATATGATGTGGCGTGAATAAAGCTTTTATGGGTTCGGAACGACATGGGGATAAGTGAAAAATGACAATTTTCATTTTGGGGTGGAGTAACCCTTTAATTTACTCACTCTCAGGCCATCCTGGTAGAGTAGGTGACTTTTATCCAGTAGAACAGTAAAAAAGATTCTAGCTACAACCATTGTCCTTGTTGAGTCAAACCTTGTCACTTTGAGAGTCGAAAAACAAACACTTATACAAGAAATACAATTAAATAACCATGGCTCCTGGCGATGTATTTAATCTTATGAAGTGAAACGCTTGGACCGTCCAAGGAACTGAACATTATTAACAACATTATTACCGGAATTACCTAAACTAAATTAAGAACAAATTAGCCAAAGTCAATGTATTATACTGAACCCTTGTGAATGTACACATCTTAATAATTGTAATATTTTTCAAGATACGTAATATTTAGAAATATCATGATTATTCGCAATATCATTATTTTGGGGGACACATTAACCAGGTTTACATCCAAGGATTTTTTTTCAAAAAAAATATTTAGCGCTATAAAAAATTTACGATAAAGCTGATGGAAATTGCAATTATCGATAAAATTTCTCATGTCGACACAATTTTTTCCGTTTAACTTTAGCGCATAAATTCCATATCGATACTTCAAATTTCGCAAAAATTAGTTTGCAAACACTTTTTGTTGAGAAAAGGGGTTTTAAGGCAAATAAACGTGGTTTCACATGACAGAAGTAGCCTATAGGCAGCGTCCGTGTTCATGGTGTTGCTCACGTTAAAGCACCGTTTCCCTGTAGTTCAAAAGCGCATTAAATCATATTCATATTGTTAAATTGCATCTAAAATTATTTTATACATGGTAAGAAAAAGACGAGTTACCTCTGAAACGTAGGCCTTATTTTAATGTAATGTTCCTTTAGTAGGCTAGCCTAGGTTTATGCATGGAAACAGCTCAAGGGCAATTATTTTTTGCGATACACCAAAACTAATGCGTCAATTCGGTTTTTTTAGGGATGATGTCATCATACACCATTTTATTGGTAAAAGGCCAGTTGGATGGAAACAGGCTGTAGACGGCAAATTTCGCTAAGTTTTTTTTGACGCATATTCTTTGTCGATAAAAAAACAGAGCCAAAACCTGATGGAAACGTGATTATTGATGTTTTATAACCTGAACCTTGCCTTGAAAGGATCAGATCATGTGATATACACTAGTGTACAAAACTTTGAGGTCAGTTGTCATATTTTCAAATTAAGTCTTAGGCAGCTGAATAAAAGCTATACTTTTTGTACAAGTGTATTCCATGTTTTTTTTTACATGTACAAGTGTATCTCCAAGTCTTTCCATGTCTCAACAGTCACCCTAGCCCTTTAGAGTTGGTGGAGGTTCTGTCAGAGGTGCGAAGGGTGGAGGAGCGCCTCCGTCCATTCATGGAGAGAACACATTCCATTCTTGGAGCAGCCAGTTCTGCTGACTACAATAACAACGTATGCCCTATATGGGTTAATGTTACATAATTGAAATATGCACTGTAAGCATGGCAATGTTAATTTTCTGAAAATTGGTTTCTCGGACAGACTCAAGAACGAGAGGAGGATCAGCGCACTCTCAATTTGATTGGAGAGTCACTCCATCTCCTTGGCAACACATTGGTGGCTCTGAGTGACCTCCGATGCAATTTATCAGCTCAGCCACCCCGCCACTTACATGTGGTGCGGCCCATGTCTCACTACACCGCCCCTGTTGTGCTGCAGAGTGGACCGCCCCATATTCCCATTCCAGTGAGCTAACCAACAATACATACCAAACTACTTTCATACTATTAGTATCAAACAGTTAACCTCAAAAGATATGTCATCTTCTAGTTGAACCTGGGCTCCACTGTGACCATGACGGCAAACAGCAGACAGACAAGCGAGGGTCAGGCCCAAACCTCACAGCCCAGCAACCAATCAGAGCCTCAGGGTCAGGCACCTCCTCGTCCACCAAATGGAGCCAGTCAACAGACGGGTCACGGTCAGGGGACTCCAAGGGTGATCAGAATCACTCACCAGACCATGGAGCCAGTGGTCATGATGCAGATGAACCTGGATGGTATGTCACCAACCCACCCAATCAGAAACCCAATGTTCTTAGTACTGTTTTAGCCATGCTGCCCATTCCTGGTCTGCTACACTTCAGAATATTCCAAACACTTTTCTTCATCATGATATGATTTTACAATTTAAATAGTTGCTTTAAAAAAAATAATTTTGAGACACGGAATGAGCAGCTGTAGTGTAGCTGCCGACCACTGATCTGTGCATTTCTGTGCAGTTGATTCAGACAGTGGTTAGTTTCCACCTCTCTCTCTAGTCAGTAACCAGCCGTGCCAACATTAACATGTAATAGTGTCTGAAAGAAAAAATTCACACAAAAAATACACATTTTACATGTGTATGCCCTCCTATTGTTCAAAACCAGTTTGACTTACTGTTTTACACTGAACACGAAACAATAAATATTTGCAGAATTTCTACAGTGCATGTTTTCCATGCAACAAATTAAAAGGAGTATTGAGGCTAAAGAGATCCAGACATCATCATCATAATTTAATTCACCATATATGTTGTAGTCTTTAAACATGGGTTGCCTGTGGGGGGGCCCATGGACAATTTTAGAGAAATAATGTTTAAAACATCAGGACATATTTGCATTGCTTTTTTATTTTGAAGACTTTCTAAAAAACACTGTATTGACAACAGTAGATTTATGGTTAAAGTTAATGAGGTTTGTGGAATTAAATGCTTATTAGATATAGACGTATTAAAATGTTTATTGGAGACACACACATGTGTGTATTTTCATGTAAATGTTTCTTAAATATGTATGTTTGTGTATTTTTATTGTCATGTATACACAGTGACCGCACACACATTATGCAAACAAACTTTTTGGATTTGATTCAGCCCTTTTTTAATTAGCATTTATTTTTACATTTTCAATTAGTAATAGATTTGTGGTTTTGTTAATTGTATTAGCTTTTTTATATTTCTATTTAGTTTTTGATATAATTTTCATTTTATTAAATGATAATTTAGTACTTCAAATTAAAATGTTATTTTAATTTCCAAAAATGATTATTAATTGTCATAAAGGTTTGGAACATCCTGCGATTAAATGACAGAATTGTTCATTTGAGTGGTGTTAAAGTGCTATTTTTGCACTGGGATCGATGTAACACAGCTGTTGTTTGTCAGTTGTTTGTAGTCTTGAGTTTCAATTTCCAGCCGTTTTAGTAGTCAATTTCACTGAATTCTGTGTCTGTTCTCTGAAGGCACCACAGCACCCATCCATGTTCCAGGACTGCCACCGGAGTTCATGCAAACCATCATGCATCAGATCTCCCAGCAGGCTGTCGCCATGGCCACTGCAGCCTCTGCCGGACACCATGGGCAGCAGCAGGGCACTGCAGGCACAGGTGCCCAGAGTGCAGACAGCCCGGCTCCTCCACCACCTCAGGCCAGGGTGGTCATCACACGCCCCACCTTATCTCCACGCATCCCCCAACCCATGAGCACCAGAGGGACCACCATCAACCTGCGGGCAACAGTGCCCCCCTCAGCAGGACAACAGACTAACCAAGTATGAACATTTAAGATACATAATTGTGTTTTGGAGAGACATAAAACCAAAGTCCCTTTCAAGGAAAGTTGGTGGCCATATTTGCAACACCTGAAAAAATCCTGAAATCTCAAAAACTACTTGCCACATTCATATTTAAATTACATATTTCAAATCAGTAACAAAATCTGACACGAATCTCCCATTAATGTTGTTTCTTATGCTCAAATATGGTTTAAAAAGCTTATATTTCCGTGATGTGATAGTTTTACCATTTACTATATTATTTACTCTTTATTTTTGTTCTTCAATCAAGGGCAGCCCTATGACATCCTCTCCTCTCACACAGATGGTCAGTGGTTTGGTAGGGCAGCTTTTGATGCCATTGCACACAGGTGTGTGGTCCTTATCTATTCGGTTCTTGTTCAAGATCAAACATCACACAGCTTATAAACTTTCCATGTTTTTCATCATCAGGTGACCAGACGTCCACTACCTCATCATCCCATTCCTTCTCTTTCTCTACCTCCACAGCTACCCCTTCCTCCTCTATCTCCTCCTCCACTGCTCCTCCATCCTCTGCTAACACATCCGGTCAGACAACCACCCTCACCACCAGCACGGCGTCCGTGGGTCAGTCCCAGGAGGGCGGACCAGGAGATAACCTAGCTCAGCTGCTGGGCTCACTTTTGGGAGGTGTTGCTGGAGCTGGTGGAGGGGTGTCTGGAGGTCCTCCCTCCGTCACAGTGACTGTTCCAGGTGTCCCTGCATTTATCCAGGGCCTGTCCGAGTTAATTCAGGTTGGTGCCTAAGCAAATGCGTTTGATTTTACAATATCAAACTAAGCATCCTGTTTTCTTTGCAGTCCAGCCAGCCTGTGTTTTCTCCACCAAACCAGCAGCCTCCACCCTCACAAGCCACGCCCTCTGCCCCTTCAGGAGCCGCCCACACTACCGCCCCTCAGCCTCCCAGTGGAGGTGGAGAGACCCTCAGCCCTGAACTTTTTACAGGCATCGTGCAGGGCGTCCTGTCCACAATGATGGGCTCTCTGGGTGCTGGTCAAGGCAACACCGAGAGCATCGCCCAGTTTATTCAGAGACTTTCCCAGACCAGCAACCTCTTCACTCCTGGAACTGGAGATGCAGTGGGTCAGTTTCTGTGTTTCATTGCCTCAACTCAAAGTTGCATTTGATGTACTTGTACTGACTCGCTGTCTGTGTTTGTTTGGCAGGGTTCTTTGGAGATCTGCTGTCTCTGGTGTGTCAGAGTTTCTCAATGGTAGACATGGTTCTGCTGCTACATGGTAATCCTCAGCCTCTGAGCCGCATCCAGCCCCAGCTCATGGCCTTCTTCACTGAGCACTATCTGCAAGGCCGAGAGCCCACCGATGCCAACATAGCTGTGAGTCTGAGATACTTGTTATAAAAATGAATATCAAAGACTTATGCACTCTCTCTGTCTACATTATGAAGACAACCATGAGATTTCGAAAAGTAATTACAATTATTCCAAATTGCGATATTTTCTCTATTAAAACAACAGCGTATGCGTAGGTACATTTATTCAGAAACCACAATCGCAAACAAAATTGTCGAGATCTCTTGACAGAACACAGAATGGCTGAATTAAATTTCACTTAAGCAAAATATCTCGCATGGAGATCGCTAAACTTCAGCTTACTTGTTTGACGGTGTTTTCAGATCATCTTCGGCGCTTTCGCAATAAAGACCAAGTGCACGCACATGGTTGCCAGACCCATCTGTTTAAAAACAGAAAATGTATTCAATCAGCAGAGAAGCTCTGATTCGGGGATTTGCAGTCTTGATAGCTGGCAACCACACACATGAAAGCTTACGTTGTACAGCAGTACGCAATCATATTTTGTCGCTTTCATTTTTTGATCAGTTATCGTTTATTGACCTTATTGTTGTCTCGTTTTAGTCAAGGGAAAAAAGCTCGTCAACAAACGTTTTTCGTCATAGTTTCCATTAACGAAATTAACACTATTACACATACACACCCCTAACAGAGTCATGATGCTAACAAATCTTTTATTCAGTGTTTTAAAAAAAAAAACTTGACCCTCTAACACATGATGCAAACGCTGAAGTACGCTAAAATCAAACGCTATTTCTTTTCATTTTCTAATTGCTTGTTTTCTTTTTTAAGTCCTCTTGCGTTAGGCTAACCGAGACTTGTCATAGCACTTGTATTGAATAGCTCCTTTATTGATTTGATAGCTTTTTTTGTCCTCATTTGTACGTTTGGATAAAAGCGTCTGCTAAATGTAAATACTGGCTCTCTACTAATGCATGGTAATGAGACTAATGGTATGGTTTTTGTTGTTTAGAGTGCTGCTGAGGATCTGATCAATGGACTAGAGGAGTACATTGCAGAGAGTTTTGTAAGTCTTTTTGCTCCTGATTTATCCTTTATCATCTGTTCATCATACACACTAACTAATAGACTCTGTGCTGGATCTGTTTCAGTCCACTGTGACTGTTCGCGAGGGAGTGGACATCATCCAAACCAACATATCCTTCCTGAGACAACAGTTCACTCGCATGGCTACTCACATTCTGCGCTGTACAGGTGACCACCGTACTATCCACACAAACACAGACCCAAAAACTGCTCTGACCCAGTATTCAAAGTACATGACTTTATTCCTTATTGGGGACATTTTCACATTAATCAATTGAATCTAGAATTCAAAAGATATGATACAAAGGGCAAATGGAAACTGTCTTGGCAAGCATAAATGTTAAGTTTTTTTATTTTCGGTGTATTTCTTCGGTGTCATTTTATTATTAGTCATTTTATTATTCGTTTTTTTTATTACATTTTAGTTTTAATCATTGTTGTACTTCAGCTTATGTACTTTTTCAACAATTTCATTTTATACAGCTTTATTTAAATTAATAAACTATTTGTTTTTCTTAACAATTACGCTGTTTCTTATGTCTCTCCAGATAACACATTTGGCCAGCGCTTGCTGTATATGTGCACCCAGGGTCTGTTTGAGTGTTTGGCTCTCAATCTCTACTGTTTAAGAGGAGAGCAAAGAGCTTTAACCACTGTCATCAACCACCGAATTGTAAGATTCATTGATTCATCCTCATGAGGGTTGTTTGGTGTTGCACTGAATGCATCTTTTGACACGTTCATGATTTACTCCTCACTCAGAGGAGAATGTCAGCTGAAGTGAACCCCAGTCTGGTGAACTGGTTGACCAGTATGATGTCCATGAGGCTGCATGTGATTTTAGAGCACAATCCAGTCACTGAAAACCAGATCCAGCATTACGTCATCTATACGCAGGTATTCACCCTCTCATCAGGATTCACTCCCAAACTGAACCACAGAATATAGAAATGAATATGCTTCTATTATGTTTTTCACGTCCAGAGCGAGTCGCTCTCAAAGAACGGAGTCAGACGCACATGCAAGCCTGCAATCGGATCACATGAGTGTTGAGGTACGTTTTAACTGAACGAGATTGAGTCTAGTTCACTGGTGCATAGAAGAATGATTATTTCTAAAAGACGTCTCTCTTGTTCACCAAAGCTGTATTTATTTGATCCAAAATACAGCAAAAACAGTAAATGTTGTCAAATATTATTACAATATAGAATAGCTGTTTTCTATTTTAATATAGTTTAAAATGCAATTTATTCCTGTGCTGGCAAAGCTATGAAAACATTTTCCAGGTCATTCCTGTATTCAGTGTCAGGAGAAAAAATTATAATCGAAAATTCAAGTAAAAAAAATATATAATAGTCTAGTTAACAATAACACACACACACATCATAAGCAACTGTCCATTGTGTATTTCCTGTCCCTTAGGCCTTGAACACATCTGGATGTTTGTCTGCACTATAAACTGTCGTGATAATAATATGTGATTATATGTTACAGATGGGAGAGGGTCTGTCTCCTGCTCCTGCCACCACTGCAGAGGAAGTCATGGCATCCTCAGGAGACACTGCTGATGGTGATGAACCACCTGGCAGGCCATTGTTAGAGGAGACACGAGGAGCAGTAGCCATGGCACCCACAGACAGGGAGGAGTCAACTGGTGAGGCGGAGCCATGGGCAGCAACTGTTCCACCTGTGAGTTTGTTGTGATTTAGTGTTTCTGCTAAATGTTTATTTTATCACCTTTTTGTAGTACACTGATTCATATTCATATTCAAAATAAACTAACAACTGATATTGTATATAGTTATAATGCATGTTAAATATGTTAATCAGGAGTGGGTGCCCATCATAAGACATGACATGTTGACCCAGAGGAAGATGAAAGCACAGCCGCCTCTGTCTGATGCTTACCTGCACGGGATGCCAGCTAAGAGGAGGAAGGTCTGTGTGCCAACTACATGCACTTAAAACTAGAACACTACCAGAGATCACCAATGCAAGATGAACCGTTCAATTAGAACTGCTTTCCTCCCTTCACAGACCGCGCAGGGGGAGGGTCCTCAGCTCTCTCTCGCTGAGGCCGTGAGTCGAGCTTCCAGGACAGCAGGGGTGCGACCTGTTACTGCCCCAGACAGCCTACAGGGGGAGCTGGAAGAACCGGAGCTGCAGGAAGCGTATGCACAACAGGCAGGAAACTAAAATCGCACCTGATCTGTCCTGAGTGTTATTCAGGGGTCGTAAAGTCCTCATTTACCCTTTCACAAATAAAAGCCTTAGTGTCTTAAATCAGAGCAGAACGTTTTTTTGATAAAGCTATGACATGAAATGTTGCATGAACAGAAAAAAACTGCATATCTTCCTCTTCCTATTTTAGTCTTATTTTCCAGTACAAATATCCTTAAATTAAGATATGAACAAAGCTACTACTCTTTTTGATTTTTGGGGGTGGCATTTTCGGCTTTATCAGGATAGGACAGATCAGAATTGACAGGAAGCGAAGTGAGAGAGAGATGAGGCGGCATTGGGAAAGGTGCTTGAGTTGGGATTGGAACTCGGGACGTCTGTAGCACACGTAGGGCAGCTGTGTTGCCCATAGGGCTATTGGTGCCGGCAAGTTCATTTGTTCTTACAACAACACATATCTGTCAGTAGGGTCTGCAAACTTGTTTTGCGTTTTAATTGTTCTTATCTCAATAATCAAATTGAGATTTATTTTTTGAAATATTTTTAATGATAAAATATTTGGAGTAGAAAACTGGTTCATTAATAGATAATTGTAGATAACTATTTCTCTCTCTCTCCATACATACAAAATGTATGTATATATATATATATATATATACATAAATGTATATACAGTGGGTACGAAAAGTATTCAGACCCCCTTACATTTTTCACTGTTATATTGCAGCCATTTGCTTAAAATCATTTAAGTTCATTTTTTTTCCCTCATTAATGTACACACAGCACCCCATATTGACAGAAAAACACAGAATTGTTAATATTTTTGCAGATTTATTAAAAAAGAAAAACTGAAATATCACACGGTCCTAAGTATCCAGACCCTTTGCTCAGTATTTAGTAGAAGCACCCTTTTGATTTAATACAGCCATGAGTCTTTTGGGGAAAGATGCAACAAGTTTTTCACACCTGGATTTGGGGATCCTCTGCCATTCCTCCTCGCAGATCCTCTCCAGTTCTGTCAGGTTGGATGGTAAACGTTGGTGGACAGCCATTTTTAGGTCTCTCCAGAGATGCTCAATTGGGTTTAAGTCAGGGCTCTGGCTGGGCCATTCAAGAACAGTCACGGAGTTGTTGTGAAGCCACTCCTTCGTTATTTTAGCTGTGTGCTTAGGGTCATTGTCTTGTTGGAAGGTAAACCTTCGGCCCAGTCTGAGGTCCTGAGCACTCTGGAGAAGGTTTTCGTCCAGGATATCCCTGTACTTAGCCGCATTCATCTTTCCCTTGATTGCAACCAGTCACCCTGTCCCTGCAGCTGAAAAACACCCCCACAGCATGATGCTGCCAGCACCATGCTTCACTGTTGGGACTGTATTGGACAGGTGATGAGCAGTGCCTGGTTTTCTCCACACATACCGCTTAGAATTAAGGCCAAAAAGTTCTATCGTGGACTCATCAGACCAGAGAATCTTATTTGTCACCATCTTGGAGTCCTTCAGGTGTTTTTTAGCAAACTCCATGCGGGCTTTCATGTGTCTTGCACTGAGGAGAGGCCACTCTGCCATAAAGCCCTGACTGGTGGAGGGCTGCAGTAGGGGTCGACCGATATGTGTTTTTCAGGACCGATACCGATTATTACAGATCAAGTAGACCGATAACCGATATTTTGAACCGATATACGTGTCTGGTGTAAAAATGAAAATGAATGCCAAAATTAATAATAACAAGAGCTCTGACAAAAAAACGTTCTTTAAATGCTTTTAAACATGTCTTTAATTCTGAAAACTGTTAATAACAACAACATTAAATAAACAGTAATATTAAAAATATTAATAATAACATAAGTACAGAGATCACCCAGAAGCATTCTGTAAACATTTTGTAAAACTTAAAGTAAACGTATTTAACGTATTGTGTGATTATTCTCAACAAAAGTTGTAATAATTGTTGTAGTTGTATTACGTATACAGTAATATATTCGGCTAAACCGAACTTATATTTTGACAGGTTGCCATGAGGACCTTTTAAGTTTCTGTAGCCTATGTATATATGATATGACGATCGTTTTACTCAAATGAAACGGTCAAATGCTCATGAAGTGACTCTGCGAGCAGTTCTGGGGATGTTGTTCATGTATTTATGTCCTCATTTAGTGAGACGGCAGACGCTGAAGTCACCGAGCATCACGCCGCTTCAGTATGTATGTGTGCAGTAAATGAAACCGCACGCCTGTGTCATTCATTAACAGAGATGCAGAACATGCAGGATTCATATTTAAAGTGTTTTTGCGGCTTAATATTAATAGATACTAGTCCATAGCGAGTCGATTTAAGTGTACTGACCTACTTTTGATTAATTCATCCAAACTTGACACATTCCGCGTTATACGGTAAATTCCATTATATGACTGCATTCCGCGATTCCGACGCATTTTCCGCATCGCGACATCATAGGTTATATTGAGGTGTTTTGCAACTTCAGCAACGTCTGCTGCTGCTTTACCTTTGAGAGACAACTGATGCGTGATCACCGAGGCAGCTCCAGTTAGCATGTGCTCGGTGAGACTGCCTTCAGTTTTCCGCGTTGATTGGTCGGACTCGTGATCATATCAGATGAGCGGTGGAGATTGTCTCAGAGATTGAGAGATCGCCTCACTCTCACAGAGTGTTGAGCTCAGACAGGCTGCATCGAGCCAAATAGTGCATTTAAACATTAAATAGTTTCACCTGTATTATTTATTCACCAATAAATAATGTCACCTGTAAATAGTATGTTTGTTTGCATTAAAAAAAAAAAAAAAAAAAAATTTTTTTAAATTATCGGCAAATCTGTTTTTAAAATGGCCGATATCGATAATCGGTAAAACGCTTAATATCGGCGCCGATAATCGGCCAGGCCGATAATCGGTCGACCCCTAGGCTGCAGTGATGGTTGACTTTCTACAACTTTCTCCCATCTCCCGAATGCATCTCTGGAGCTCAGCCACAGTGATCTTTGGGTTCTTCTTTACCTCTCTCACCAAGGCTCTTCTCCCCCGATAGCTCAGTTTGGCCAGACGGCCAGCTCTAGGAAGGGTGCTGGTTGTCCCAAACGTCTTCCATTTAAGGATTATGGAGGCCACTGTGCTCTTAGGAACCTTAAGTGCAGCAGAAATTTTTTTGTGACCTTGGCCAGATCTGTGCCTTGCCACAATTCTGTCTCTGAGCTCTTCAGGCAGTTCCTTTGACCTCATGATTCTCATTTGCTCTGACATGCACTGTGAGCTGTAAGGTCTTATATAGACAGGTGTGTGGCTTTCCTAATCAAGTCCAATCAGTAATCAAACACAGCTGGACTCAAATGAAGTGTAGAACCATCTCAAGGATGATCAGAAGAAATGGACAGCACCTGAGTTAAATATATGAGTGTCACAGCAAAGGGTCTGAATACTTAGGACCATGTGATATTTCAGTTTTTCTTTTTAATAAATCTGCAAAATGTCAACAATTCTGTGTTTTTGTCAATATGGGGTGCTGTGTGTACATTAATAAGGAAAAAATGAACTTAAATGATTTTAGCAAATGGCTGCAATATAACAGAGTGAACAATTTAAGGGGGTCTGAATACTTTCCGTACCCACTGTATATATAAAAAAATGCTTACGAATTAAAAGGTAATGGAGTTTGACATTGAAGTGTTTCTAATACAACTCATTGTGTTCTCCCTAGATATTTACATTTAGACATTGTTTTCCATTTAATTTATTCTGTTTATTTTTTTTTTTATTTATTAATACAATTTGGATATTTCTTTTCTTTTCTTTTAGTACTTGACAAATAACCTATTTCAGTTGCCAGGACAGCATTTCGTTTTTTATGTAATGTTTATATTTTATCATATTTCAGTTAAAGAAAACAACTGAAAATGGTATTAGTTTTAGGAATGATTTTTCCATACTGTTCCTGTGAGTTTTGAACTTTGTTCCAAATAATTTGAATATGTTCACCAGGGGTGGCGGACTCTGCCCCGGAGAGCCACGGTGCTGCAGAGCAACGCGCCAACCCTGAATAAAACTCACCTGCCTGGAGCTTTTTATATAACCCTTCAGACTTTGATTAGCTTATTTAGGTGTGTTTGATTAGGAAGAAGCAAAACTCTGTTGGACTGTGGCTCTCCAGGACCACCCCTGATATACACACTCAGTTTAGGTCCCATTTCACAATCCCACATTATTAAAGCTACACTTAGTTTTGCTTGAAAAAAGGAATGCAGACCATACAGATTGTGATCTTGCTCTCTTTCATTAAACATTTTGAAACCTTTTGCATCCTTCATTGTCTTCCAGGTAAAGAGTGATATAACGAAACGACTGAGTGATGATCCAGACTACAACCACCAGCGCTTTCCCAACACTCACAGAGCTTTTTCTGAGGACTCCTAACCCAACAGCTCTGTTTACTCCATCTTGTCATCTGTCAAACACAGTCATGACCATGACGTCTCGAAGGAACGGCCAATAGCGTCTCATGCATTGAGGGGTTCCAGCTGCTTTGAAATCGGCGACTGACACATATCTCAGATGTCTGTCATAGTCAAATATGTGGATAGCGGCTAAATATAGAGCAGGTGCACTAGACCGCTCACGGAGGCAGAAGAAACTAGACTTTCTTTCCTCTACGTGGCATGCATTTGTCAGAAACAGCATCTTGTAATCTTAGTAGATCTCAAAACATTCAGTTTTACTCTGACAGGATTTATATATGCCCCTGTCCATTGTTGTTTTAATAATGACAATAATAGCAGGCACATATACATGAAGAAAACCTAATTCATTCCAGCTTGACCTGCTCTGTGTGTAGACCGAGGAGATGCCACGATCGATGTTTACAGGCTCCAGACATGCTGAACATGATTAGATGTACTGCACATTCGTCACTGAGGAGGGTTTTAGTCATAGTGTTGTCATTTGTAATTATTTCTTGCATGCCAAAAACATCTTGTTGGCTCCATCATGTTGTTCATGTTTGTGGCTTTTACAAAATAAATGGTTCAAGTCTAGAATTACTTTGTTTTAAAGAAATCTCTGTGGCTGCCTCCCTGTTTGGCCACTTATATTAAATAACCTATGGTTTAGTTTTTAAAACAAACACAACGACATTCATTTGGATACAAATTGGTATCTCATTACTTTTTTAAAGATATAAAACTACGATACCCAGGAAATGAGAGAATTTGTAGGATGACAATATTTGCATTGTCTCAACCATGATTTGTTTTTTGTCATCAAATAATTATGAACCAGAAAGTTGGTCCCTAAAGTGCTAGCTGAACAATGATTTAATTTATGGTAAATTTCCAACCCTGTTACCCATATTTTACTGACATTATTTAATATTTATTCAACTCAAACTTGTGACAGCTGAAAATAAAAAGCATTTTAATAAAACATAATTCAAAACTTTAGGGCTGGTCATTTTTTTTTTTAAATAAGTCGAATGCTTACCAAGGCTGCATTTGATTAACATGACAGTAAAAACTGTAAATGTATAACATGTTAAATAACTATTGATTTTTTTTTTCAAAATGTTATTTATTCCTGTGATGCAACTTTACAAATCATTCTATTATGCTGATTTGCATTTATTTTGTATTATCAATGTTGAAAATAGTTGCGCTATTTAATATGGAAACCATGATACTTTTTTAAAATGAACAGAATTAAAATAATATTTTTAAGCCTTTACTGTCACTTGATCAAATTCATGCATCTTTGATGAGGAAAAAAAACAATTAAAAATAATTTTGAAAGGTAGTGTACCATAAAAGATAATTCAACTATATTCAAATAAGTATTCATATACATTTATGCTTAAAGTCCTATTTGAAAATGGTCTAATTAAACTTATGGAGAATGCAAGAAAACATTATTTTGCTGATAATTCAAATATCTAAGCGTATAATACAGAAGAACGAAAAATATCAATGTCAGTATGCATTTATTAGTCACAACATATTCAACACAGGTTTTGGGGTAATAAGCGCAGAAATAATCACCAGAACAATAATTCAGGCATGTTTTATATGGATCTGCTTTAACAGGTTCTGACCTTTCGCCTTTGAATTGCACAGATTGTGGAGTGACAGCGTTTCATGCTTTTATTGTCCATTTAATAGCGCAAGCTCTTGAGACATATGTTCTGACTACTACGTGACAGGATGTCTATTAAAGTGTTTGGTCTATGTCTTTACCACAAGAAGCTATGGCAGATGAACTGCTCTTATGGGTGGAGAGCATGTATTATCACACTAAATGCACTGACAGTCATTACTGAGCTAAACTGACCAATTAACCTGGAGAAAAATAACCCTTGCGTTGCTCTGCAGATGCAAATACACGGCAATGAAAAAGCATGAGACTTTCAAATAAGAGTGCTTAATTTACATGGACGGCATGGCAAGACCAGCGCAGATTTGGTAATGTAATTATGCAGGGAGCCATATTGGCTGATAACTTCGTACCATGTGACTTGCACATTGAAAACATTTCAAACATGGAAAGTAAGGGCAAACAAGAACAAGTCCAGACAGGAAACTAAACTCTCTACGCTGGCATCACTTGCCCTTAAAGGTCAGCAACCCTAAAGACGTTCACTGCTACTAAATGAAACGGCTGGTTTTCATGCACCTTCCTCCTTTAACATTTATATATAATTAATTCGTACAATGTAAGCTGATCAAGACTTACATCTCATGACCAATTACTCTGCTGATCCGTTACTGTGAATGTGAGCTGAACCCTTTATCTTCACCTTTAGTTGTCTCTGGCATGTGCTTTAAAGACAGTTTTACTGCCTAAATGCATTTACCTGTAACGTACTGGGTCATCAAAACATGCTAGTTAACCTCGTGTATTAGATAGTCTGTTACGATCCAAACCAGTTTGGTGATATTCAAACAATGAAAATTAAAGAGCGCACAAAGATTGTTTCAAGTGAGAACAGTTTTAACTCATTTGTTCTTGTTCCTGTGGATTTACCCCCAAACAATAGTTACCAATATCTCATTCACTCAACCTACACAATACAGCGCTGCATCTTTTTCAGTCTTTTTAAAGGTGTGACCAGACGCGTCCTGCTCTGCTGCGGCTCAGGCTCGGGTCTGTCGGAGGGAAGATAGCAGGAGTGGGAGCAGGTTGAGGGCGGGCCGGTGCTCCTGAATGCCCAGTGCCACCAGAGCCCCGGCCAGTATCGAGGTCACTTTGGGCAGCAAGGGAGGACGAGCCTCCATAACCTGCCAACATAGATAAAACACTAAGGTTAAGCCAGCGAAGACACAACAACATGTTGTTTTTCAATCAGAGGGCCTCAGCAATGTCCAAACATCCCACAGGGTGCCTTAAAGGGGTAACTCACCCAAAAATAAACATGGTGTCATTTACTCACCCTCAGGCTGTTCCAAACCTGTTTGAGTTACTTTCTTTTGTGGAACATAAATTAAGATATTTGAAAGAATGTTGGTAACCAACATTACTGTTATTATTTAATTGTTTTATTAGTAAACAGTACCAGCACCAACATTAATATCCTCATGTTCATCAGAAAAAGTATATAATGACAGATTTTTCATTCTTTGGGGGGGGGGGGATGGGTTGAACTATCCCTTTAAATGTACTTCAATTAATAAATATATGAACAATAATTTATTTCATGGAAAATAATACAACCATTTTAATTTTTTATTATCCTATTTCATTGAAAAGATTTAGTTGCAAGCAAACCTCACCTTTTCAACTTTATGCCGGTGTATTCGTCCATCAGAGCCAACATAGAAGGTGGAGAATGCATCATATGTTCTGGACAGAAATAAATAATTGAGATGACAAAGACAAGCACAGAGCAAGGTTTTGATAGGCTGTCACAGTAAGTCTCACCTGTAGAGGTGGCTCTTGTCTTTCTTGTAGAAGAAGACCAGAATGGAGTGGAAGGGCAGGCCTTTGACTCTCCAGCGAGCTTTGATGGAGCCATCTTCTGGATGCTTGGTCAGCTTCAGCACTTCCAGCTGAGCCTCCGCATAGTAGCACAGACACATCAATCGCCAAAGCCTCAGAGTCAGCTGGTACGCTACACGACCCCTTTAGAGATAGAAGAACAGGCATTATACCAGTCACCCGTGCTGTTTCAAATATAACCGTGCTTTGGTATCAAGCCAAAACTAGCCATTCAATGGACTCATTTTGGAACATGAGGGTCACTACGGTCACTGTAATTAGCAAACACAGCCGCCAAGCATTTGTTTTCCTCAAAACATGTTAGATCAAATCTTATTTTTTTTTGCTTGCAATTATTATTATTATTATTTTTGAATTTGAAAACGATGCAACAAACATTATTCATTTTGCCTGAAAATCTTTTATTGTCTTTGACAAAAAAAAAAAAAAAAGTTCACAAACAAAATATGAGGCAATTTTGAGATATCAAAATTAGATGTTTAAATCAGACTAAATGCAAGTAGTATCATATCGGTTTTGTAATGGTGTTGTTGACCTGTCTATTAGCTGTAAAGACACGTTGATATCATTTTCTGAGTTAACCACACCCGTTTATTGGCAATATGTAACCAACAGAGTTTGAACAACAACAGTCACAGGGGTTCACTGACAGCTAGTAGAACTAACTTTCAGGCCTAAAAACCAACATTACATGCCCCTAGAAACCCTTTACCTTGTTTTGGTGTTCAGAAGACCATTAATGAACTCAACATCTTCAGAGTAGATGCTGTAGTCATGTTTTTTCACAAAGAAGCTGGGAAGCTGGAACACAATGTAGAACCTTAACAATTAGTCGAGATTACATTGTGATACAATTAATAAAAAATACAATCTGACAAAGGCATCATAAATGTAATATCTTTAGCTGGAGGCTGGAGGATTTATGTTATTCCCACAGCCTCCATATCAAGCATTTTCTCACGAGTGGTCCATCTCATCCCCCTTAAACTCATCTTACCTCCACCCTCAGCTTTTCATGCATCAGGGCCAGCTTCTCCTCGTTCTCCAGGTCTCTCCGGCTGGAGCTCTTGTCCACCCTCTCAGTCTCAGCATGGCTGTAAAGTGTGATATTGAGGGCCGGATAGAAGCTCTGCTCGTCCTGTCCCTTTTCTGCTTTATCCATAATCTCCATCCCGGGACAGTGAAAGCAAAAGAAATGAGATCCCAATGTAAAAGGCGCAGGGCATCCCTCGGTCTCAAACAGACTCCTGAAAGAGCCTCTCTCCATCAGCTGTTTTTCCTCGGTCCCTACCTTTCTGGTGATGCTAATATCATCCTCTCTGCTCCCATCAACAGTGGTTAAAGGAAAGAGCAAGTCAAAGGGTCTGTTGGGTCCAAAAGCAAAGAGCTCGCTTAGTTTGGCCGGGCTGAGAAAGGGCACTTCCACCACGGTGTGCTGCTCATTGCGGTCTCCAGGTTTGAGCAGTACAGACAAACTGATAGCCTCCTCCCATTCCTCCTCCTCCTCTAGGCTGGCCGCTCGGTTCGGCTGGCATGCGTGGTGGAAGGGATGGGACAGGGATGGCTGTTTAGTAGACAGGTAACGCAGACTGTTCGGAGGAGCCAAGACCCATGATGCACTGCTCAGGGTCCTACAGTTGTCATTCAAGTGAAATTCGGTTGTCTGCTAATCAGACAGAATCGGATTAGAGATCAGACAAATCTAAGAGGTCAAAGCATTTGATTTTAAATTTACACTGAAAATATTTAGGTGTACAGGTCTTAAAGGAATAGGTTACCTAAAAATGAAAATTACCCCATGATTTACTCACCCTCAAGCCATCCTAGGTGTATATGGCTTTCTTCGTTCAGAAGAAAATAATCAGAGTTATATAAAAAAATGCCCTGGCTTCAAGCTTTATAATGGCAATGAATGGTGGTATCAGTTTGAATGGTGGGATGAAGTCCAATAAAGTGCATCCACCCTTCATAAAAAGTGCTCCACGTGGCTCCGGGGGTGAATAAAGGTCTCCTGAAGCGAATTGATGCATTTGTGTTGCACCAAATATTTATTTAGGCTGCATGATAAATCGCATTCAAATGTCATGTGCATCTCATCAGTAAATCCGGTTCTGTGATTAGTAGTTAATCTCCATCACGTGCTTTCAGATGGAGCGGGATTTAATACACAGAGCCGTAGTTCACTGACAAGCTACGCAATATCGCGTTCATAATGGAAGATGAATCGCCTTCGTTTATGAACGCGATATTGCGTAGCTTGTAAGTGATCTACTGCTCATCTTTACTGATAATCACATGCGATTTATCATGCAGCCTTAATATTTATATAAAAAATGTACAAACCATAATCTCTTGCATCTGCTAAATGTCATACACGCGTTCACAAGTCATCGTGTACATAGTGCAAGCTTCGTTTAGAAACGAGTTTTGTTTACAGCAAAGGAAAACCAGTCTCCTCTTGGCTTAGATCGAAATCTCTTTTCTTTACACATCTTTGTTGTGTACTTCTAATTTGTGACAGGCGTTTTGTTTTGCTATCTCCTCTGAGCTTTCACGTTCATCACGTCTCACTGAAGCTTACGCCAAAGTCCCTTTAAGGCAAGTCACGTCACTCGGCGGCCATCTTTGAAACGCCTCTCGGGCGTGCAAGCGCAGCTCCTATCACTTTGAATGGGGAACATCAAATTCTCCAAAACTGTTCACTAAGCTTAAGATTAAATTTCATATTTGAAATCACCAATGAAATCTGACAACAACTGTCTCATAAATGCTGTTTATTTTGCTCAAAGAGCTAAAAAAATAACAAAAAAAGCTTATTTCTCAGGCTTTACGAGTGACACGTCTTTTGGGTTTGCTTACGCTACGCCTACATCCTCCGTCATCCGCTGGAACACGTGTATGACAGCTAGCGGAAGCTAGAGATTACGGTTTATGAAGTTTTAAATATGGATATTTCTCTTACACGAATGCATCAATTCGCTTCAGAAGGCCTTTATTACCACCCGAAGCATCGTGGAGCACTTTTTATGATGGATGGATGCACTTGTTCGCGCTTCAAAATCTCGACTCTCATTTACGGTCATTATAAAGCTCGGAAGAGCCAGGACATTTTTTTATATAACTCCGATTGTATTTGTCTGAAAGAATAAAGTCATATACACATAGAATTGCTTGAGGGTGAGTAAATCATGGGCTAATTTTCAATTTTAGCCCTTATTTTCTAAATTCGTTTTAAATACATTATTCATGGTAAAAGGTTTTACGACATGTACCTGACACAACTTCCAGCACTGTTTCGTCATCGGTTGCCTGCCGCCATGGTTCCCTACACACACCTCCCAAAGAGAGACACCCACTCTGCACACAGCCATTCAAGTCAGGGTGCTGAGGTGAGCTCGATGGAGTCTCAGTAAGATGACATCTTCAAGCCACTCAAAGAGGATGAAACGTGAACTCTCCCATCCACCGCTGCCTCTGATAACTCACTCATCCACAGAGAAACGGCCGTCCGTCAAAACCTAACCTGGGCCAGAAATAAATACATACATTTAACCACACTAACAAGACGTTTTTTTGTGATCAGTTTTGTTTCCAAGGAATCTAACATTGCTCACATTGCTCCACTAGTTAAACTTCACGAACAATCAAAGGTTTGAGGTTGATAAGATTTTTTTGTTTGATTTTAAAAGACGTCTCTTTATGTATTTGACCAAAAACAGTTAAATCAGTAATACTGTGAAATATTATAACAATTTAAAATATCAGTTTGCTATTATAATAGATTTGAACATGTAATTTATTCCTGTGATTCAAAGCTGAATGTATAACTGCGGTTGTCAGTGTCACATTAAGAAACATTTCTTATCATCAATGTTGGAAACAGTTGTGATGATTATTTTTGGAAACTGTGATAAGATTGTTAATTGTTTCAGGAATTCTTGATAAATAGAAAGAAGAACAGCATTTATTTGAAACATAAATCAATGTCAAGTCAAGTGTCATATCAGACAATGCATTACGGTCTTTTAGAATCAAAACTTTTTATAATCTTGACAAAAAACATAGCATTGGAAAGATCTGAGTATTTTGTGATAGAAGTAATATATTGACAGATCAATCTAGACATTTGTGACAGAAAAATACATATTAAAAATTCAATGGAATTTGGATGGTACCCGGTGGCTATTTGTGGTATGACGTCCTAAGTAAAATATCACAGGAACCTCAATTTTGGTGCATAACTTATTTAGACATAAGGCTTTCATTTTATGGTAATTTTAGAGTAAAACCATGTTATGTAAAATATGTATTAATATTATAACTATATATTATAATATTATATATCACAATAATGCAGTGTATTTTCTTGAAAATCAATTTATTTCAAAATTAAATCTTACTGACTACATAGTGTTTAATGGTAGTGTACAGGCACACCTTCTTAGTCATAAGTGCAAGACTCTTACAACACACACACACACAATAAAAATAAGATCAGTAAAATGTCCAATAAAAAGATGATACATGGGATAAAGTACATTAAATAAATATTACTTGTACATCTCAGGCCAGAGGTGTACAGCAGGAGCACGTGACCTCCATTAATGCCAGACAGAGGCAGTAGAAGTTTAATGAAAAGGTAATACAATTAAATAAAACAAAACAAAAAGAGAAGGAAAGGGTGTACAAGCTGTGTGGTGCCAAACACAGAAAAATGCCTACCTAGACAGCATTTTTGCTATCATAGGTGTGTGCAGCACATTTAGATGTCCAAACAATGCAGTCTGAGAGCAGGCAGCTCACTACAGAGTGAGTGGCATCAACACATGCGAGGCAGAAAAGGGGCAAAAGCTGACCATGACAGGGTGTCAAAATCTAACGAATGGCAAAAAATGAATAGCATTTTGGAGCACCTATGTAAATATGCACCTGTTATGGCCGTGCTGCATTTCTGGGTGCATAAAAATGAATTCAGAAATATATAATAAAAAAAGAAAGGGTGCATGTGTGTGTGATATATTGCTCAATCACCTGTTTGAATTAAATGAAGCCTCGTAGATTAGAGAAATGTGTTATATTTACAGCCTGACACATGCGCATCACGCTTTGGTCACACTTTACAAATCAACACTTCCACTCAGAGCTGACAGCCTAACACATTCATTTCAGAAACAAAGTAAACGACTAACAAAAGACAGGGCTTCTGCTGAAAGCGATCAAGAAGCACAGGGCTCCTGACTGATTAGGTTGGACAGATAAGTTCATAGTTAACTTAGTCTGTTAAGTCTTCATAGCTATAACGTTACATGCCAGTCATTTGTCCTGCTTGTAAGCATGAAATGTATAACGTTAAGTTACCTGTCCTCACTGAATCTGATGAAATGCTGTGAAGCGTCAGCTCACGGTGCAGAGACGCGAGAGTGTGTCCAAATCTGATTGACGCACATTTATGTGTGCTTTAGAAAGAATATGAATCTGCTGTCAACGTTGCACAAATGTCACTCTCCTTATGTCCTTGCCCAGCGCCAATTTGCGCATGCGTCCATCACCTTCTGGTAGCGGGATCTGCCTACAGCGGCATCCAGTGGCGAACGTGACCAACTGCAAGACGCTCACGCCCCTAATGAACCGTGTCGGCCTTCTCTTTTCAAAATAAAAGTTTCCAACGCAAGGTCAACATTGTCATGAAAGAGCGATGGATAGGGCTCAAATTTAATTTAATTTAAATTTATTTTATTTTATTTTATATTATTTATTTGAATTTTGTTTTTACTCTGATTTATTTCTTGATTTATTCATAGATTCATATTATATTATATTATATTAGGTCACACTTTTATATCAATTAACAATATGTGTTTACTAAAAGGTCAGCATTAGGTTTATGGTAGAGTTGCTTGTTATATTGTGCAGAAGTTTTTATTACTGCTATAGCAAGTATGTGCAATAGAAAAAGAGACTCGAAATTACTGGATTAATGACTTCAGACTTGTGGCTCAAACTTTTGTGGTCATTAAATCATTTGAAAGACTGGTTTTGGCTTATCTGAAGGCCTCCACTGGACCCCCTACAGTTTGCCTACAGAGCAAACAGGTCTGTGGATGATGCAGTCAACATGGGATTGCACTTCATCCTGCAGCATCTGGACAGACCAGGGACTTACAGTCAGTATGTGAGGATCTTGTTTGTAGACTTGAGCTCCGCTTTTAACACCATCATCCTGGACACCCTTCAGAATAAACTAACTCAGCTCTCCGTCCCCACCTCCGTCTGTCAGTGGATCACCAGCTTCCTGACAGACAGGCAGCAGGTAGTGAGGCTGGGAAAATACACATCCAGCACCCGTAACTATCAGCACTGGAGCTACTAAGGGCTGTGTTCTCTTCCCACTGCTCTTATTTCTGTACACCAATGACCGCACATCTAAAGACTCCTCAGTCAAGCTCCTGAAGTTTGCAGATGACACCACACTGATCGGCTTCATTCAGGACGGTGACGAGTCCGCTTACAGACAGGAGGTTAAAGAGCTGGCTGTCTGGTGCAGTCTTAACAACCTGGACCTTAACGCTCAAAACCGTGGAGATGATAGTGGACTTCAGGAAACCCCCCCCCGCTCTCCCCCACTCGCCATCACGAATAGCACTGTGACTGCAGTGGAGTCATTCAGATTCCTGAGCACCACAATTTCTCAAGACCTGAAGTGGGACGATCACATTGAGTCCATGGTGACAATATTTGTCCATACATAACAAATTCCTTGTATGTGTAAACATACCTGGCCAATAAAGCTCATTCTGACAACTACTACTAATAATAATAACATGTAACAAGGACAATCTATTTATGACTGAGGGACTGATGGATAGCTTTTTCCCTCAGGCTATCAGGCTAATGAACAGCTAAAACGAACACACCCTTTAGCACACCCCCATTTTACGGTATGCACTGCACTGCACTTTAACACAGTTCAACTGGACTACACGCACACACTGCACTAAAACAACAACCTATCTGCTACCACTGGATATCATGCAAATCACATCCATGACATTGCATATCCGGCCTATGTAATATCTGCTGCACCTTCGCATATTGTGTGTGTATATATATGTGTCCATAATGTAGAATGTGTACATAGGGTGTATTATGTGTATTGATAACTGTAAGTATGTCTAATAGTACACTGTGTGTACTGAGTATATATATGTATGTGTATTTTGCACATTGTCATCTGTATAAGTCTGTAAGTATGTACTGTCTATATGTATATTGTTTCTGCACTGTCTGGAGGCCGCTCTCAAGAATTTCACTCACCAAAGCACACGTGCTGTGGTGATGTGACAATAAAAGTGATTTGATTTGATTAGACATTATTTTTTACAAGCAAGTGCCCAAATCTTTTAACAGTACTGTAGCTTTGCAGGTATGTTTCTTATATTTATATTATTTATTGATATATTTATATATGATATGATATGATATGATATCATATGGTATGGTATGGTATGATATGATATGATATGATATGATATATTCTATTCTATTCTATTAATTTCTACGGCTCTTTCTTTGAAATCACTCGTTTGAGGCAGCGCCAGTGCAGTACCTCGGGCGGCCTGAGTGAGGGAGCGGCGCTGTCGTGAACCGAGCTCCCGGCGTTTGAACCTCTGCAGCAGCAGTGCGTGGATAGGCCGCATGTGATGTGAGCTAGTGTGCTCGAGTGCATTGTCAGCTGTGATACATCCCCGAGTCTAGTTTAACAAACCTTATTTTAATTCCTTGTGGCAGAAAAGGTTTAGTAGAAAAATGCCAAAGAAATCAAAAGAAGTCGCTGAGTGGGAGGGTGATGATGAACCACAAACTAGTAAGATTATGCGTTTCTATTACACCACGGGACTTAACGTTAATACAAACGATATGATTATTCAAAAAGTTTACATGATCACAACTCCGTTACTAATTGGTTTTTGACAGAGGTTGTGATTTATCATACTGTTGTTATTTTCTGCGTAGCCCATTGGCCTTCGACAGAGGCGAGTTTATGGCGGTGCGGAGTTTGATATTTCATTGCATCATGTCGTCAGCCTGATATTAATTTAAGATCATATTCGCCTTTTGGTTCATGTATCAACTGCGCGAGCTTTAAATGCAATTATAACGGTTGTTTCTAAATCCAGCGAGCTGCCTAACTCCACCTAGACAGCGGTTTTTTGGGAAACGTGCCTGTGCTGCCCAAAAATGCTGTCTAGATAAGCAGCTGACTAGGTTTTTTGAGAAAGCTGTTGTTTTAAACCCTAAACACAAACCATTGTTTCTGTGTCACACTGCTGTTCAATAGCACATGCTCATTTGAGTCTGTTTAGTGTACAAAAGTAATGTGTAATGATTGTTTTCCTTTGATTAGATAAACCTGTTAAAAAAGGAAAGAAGGACAAGAGGGGGAAGAAGAGTGTAAGTTTTATTTGTGTTAATTCATGACTGAGTAACTTTCATTATATGATGATGAATGTAACATTCAGTTAGGGCTGCACGATTATGACAAATAGCATAATTGTCGATTATTCCCTTAAATTTGTAATTACGATTATCACAATTATGTTTATAGCATTGTTTGAAGCAACTGAAAAACTTGTATTGCTTTTCTAGAGTAGCCTCAAATGTGAGCTATACATGGGATTGGTTTCTTATTAAAAAAAAATTAAATATGCATGGTGTTATGATGCTATACTAATACTATACGTGTAGAAAGAAAATAACATCTTAAGCTCACCGAATAAAACGAGTGGATTTTGAACGATTAATTGCTGCTTTGAACGATTATGTAATTATGGCATCCGATTAGAAATGTGATTAATTGTGCAGCCCTACATTCAGTTACTTCTATTCATATTTTATTTATTTAATCATATTTTTTGAGTTGCATCAAAACAGAACCAAATGCAATTGCACAAATTTGTTAATTATAAATACATTTTAAAACCCATACCTCTGACATCCGAATTATTTTATGCATATTTCTGAATTTTTATGTTTTAATTTTTATCTTGACAGTTTTTTGAGGAGCTGGCATCAGATACTAAACCAGAAAGCGTTGAACAGCCGCCAGTGAAAGAGGCACAAGGGAAGCAGGTGCATTATTTTAATTATTTCCAATGTTTATAAATGCATTATATAAAGTACAAATATATTTTTGGTTACACTTTATTTTAAGGTGTCCCTGTTACAGTGTAATTATACATTTCAGTACTGAGTATTAATTAACTACATGTATTTACTATATGGTTAGTGTTTGGCTTAGGGTTACTTGCATCTAATTTAATGTTGTTATAATGGTACATTTAACTTGTAACACGGACAACTTAAAATAGTGTTACCGTATATTTAATTAAATTCAAAGTGCATTTAATTACAGTGAAATATGTTGTGTTTTTTAATTGCTTTTTCGTTTGCTGTTAGCCTCCGAAGAAAAAGAAAGACAGGCGGAAAGGGAAACCAGGAGACGATGATGATGATGATGATGCAGAGGTCCTGGAGCGCCTCAAGAAACTGTCAGTCCAGCCCAGTGATGAAGATGAAGAGGAGGAAGAGGGTATGTCATAAACTTGGTTTGTGCCTGTATGTCACACATCACACCACATATTTAACATCATGGCTTATTTTTAATTTTTGCAGTTGTTGCTCCAGTCAAAGGAGGAAAGAAAACCAAAGTGAGTTAACTATGAGATAAACTATGCGGTGCTTCTGTTCACTGGGATGCACTTTGTGGACCGAATCATTTCCCTCCTGCTGCACAGCGTATAGAACAGTGTGATTTAAGTCATGTGATCCAATCCACATACCTTTGAATATATAAATATATATTGTCCTTCTTTCTGTCAGGGTGGCAACATATTTGCTGCTCTGAGTCAAGGGCAAAGTGATGACGATGAAGAGGATGCAGGTGTTGACGAGGATGCTGATGATAAACCCCAAAGCAAGAAGAGCTCAAAGGTGCGTTCTTCCCGTTTCAGAATCCGTCATTATGAATCAGGTTTGGTTTATATGTATAGACACGTGTGTTTTATTCATATAATGCTTTATACATTAGTTAAATCAGTGTGTTAAAAGATCAGCGTGAGTATCACAAACATTAGCCTCATAGCCATGTTTTTTTTTAAAGATTTTGATTTAAAGTTTATATAACTAGTATATTATCACTCGTCAATTTTTTTTTACCATTTTAATATTTTACCCTAACTACTTAATTTTAAAGTACACATGAAGAGTTCAGATGCAAAAGCCTCTAAATGCTGTCTGAAGTTTTCTTATAAAATGAGCATCAGGCTCCTATACTCCTAAACTACTACTATTTTCTTGTAAAGAGAAATTGCATGGAAGACATTGTTTGTTAAATAATTTTTAATGGCTATTTGTACTATCGCTGTTCACGATATTATCTTTACAGCATCATCAGATTTCAGACATTAACCACAGTACATATGTCACACACCACATAACTCAGCCTCTCTAATATTGTGTTTATTCCTCTTTCAGTCCCATTCCAGCCATCCCTCTCTCTCCATGACATTCCCAATGGAATTCATTCCATTTACATTCATTCATTTCTTTTCCAGATCAGTGCCAGTTAGGGATGGCTCGGTCCGCGTTTTGGTACCGTTCGGTTCTCGGACAAATTCCAAATGGAAGTGATCAGCCCTATCCCATTGGAGTGGGGACTTTGGAGTGAGCAGGGCATGTGCGTGTCATTATGTAGTCCTTTGAAATGCACTTGGCGAAGGGAGCGATGTAATTTCCTCATTATCATCAGCTGGCATGTTCCCGTGACAACGAGCATGGTGTCCGTCAGCACTTCCCTTTGGAATTTGTCCGAGAACCGAATGGTACCGATACGCGTACCGAGCCATCCCTAGTGCCAGTGCACTCATTGTTTCAGTCATTAAAAGTGACTTTTCTTAATGGAATCTAGGCTTGCCGCGATAGACGGTGATGACGGTTATACCGGTGTTAAGCCACAACACCATTACGTCACTTGCCCACCGTGGCACCGTCCCTCACCATCGTTTAGATTTTTTTTATAGTAATAAAAATAGTTTCATTCAGTTAGAGGACACTACAATTAAAACTGAACGCTGCTGCTCAATGCAGTGCACCGACCGAACGAACGAGAGTCTTGCATCACAGCAGTCTAGGTCTGCATTGCCGCGGCTGTCCCGACCAGATTTCTTGTGCCGCGGGATTAATTTCAACGAATACAACGCGGTAACGGTCGGTAACTGCAATTTGAACTGGAGCGGACGGTCTCACATTATCCCGTTCCCGAGGTCCTTTCAGAACAGCATATTTTCGCTTTATTATTATCAATCAGTACAGCCTGCACTCGGACCGTTATGCGCTGTCCTTGAAGTACGTTCAACTCTTTCATTTTTTTTCTTATATTATGTTTATCGTATCATTTTTAATGACAGACTGTCGAATTTATTTATTAAAATTTTGTCTGCTGCACTTTTCACTGTGTTAACAGCAAGATGTTAAATTAATTTAGTGTTTTGACAAGACTAATAAAATAGCTATTACGCTAAACCTAGATTTTTTTCTTATGTTGTAGGCTGAATGTTAGCCTAAACTAATTGTATCCTGACAAAACGAATACAAATAAGGATTAAAATTTTTATATAACTTTTTTTTTTCTCTCTGGTGACACTTTTTTCCGTGTTGGCAGCAAAATGTCAGTGACATTTTTCTGTCAATAAATTCAAGACTCTTGACAAGACGAATAAAATAAATACAATTTTGTGCAGACTAAACGTTTATTTGTTATCAGAAATGTGAACAAACATTGAATATATCGCGGGAGCAGGTGTGTGCAGAATAAAACCTAAAAAACAGTCCCGCACAGACCTCTGCATCACAGATCAGATTTCATTTATCACGTGTAGAGAGATGACTCTTTTTTTTAATATTATTCACTATTCACGACGCCATCAGTAAATAGTTCCTCTGTAAGAACAAGGTGTCTGATGCCCGTATGCACATAATCACCACTGATCCTCATAAACTTCTCTAACACACGCGAGTATCCGTTATAAAACACTCGCTGTATTCAACTATGTGAAACGGTTTACTGCTCTGAAACACAGAATACGTAGAGAGGTGGTACTGTTATTTATTTATAGTCTATATATATTTTTTTACATTTACTTAACATCCGAGTCATAATATTAGTGAATATATTATATTGTAGTTTTATCTCTTTCCCCCTGGTTGAGAACCTGACCTAAATCGCGATCGACCGCTTGGGCATCTCTGATCTAAGTGATAATGTTTATATAAAAAAAACATTTGTTTCTCATTTATTTGGTTCCAGAGTATTTGCTGATTTTTATTTAACCAGTGTGATTTTTCCCCATTAGTTTACATCAAGGTGTATGCAGTCTCTGCAAAATTTCTGATTCATTTTTGCTAATAAACTTTCTTCGTTTCATAATTGTTTGTTCCTCGTTCTTAACTGATTTTTAGTTTTGTATATTTAAACTTCGTGTACGTTATTTGTAATTTTATATTAGGGATATAGCATGGTGTATTTTTTATTGTTTTGTTAATAAAAGTTTGATGTTCCAAGTTGTATTTTGTTATTGCAAATTTAATTTCTTCAAAGTGAAGGTCAAATGCGCACGTTGCTTTTTATGAGCTATTTAATTAAGCAACGGAAAGTTAGGGAGAGGGAAAACTAAAAACAATACACTGCTTGATGCCGAATTGCCGCTGATATAAAAGTCAAAGTAAGAGGCGCACAGCGCTTACAGGCTGTTTAAAACTAAACAAAAGCGAAGAAAAAAGGGGAAAACTCAAAAGACCACCACCACGGTGATACCGATATAACCAGTGTGATAACACGTCGATTAACCGGTGGGAAAATTTCCTCACCGTCACAACCCTAATGGAATCATGTAATATTGGCTCTCATCCATCATCCGTCAGGCTTTTATAGTGCAAGGCTGATCAATATCATTTGTCATTTCAAATCAGTCCAGGAATCAAGATTGCATGCAGTCACATTGTTTGTCATACAGAAGGGAAGAACATAATGGGCTGCATTTTGAATGTTTCTGCATAAGCACATGTACCTGTTTCTGTACGTGTATGTATGTGATTCAGGAAGTTGAGAAGGTAACCAAGAGCAAGAAAAAAGATAAGGCTAAACCTAAAATAATGAAGGTGGGTACATGGGATTGTTTCTTTATATTATAATTCACTATTTCCTTTCTTCCAAATTCACATCTTCTGTCTTTCTGCCACCTTGCAGTTTTTTTTCTTTATTGCTACATGACAGAAGTGCTTCGCTCTTCATGGAAACTAACCCTTTTCTGTACATTCCCGTCTGATTTGCTAACACTGTCACGTGTGATTGGTGAGCGGTGCTCTGATCTTTCCTATAGGATCTTTGGTTTACTCTCTTCTCTCAAACACAGGAGGCCTCAGAGGATGAAAAAGACGAAGAGGTGGAAAAGAAAGATGAGAATGAAATGAAAGGAGGGAAGAAGGGCAAGAAAGCCGCTGCTAAACCCTCTAAGGTGTGTGACTCATGTTTTGATGGATATGATTTGTTTTTAAAAGCCAGTAAAGAAAATGCAAGTGTGTGCAACCTAAAGGGCATCTTAATGTTGACAGGAGGAAGATGAAATTGAAGAGAAGGAACAAGAGAAGTCTCAGAAGAAAGGCAAGAAGGAACCGCCCAAGGTCAGATTTTGATTAATAGAAAAAAAAATACTGTATATGCTTAAAGGCAGGGTAAGCCATTTCTGGAAGCCAATGTTGATATTTGAAATCACCAAAACAAACACCTACCCCAACCCCAAAAGGGTCTCCCTATTTTGATAGATCTGCCCCACATATAGGCCTACGCAACCAAGGCAACGATTAGTTATCTGAAACATAAGCCGCTTTTTCACCAAAATTACTTGGGACAATTTGTCCAAGAAACTTTTTTTCCCCTTAGACCTGTTGCTGTCTGCGTTTCCATCACAGTCTAAAGTACAGAGAAGATTAGGCAAATAGCCTGGTGACGTAACGTTAGGTCTGTGTGTGTTTCTCAAGAAGTAAAATCTCAAAATGTACACAATCTCAAAAAGTATACAAATTTCATCTCTGAAAATTCCATCTCGCGGCTTTCAAAGTATACTTCAGCGCAGAAGAGTGCGGACGACAGTCCGCGCGGTCTCAAATTGCCTGCATGCGGACGGCCGAAGTATACTTTGACCTTAATCCTCATTTGCGCATGTGTGTGAAGTGCGGCACTGAGGTGAAATAGCGGGGCAAATTGATAGCCCAATAACAATAGGCCGCCTAATAATAATGCTAATAATAGTTTTATACATTAATAAGAGAATGTCGATAGTCAAGACGATATTATGCTCAAAGACATTTGCTATTGTCGATATCTCTGACTATCGTCGATCGGCACAACCCTACAGTGTAATGTTCTCCATATACATCCCGTGTATACTTTAACAGCAAGTTAAACTCCCCCTCATCAACACATTGAATGTCCTTTTTGCATACTTTAATAAGGGTAGAGTAAAACTATGAAATAAGAAAACAAACATTTGAATTGACATTCACAATGTGTAGATAAAGGAATACTTCTTACAAATATCTTGTAATCTAGATCTAACGTCCCAGCTTATCAAATAACACAAAAATACATTGTCAGCCAAAAGACAACGATAAATGTATCAATGACTCTCATATGGTCCAATGAGAAAATAAATCTAAGATGCACTCAAATAATACAAATTCCAAAAAATAATCAAAAACAATTGAAGGTAATATGAACAATAAAACATACTGACAAAGCTACCAAAGGCCAAGGATGAATGCAGATGGATACTGATTCATTGCTTCCTGACTTGAGAATAGAATAGCAGCAGGATGGCAGGCACTAATTTCCTTGTTAAGGCCCGTACACACCGGGACGAATTTCACACGCGATATTCGCCGACGTTTAACGCCTCGTGACTAAACAAAGGGCGCCAATGTGAGTGTGCACACCGATGCGAAAAACGCCACGCATAAAAGCCTCATTTAAAAAAATAAACGCCTCGGGTTTGTTTTTTTGGTTTGACGCGCCGCGTCAAAAACTATCCGACCAATGAGATTGGCGCTTTTGCTCACGTGTCTGGAGCAGCTGAAGTTACAGTAAAACACAACTTGGGGGCGCTCAAACACAAAACAGTCTTGCCGAGCACACATATGTAACGACGAAGAAGATATACGCCAAGTAGCGTCTACACTGCCGGGAAGAAATAAGAAGACAAACAAGATGCACGGCAAGATGAATGTAGAGCTGCTGGTCTCGTTGGTGTGACAAGCGAGTGTCAGAAGCGTAAAGTTGCGCAGCGCCACCTTGTGTACCAGGGTATTTCTGTTTTACATTAAGCGCCATCTAAGGTCAGGGAATGAATTTGCATGTTCACTCGGCTCATCGTCAGCAAAAATCGCTTGGGTGTGAACACAAAAAACGCATTGAAAAACGCTAGTGAATAACGTGCTCCGATATTCGTCCCGGTGTGTACAGGCCTTTAGTCATCTGATCAGTCACATGATAATGACAACGTTATTCTCAGGGCAGCCAGCAGGGGGGGACAAAATACATCCAAATGTTTATCAGGGCTTAAAGTGCCCCTATTATGCCTTTTTGAATATTACCTTTCATGCATTGTGTCACGTAGCAGTATGTGACCACAAACTTTCAGCAAACTTTATTTATCGTGCACTTAAAAAAAAAAAAGAGTCGGCTCCCAATCGCCTGAACGAGTCGTCAGGAATTTGAATCTTATTCTGTTATGGCTTTACGTCACAAAGTAACACATTTGCATAATGTCCGCCCATGGCTGTCATTCGCGCTGTAAGCGGTAGACCAATCACAAAGGACTGCGCCATCTGACCAATCACAGCAGTGAAAGGCGGGGTTCAGAGAGACTGATTCTTTGAACTACATTGCACGAGTCATGTTCGAGTTCACGAGTTCGCCTACCAATAGTATGAGAGCAACACCACATTCAATCTCAACCAAATTAACATTACTAGCCAATCAGAAGTTGTTGCTCTTATAAACATGATACGTCAAATATTATCCAGAGCCGCAGCCCTGATGAATGGAGAAGAAGCCTCTGGGTCTCGAGTGCGGCGCGCTGAAAAAGCTGCGAGGCGCAATGGTCAAAGATATCACTCTAGCGCATATTTACATAGAAATGCTATTAAAAAAGCAGCAGAGCTTCCTAAACAGCTCATAGTAATCACATCATCTCCATAAAAACGATATGATTGTCAGAACGATGTTTGAAAAGGTCCTGTTCACACATGAGCTCTTAATGGTAGTTTACCAGTAAAGACTGTATGTGTGAAAGGCGCTAAACTCTTCCTCTGCATATGCTGTGAGTTAACGAACGTTGTGCATTATCTGACTAGATTTGTAACGTAAATCATTAATAAACCCATGCCGACACAGGATAATACATCAACACATTTCTATATGCGATTTGTTGTACATCGCGATTTCAAAATAAAGGTTTAAACCCTTGCTCTGAGTTTGCATGTGAAGTTTAAACGTTGTTGAATCACACTGTAAAGTGAAACAACAACAGGCCATTGGCGCCCTCTGCTGGTAGGCTATTTGTTAAAATAATGGTTTAAGTTGGTTATGTTCATATTATAGGCATATTGGTGTGTGGTTCAATAAAACCATGTAACTACTTGGTTTTGATACTTTATTTAAGCCAATTATTATTGCCTATTTGTTAGTTTGTGTGTAAATATAGTCATATTAAAGCCTCGTTTTCACTTAGGTCTATTTGTATTACTAAAAATATCAGATTACTCAATTGTCAAAATAATCAGTAGATTACTTGATTACCAAAGTAATCGTTTGTTAAAGCCCTAAATTAAGTTCAAACATTTCAAAATAAAACCGCATTGTTTACTTTTTGTGATTTAAGACAAAATATTCTCTTATTGAACATTTCTTTAAAATAGTATTAAAATATCGTGAACCAGGTATCGGTATTTTGTCTCATCTCGTGAGCTAAGTACATTGTCACATCCCTAGAGTCCATAAGCGGTGATAAAGCTCATAATTTTCCAAGTGTACGATATAGCTTTCATTCTTCAGGTCAATCATAAGGAACGTGATAACTTTGCTATAGATTCATTTCAAATGTTAAAGTTGCCACAGTCTTTGCATTCTTTGCATGTGCTGCACTTTATTTGTACCATGTTGTTGTATTAGTTTATTCATGTAATGTAACAGTTTCTGTACGAACCCTGTTTAAGTTTCCAGCTCTTGGAAAATTGTATTGTTTTTGTTGTTATTAATGGAACAGAGCTGTAGTTTTCTGTAGTAAACTATCTTTGTATATTTCCTATTTTATACTAATTTACCATTATATATTTTGAACAAAACAATTTCAGTTGTCTGCGCCTTTGTTTTTGTTTTTTGCCAAATAACCCTGTGAACGTGTCCACCCCGAAACCAAACCCCCACCCGGGAAAAAAGTTCAGGCTCAGGATTTTTGCTTTAACCCTTGATTTATTCCTTAATTATTGTTAACTTAGACAATTACTGTAACAGAACAAGCAGCGTACTTGATACGGTCAGTCAGTTCGCCTCAGCTGCTGCAATCTTCCTCATTGTATTTACAGACGAAATATATCAAACCCCACTGCCTCTTTTCATTTTCATTTAAACATATCAATGGCGTATCAAATGTAGTTCAGGGAATGTACATACATTCAAATGAAATGAAATATTATATCAAACATTGCCTGTTTTAATTTTAGCATATTAATAGAACAGTAGAATAAAGACCAAAAATGACCTGTTAGATTTACCCAAAACCAGTGGTGGGCAAAGTACACAGATCAAGTACTTGTGTAAAAGTACAGATACGTATAATAAAATATTACTCCAGTAAAAGTACTGCTTTTTCAATTTTACTCGAGTGAAAGTACAAAAGTACTCAATTTTTTATGTACTTAAGTAAAAAAGTACTGATAGACAGATTTATTTTGCAATTTTATATAGACTACTTTATTTCATTTTATATTAGCACATATTTGTATAATCATACTGCCCAAAATACCTGGGTTTTTCCCAAAATAACCACTATATAGAGTCAAGATATATATTTTGTTGATATGGACTATGTTGATGAGAGTGATGTAGTAATGTTCACTGTGAAGCTTACACTGCCATGTACCTGAGAGAAAACAGATTTCACCATCTAATTTTCACCAGGAAGAAAAAAGTGTTTTAGAACTTGTTGTTTTGCAGAACGTCAGTTATATATGACATGAGAATTAGGCCTGAAATTAGGAAGAACATTTTAAGGAAAATCTAATTATATTTTTCCTGTGATTTTTTCTTCTCAAACCTTGTCTGTGGTGTAAAACACCCCTGGCCCAAATGCCCCAGAGGGCATCACTTCACTCTGATAATTACTGTAGTTACTATGTTCTGAACATCACATCCTTTCTTTTTCCCTCAGATGGAATCTATCTAGGTGGCTGAATAAAGATATTTGGACTTTATATCAAAATATTTCCTCCACTTAGCACCAGCAACTTGTTAGCTAGACAGATAGCATCAGCTAACAATATTTACTTATTTTCAGTATGGTTATGAAGAAACATTCATATCTGTCTACTTGACTAGTTGATCTGAACAATATAAAAATGTATACTGTTGATAAACAATATAAAAACAGACGTCACATAGGTCTAAATGCATAGCATTTTAATAAAACTGTGAACGTTACAGCAGCAGGGAATATGAACGTGCATGAGTTATTTTATTTAATCAGTGTTATTTTAATGTTTTGTTTTTGACCTAAAACATAACGTTAGAGACACTGATGTTGATCTGTCTGCATTCAAGCATTTCAGTGGGCTTAAATAGATCACCCTTTACAGCAGATTTAGTTCACAAACAACTGACAGTTTTGACCTAAATATTATTTTCAGTTACAATAATTAATCCTAAAATTCGACATTAGTAACGTACTTTTCACAGCATCAGTAGCGCTCACAAGATCTCCCGGTTCTTTACTTGTGAGTTCAGTTCACTGAAGAAGACTCGCCTAAACAGATCATTTGAATCAGTGAGTTTTCGACTCGAGAACAGCTGTAATCGGATCATTGCAGTTGTAAATGAATCGTTTGTTGCGATTTGCGAACCGATTGAACAGGTTCATTGAAAAGAATCAGTTTGTTCATGAATCAGACACCGCTTCTGCGTCTCGGAGCATGTGATGTATCACGTGAGTAATGATATGTTTTATGAAATGTAGTGAAGTAAAAAATACGATCTTATGCTTTGGAATGTAGTGAAGTAAAAGTAAAAGTTACTCAAAATAAAACTACTCCAGTAAAGTACAGATACTTGAAAAATGTACTTAAGTACAGTAACGAAGTAGTTGTACTTCGTTACTGACCACCACTGCCCAAAACAAATTATATCTTATGTGTATCCACTACAGAGACATCAGAGTCTTCGGCAAATGTCAGAAGGACTAACCAAGGTTACGCTCCTCTTTTCGGGCGGGATACATGAGCACAGAGAGCCCGGTGATCGCATTGAGCTCAGCCTCACGTCTCCAAAATCAGCAAAGCACATTTTCAAATAGGTGCTGTTTTTATAAATAAACCGCAGATTTGAGTTTTAAACAACTACATTCTCACCTGAAATACACGTGTCCAGTGTAGGCAGGCTTTAGCTGTTGTATGCGGTGTAGACATGGTGTTACTCACCTATCGGGAAGAAACAAAGCGACCTCGGCGTCCGATCGCAGGCCTTCTGCTCCTTGAGTTCTCTCCAAATTACATACCCTGCCTTTAATATACGTTCTTCAGAATATCTTCTTTTTTATTCCACAGAGAGTAAGTCAGCGCATGTTGAGTGAAAAGTATTTTTAGTAAAATGTTCCAAGTTAAGTACATTTGTCAGATTGTCTTTTTTTGTGATTTTTAGAAAGGGAAGCCTGCTCGCCCTCCTCCCAGTGATGATGATGATGATGATGAAGAAGAGGAAAAAAGTGATGAAAATGACACGATGATGGTGCAATAATTTTCCTTTTTTGTATTCCTAATATTCATATTTTCCAAGTGTTCATTTATCCACATTCTATCTCTTTGTCTTTATTATCTTGATATCCTGCTTCCTGTCCCGTAGAGTGCCGAGGATGTCCTCGCAGCTGAGCAGGGCAAAGAGAAACAAGAGGACGACCCCTTCGCTAATATGAGTAAAAAAGAGAAGAAGAAGAAAAAGAAAATGGTAGTGTATGCAAATTTTGAATACTCTAATGTATTTTATAGAAGTGTTATTTTTATATTAATTATTGTAGTATTTATTTATTTTTGAATTACCTTTTAATATATTAATTTTTGATTTTAGTTTCACGTTTTTGTCATTTGTTTTATTTTATATTTCTAATTAGTTTTAGTTTTATTCAATGTAATTTTAGTACTTCAACTTATTCTTAAGATTATTTGGTTGCAGATAGTATCCAAGGCAATGTTTCTAATCTTTAAGATTTTCCAATCTAATATTTATATTCTAATTTTTGTAATAACCTAGTAGTTTTAGTTGACTCAAACAACACTGATTGTAGACACTTCCTCTTGTGCTGTGCAGCTGGAGTATGAGCGGCAGGTGGCTAGTGTACGAGCTCAGAACGCCATCGAGGGAGACTTCTCCGTCTCTCAGGCTGAGCTGTCCTCTCGACAGGCCATGCTGGAAAACGCTTCCGACATCAAGGTTAGACGATCGGGAGATGATTGAAACATCTGAAAACACTATGTACTATGTACTAATTCTGTTGTGTGTTTATAGTTGGAAAGATTCAGCATTTCAGCCCATGGTAAAGAGCTGTTTGTTAACGCAGACCTTCTGGTTGTTGCTGGGAGACGTTACGGTCTGGTTGGACCAAATGGGTGGGTTGATGGTTTAAATTTGACCCATTACTATATTGCACATACATTTTTGTTCAGTTTGGAAATGTTATGATAGTAAAACCTGTTTCCATACTCCTGTTTGAATCAGGAAAGGGAAGACCACGCTACTAAAACACATCGCCAACAGAGCTCTAAGCATTCCTCCCAATATTGATGTGCTGCTTTGTGAACAAGGTACAGTACAACCCAGTGATATTTTAGTATAATCAAATATACTATTGTGTTTGGAAATTATATTGAATGTCTTATACATGTAGAGATTTGATATTTCATTTTTAGTTATGTTAGTCCATCAGGTTAACCTACACAAAATAAAATAAGTAAAAACATTTTGTTGTAGATTTTTTCAGTTAATGTTTCCTTTTTTTATTCCGGTGACAAATGTTTTAATGGTTTTAGTTTTCGTTTGTAGCTGTAATAAACTTCACATTTTTTTTTTGTCCTCACTATGTTAGCAGTCTATTTTGTAGGACTGCCCCCTAATAGTCAACCAAAATTGTATTAGTCGCTTAGTTGCAAAAAAAAATGTAATTGGCGAAGTTACGCAGATCATTAAGGGCTGGTCTGTCTGGTAGTACATCGGGCAGGACATACAAATGCTTGCCTATATCATTCATCGACCTCAAGTAAGGCTTATCGTCTGCAATATGTAAGCATTAGCAGCTTTACATGGCCGCTCAATCTAATGTTAACCTAGAGAAATGTGCGCTATTCAGATGAATTTGTGAAGCTGAACAGTAGCTTACTGCGTAGATGGAGGCGCCGGCGCGCTCACTTGCTCTTAAAATACTAATTTTTGCTTATAAGAGTAATAAATCTTTTGAATTTGTAAATGCTTTTTGTTGTGTACTCTAGGGGTTGAACGACTTCTGATTTTTTTAAGTCGACTTTTTTTTGTGATCGAAGTTGACTTAGTCGCTGATGACATCATTAATGAACAAATAAGTCTGGAGCTGTGACAAACCCCTTGTGTACAGCTATGAAATATGACACAGTGCTGCCCACATGACTATTACACCAATAACAGCTTATTTTATCAGTTCTTTAGTCTTTGGGTCGTTATATTTCTCACAGATTCGTGCTCGTTCTAAATCAGATACAGATAAGTAGTACAGTAAAAATTACATGCATATGAATGAATGCATTAGTGAGAGCGGTTGCGTGTGTGAATTAATTCTACCTGGCAGTGTCTCTTTTCAGTTTCTAAGCTATTTTACCGAGAAATCACAGAACAGTGTTGACTATACATTTTTGCGCTGAATGATTCTGTGCGCGCGATCTGCACGTGATGTATTGTACGCGCTACTGTCTGTAGCCAATGTGTGTGTGTGTGTGTGTGTGTGCGTTACAGTGCAGCAGCACATTAGATTAGAACGTGATTAACTTACCTGTACAATAAGCTGTTTAAAACATGCATTCTGATGTTCAATTTCTAGCATCAAGCAATATAATCACACGTGTTTTGTGGAGCGCATTCAGAGTATAAATTAGTTTGTAATTTTAATTGTTTGAAAACGGAGTGTAAATGCGATGACTAGTCGACTTCAAGCTTAAAGCGTCATGGCAGAGCACTGAAGTCGACTAGTCGATTAGTCTGTGCAACCCCTAGTGCACTCACAATAGGAACAAAACATTGTGGTTTTGTAAAGTAATGAAAGCAAACAGGATGCGCTTTCTGCCGTCTCTGTGAACTTGAGCGCAAAATGCAGAAACTCTGTGTAAAAAATACATATCTATTGAGAGCGAAATGTCTACTTTCAAATAAACCAATTCAGATGGAAAACAAATATTCTCAGATTATGTAATCCTGTATGAAACATGCATACTGTGGAGATGATCTTTTAGACCGAGAATAAAGAAAGCACTAGTTTATCAATAAGTTATCAAAATCTTAATGCAGTCTCCTTTCCCTGACACATTTGTAATAATTTCTTCTGCTGGTGTGCTGTGGCAAGTATTATGCATGAGCTTGAATGATTATTAGGCTATGTTTAGGCAATTTAAGGCTCATTATTATGATTTAAATTGTTTATTAATAAACATCCGATTAGTCAACTAATGCTTCAAATGAACGACTACTAGTCGACCAGAGAAGTCTTCAGTTGAGGGTAGCCCTACTATTTTGTGCAAGAAATAATATGGTAAAGTAAACACAGCTGTACGGATCCTTGACTTCTTTCTTTGTCGTTATTCAGAGGTGGTGGCGGACGACACTCCTGCAGTTCAGGCGGTGCTGAAGGCCGACACACGTAGACTGAAGCTCCTGGAGGAGGAACGGCAGCTACAGAGTCGGCTGGATAAAGGAGACGACAGTGTGTCTGAGAGACTCGACAAGGTCAGCAGAGAGCAGCTCGCTGAGGTCCTCTAAATACACTGATCCATGGAGTTGTGGAAGATAACTCTGTGTGTGTCATTCACAGGTTTATGAGGATTTGAGGGCGATTGGAGCAGACGCAGCAGAGGCTAAAGCTCGTAGGATCTTGGCTGGTCTGTCTTTCACTCCAGAGATGCAGAACAGACCTACTAAGAAGTTCTCTGGTGGCTGGAGGATGAGAGTGTCCCTGGCTAGGTGGGCATAATGAGGAAAATGCATTCATTTATTAATACATTTTATAAATGTGAAATGCATTTCCTTCTTACCGCCATTCCAGCATTTATGGCTGTATTCATGGCGAGAACCAGTCAATCTAGACACAAGTCGATCCAAACTCACAAGTCTTTGTCTTCACACACGTCCGGTGACAATTTAGAGACTTCAATTAACCTAACATGCATGTCTTTGGGCTGTGGGAGGAAACCGGAGCACCCGGCGTAAACCCATGCAGTCATGAATGTAAAGTCAAATCTGCTCTGACATGACATTGACATGAGAAATGAGAAAAGTTGTCTTCTTTCCAGAGCACTGTTCATGGAGCCCACTCTGCTGATGTTGGATGAGCCCACAAACCACTTGGACCTTAACGCTGTCATCTGGCTTAACAAGTAATTACCTTTTAAGCAATACTGTTAAGGAAACAAACCCATCTAGTTGATGTATTTACGTTTCATGCTAATTATAAATGGCCTACTTGTAAAAGTTCCCAGTTGGTGGTGTGTTTTGATTGTATTAAGGGGTGGTCACACAGTGATTGAATCACAGAGATTGTCAGGCTCTTGTGTTTTTAATCTTGTTGCACAACAAGGTGCACCTTTGTGCTATATTCTTTTGACGAATCACCTAATTTGTCATATTTTCTCCGTTAGCTACTTGCAGAGCTGGAAGAAAACCCTTCTAATTGTGTCCCACGACCAGAGTTTCTTAGATGACGTCTGTACAGACATCATTCACCTGGACAACCAGAAGCTCTACTACTACAGGGGCAACTACCGTGAGTTTCGTTTCTGAACAGCAACACAGATTAAATCTTCTGAAAGACATTCAAAGGGTTACTCCATCCCAAAATGAAAATTGTGTCATTAATCACTTACCCCATGTCGTTCCAAATCCTAAAAGTTTGTTCGTCTTCGGAACACAATTTAATATATTTTAGATGAAAACCGGGAGGCTTGTGACTGTCCCATTGTGTGCCAAGTAAATTACACTGTCAAGGTCCAGAAAAGTATGAAAGACATCGTCAGGATACTCCATCTGCCATCAGTGGTTCAACCGTAAGGTTATGAAGCGACAAGAATACTTTTGTATGGAAATAAAATAAAAATAACGTCTTTTATTCAACAATTCGTCATCTCTGCGTCACCGTAGCACCATTTTGGAGAATATCCTCTGGACGCAAAGTCGTAATTTAATTTTCTTTCCATACAAAAGTATTCTCGTAGCTTCGTAACCTTACGGTTGATCTTTCATACTTTTCTGGACCTTGACAGTGTAATTTACTTGGCACACAATGGGACAGTCACAAGCCTTCTGGTTTTCATCCAAAATATATTAAATTGTGTTCTGAAGACGAACAAAGCTTTTACGGGTTTGGAACGACATGGGATAAGTGATAAATGACAATTTAAATGTTGGGGTGAAGTGACTCTTTAATCATCTTACTGTATTTTGTGTTTGCTTGATGTCTCCTAGTGACGTTTAAGAAGATGTACGTACAGAAACAGAAAGAACTCCTGAAGCAGTATGAGAAACAAGAGAAAAAGCTCAAAGACCTGAAGGCTGGAGGAAAGTCCACCAAACAAGCTGTAAGTCCTTGACTTTTTTCTGGATTTCTTCACAGTCCTAGTCTTCTCAAACCCTTCCACTCATTCTCATTCATTTTCAGGAGAAACAGACGAAAGAGGCCCTGACGAGGAAACAGCAGAAGGGGAAGAAGAGCCGCCAGGAGGAGGAGAGCCGTGAGGCCACAGAGCTCCTCAAGAGACCGAGAGAATATACCGTCAAATTCACCTTCCCCAACCCTCCTCCGCTCTCACCGCCAATTCTCGGCCTGCACAGTAAGTCTTTTATGACCTCTTATTTTTATCAAACTTGATGGGTGTTTGATGACCAGTTTGGTTTATTTTCTCTTTCACTCCCAGGTGTTGACTTTAGTTATGAAGGCCAGAAGCCTCTGTTCAAAAATGTGGACTTTGGTATAGACATGGAGTCCAGAAGTAAGTCCCACACGTCTGTAGAAATCATGACTAGTAGTTTAATTATGGTGAAAAATATAGACACAAAAATGTTTTGAATTTTCTCTCGTTTCAGTATGTATTGTTGGGCCCAATGGAGTTGGAAAAAGTACACTTCTCCTGCTTTTGACTGGAAAATTAAATCCTGTAAGTACCGGTGATATTTATTAAGTATTCATATTTGCAAAAAAATTTGCTTTTATATTAATAAAAATCATTGTGTACCAGAATATTTTTCCTCGTTTGTTGATTTGTTTCCTTCATGGCGTTAATTGTGAGGCTTTTTCATTTTAGAAAAAAGGAGAGATGAGGAAGAACCATCGATTGGTAGGGCAGATGTTTAAAAGCATTCTTTTTATTTGACTTTTACCTGACTTTGGGTAATTGGTCCATTCTTCTGCCTGTGCCTGTAGAAAGTAGGTTTCTTCAACCAGCAGTATGCTGATCAGCTGAACATGGAGGAGTCTCCCACAGAGTACCTCCAGAGGAACTTCAACCTCCAATACCAGGACGCCAGGAAGTGCCTGGGTCGCTTTGGTTTAGAGAGCCACGCACACACCATCCAGATCTCCAAACTGTCTGGTAAGCACTATAGGAATGCATTCATGTATGGTTTTCAAAGTCATCTGTCCTTCATGGACTTCTTTTTTTCTGAATTGTCCTGTTTGGTTTTTTAGGTGGTCAGAAAGCAAGAGTGGTATTTGCTGAACTTTCTTGTCGGCAACCTGACGTCCTGATCTTGGTAAGGAGTAAAGGTTTTAACCCTTGTGCGACCGTTTGGACATTTTTGTCCTTTTCAGTTTAGCTTTGATAATTTTTCTTGTGTTATTGCCAGCTGTTAAGTTTTGGCACAGGTGTGTATTTTTATTGGAATTGTACTTTCACCCCCATTTCCTTTTAATAAATCTATTTTGCACTAGGTACAAAAAATAGTTCCTCTTGGGACCTTGAGGACAAAAATGTCCCCATTGAAACTGCAATTTTTAATCAGTGCCATTTTAAATGTAAAATTATGAATTTTTTTTTGGCCTATAAAGCAAATACTCACTTTATTCCTGTTTTCTGCTTCTGCATATTATAGATCCAATTGGATTAATAATGCAGCTATAATTGTGTGAGTGTGTTGGTATTAGTGGTGGGCATAGATTAATTTTTTTAATCTAGATTAAAATGGCTCATTTGAATTCTGCCGAAGGCATTCAGAATATGTGTGCTACCCAAATAATGACTAAAAGTAAGTCTTTGAGAACGGGTTTCTCAAGCCAGGTGGCGCATTAGACCAGGGGCTCATCTCCTGTTTCCAAAATGCATCACAAACTTTAATCTCTTCCCGTCCCAATCCCACGAAAAAACTGGAGGAAAATCCCGTTCCACTCCCGGAAGAATGACTCCCATTCCCTCCTACTCCCGTGTTGTTTTTTTTTTTGTTTTTTTGCCGATAACTGTCAATTACAGTAAAAATATAGTACAGATCACAGCGTGCCCATGCTGAACATTATTAGTTGAATAAAAACCCAAAATGTCGTTTTTTGTTATTATATTGAACTGAAAGCCATCTTATGCACAGTGTTGCACAGATTCAATTTCATGTAAATCATCCATGCTAACACACACGTCTTCTATTTTTATTTTTTAGACATTTCACTCTCTATAGATATATTTTTCAAAGACGGAGTTTCTAAGTTTCTCGCTCAAGTTCACATGAGACCTAAAGCGCATCCTGTTTGCTTAAAAGTGCAACGTTTCGTTGTTATTCTGAGTGCACACAAATAAACGTAGAGTCTTTACAGATTCGAAAGATGTATTAGGCTACTTTTATCTGTATGACCAAAAATGACGGAGATTTTAAGAGCAAGTGAGCGCACCGGAGCCTGTCCTGCAGCAAACGCGCTTCCACACAAACACTTCAATAGCGCACATTTCTCTAGGTTAACATCATATTGAGCGGCCATGTAAAGTTGCTACATACATCTTTCAGATGAAAAGCCATATTTGAGGTTGATGAATGATAGGTGAGCGTTTGGATGTCCTGCCCGATTGTATTACCACATAGACCAGCCGTTAACAATCTGTCCATCACGGACTGCGAGCCTCTAGTTCAAGACTCGTTCGCCCCCTACAGTGCAATTCGGCTAGGTATACATCCGCTAAAATATCAGGGTGAAAGTCATCATAGCTTGTGTAGTATAGACCCAGCTCCCAACCCAACTTTGAGAATAGATTAACGGCGATATTTTTTTTATCGCTCGATAAGAGTCTCACGTTAACGCCGATAACGGCCCACCACTAGTTGGTATGCATCATAAAAACAGTGTGTGTGTGCTTGTAATATTTAAGAGAGAAAAACCCACTGTGTGCTCCAGCAGTTTTGCTGCATCTAATGGGAAAATGTGGTACTGCGTCCAAACAAAATCTCACTGAAAGCTCTTTTTTTTTTTTTAGATATCAACCTCAAATTTGGATCATAACTTGTTTAGATTTATGGCTTTGATTTTTGACCAGGTTTAGAGTTCAACATGTTTCATAAAGTATATATTTGATATTTATTGATAAATAATTTTCATAAACTTAAACCTCTATAACTTTTATTGGTTTCACTTTTTAAACTTTGTTTTACTTCAACAATAATCTGCCATGGGTCTGCTTTAAAATGAGGCCTCACTTAAATCCGTGCTCCCAAGCTTACAATTTAATTACCTTTTTTTTACACTGACATTTTTGTCAAATATGGACCATCACCTGTGTAACTTTTTTTTATATTTTATTAACGCACAAGGGTCAAATGTCTCAATTTAATAAAAAATGTATTTTCCATGCAAATGTACAGGATGAGCCCACAAATAACTTGGATATTGAGTCGATTGATGCATTGTCAGAAGCCATCAATGAATACAAAGGAGGTATGTTTTTTATATATAAAATGATTGATCACAAATGCCATTCATTTATTTTTTGTTGTGAATGATCTTGTGTCCATGTAAATCCATTCAGATGTTCAATACGATTTCTAAACTATATACAATGATAATGGAAACGAGGGGGTAACCAGTCCTTATTATTAACATTTAATATGAATATTTTCAGCTGTGATAATTGTGAGCCACGATGCCAGGCTCATCACGGAGACCCAGTGCACGCTGTGGGTGGTTGAGCTCCAGTCGATCAACCTGATTGATGGAGACTTTGAAGACTACAAGAGAGAAGTGCTGGACGCTCTTGGAGAAACCCTGGTCAACAAGCCTAAAGAATGAACAACGGCTGGTGTCAATAACAAGAGTGTCAAACTGCATCACTGAAGGGCTTTTTGTTGCTCATTTAGAAAGCCTCCATACTCAAATCAATTCTTCTTGTTAAATTGACAGATTATGCTGAGCACCTGCATACAAACTGTAGGGTGATATACACAAACCCTACAATACCAGGATGGGGTTTTCCTCGCCATTTACTTTTAAAACAGGTGAAGACCGATTCCAGATCAGTATTTTTTACTTGCTGACAATTTATACATACAGCACTTGTTCTTTAGTCCTGATGTCTGACATTCTTATATTACGCTTACATTCAGGCCATATTACCAGCTCTGTTCATCCATGTGATGCAATGCTTTAAAACATACTATCAAATGTGAACAGATGGAGCTACAGTTTGATAATGGTGTCTGACAGCCGATGCATATATTTAGTGTTAAACTGCCTTTGAAGAATGAGCACTTGGGTTCAGGTCATTATGCTCAAATGGTTTAATCTCTATACATGTTCAAACCGTGATGCTTCCTGTAGCTCATCTGCCTTGAATGATTAAATAAACTGACTAACTTTGAATATAAGCGCATGCATCCAAATATCATGGAAACACATTAAAAATGTTTGCAACAGTCATGTTTATTAGAGCTTTTATTTGGGATTTCATACATTATGCTGGTCTTGCATGGGCAAAATGTACATTTTCTTCCTGCTCATAAGTACTCTTATGGAAACTTAATTATGGATCAAACTTCCAAGCACTTTAAATAGACCTTAGTAGGGTAGCACTGTGATTTCTGATGGGAATGAAAGTGAGTTTGAGGGATAGAAGTACAGTGCGTTTAACGGGTTGAACTGCTGTTTAACAACATACCGATTTTGGTTACACTTTACTTGAAGGGGTGTGCATAAGACCAACATGACACCTTCATAATCATGGAGCATGTCATGAATATGCATGTTTATGACAACTCATTCGCTCCGTTATATAATTTTGAATGCAAATATGACATTGTTTGAGATGTCTTTGTTATGGTTAAGGGCAGGTCAAATAATGTCATATTTGCATAAAAAAATTACATAAGTGAGCAAATGACAGTTGTCATAAACATGCATAAAACACCATGTGTCACGATTGGTTATAAAAGTGTCATGTCAGTCTTATTCACACCTCTTTAAGTAAAGTGATACCCCAATGTTTTTAATTTGATGAAAAAGCTTTCAGTAGACAAAACACCATAAATGAGTTTTACAATGACGTGATTTAGGACCTGCCATTGTAAAGACTGAAAGTCCGTCCCTAACCGCCTTGTTCTCTAAAAAACACGGCCTCTGCTCTGACTAAGGTCTATTACAACAAGATTCAAACATCTGGTTTCAGGTAGTCTTTGTATATCCGCTTCACTCTTGCAAGTTCTCGCTCATCTGGTTTTATACTTCCATACCACTGATACCACAGTTCTCCAGAGCTGAGAGAAGAAGGGGCAGGGGTTGCTGTTACAGCACCGTGAGTGTTTGAGTAGTCCTCTTTAGAGTAATCAACATGAGGTAACTGGGTAGAGAGTAAACCTTAAACAAAGGAAAAAAAAACAAAACATCACATTAAGAACTTAATACAAATTATAATGTATTTTCATTAAAGGACTTGCTTGTGCACAGAGGCACTTATAATAATAACAACAAATTACCACAATCTCTTGCAGTTTCAATTGCCTTGTTAAGTAGTTTCTGTTGTTTAATACACACACCTGAGGAACCAATTGAAGATGAAGAGAAAAGTGTTGATCAGATCATGATCATACCAGAAATGTGACACTTGAATGTATTAATAAATGAATTACCGGTCCGAATGGGATCAAATGCGATTCCTGTTTGGGGACTAACGAACTGCTGCAACAGGTTCACATTCTGCAGAGAAACAGCTTGTATATTGAATCTAATGCAAACACATTGTCCTCGAACAATACAAATACGACAGAATCGAAAAACAAACCTTGTAGTGGACAATGATGTTTGGATCACGACAGATGGGACAAGGGTTGCCGCATATCTTATCACCTCTCTATGACAAGACAATCATCCTCACTAATACACATTTATTGGACTGGAAATAAAATCCAAACAATCAAATGTGTACTTACAATACAGGTCTTTCTTGTCTTTTGAGGAGGGACGCCCCCCTTGTGGTTCCTCCTGTAGTTAGACCACACAGGCTTTGATCCATAGCGCTCAATGTACTCTAAAGAGAGATTTGAGCAACATTAAACACGTTTAACCACAGATACTTCATTCAATCATCTAATCGATCATATTTACCTTCACTTTCTAAGTATTCCCATGGTCTGTCTGAGTATCTAGACAGTACCTCAGCTGAATCGGTGTCTTCGGCAGATGATGATGATGATGATGATGATGAAGCACGAAAATTCAGACGCAGCGCCGGAGCAGATCCTTTCCAAACACGGATTCGCTGCAATACAAAACGCGTACATGGTCCGTTTTGTTGGTTAAGGTGTTTACACGAGAAACGACTGGGTTATAGCAACAACAGATTTATACACCCTGTAACGTTATATATATACAAACATTAAAATATTTTATCTGTAACCGACCAACCTGTGCTTGAATATTTCGTTGTAAAATGACAGGAAATGTGCGGCAGATAACTATTCCAATGCGCTGTAAGGAGGCTGCCATTTTGTCTTTGTGATATCAAAGGAAGTTGTTGAGAGGTTAAAGTGTACTGTGACGGAAGTGCGCGTTTGCATTTTGTCTTATGAATATTACTTGTGGTTATATAAATGGTCATTAAAATGAATAATGTTTCATTTTAACCCACACTTTTACATAAAGGCTGAATCTGCCTTACAATGGCTAGTTCTCTATTATTGTACAGCCTATATTATTGTACAGAGATGTAGTGTAAATTGTTACGTCATTTTTATTTTATTTTTATCCACCAAATTAAAGATTATATTTGCATAGAAAGCGTTTAAAAATAAGCGGAAACCGGAGAGGGGGTTAGAGATGGCCGCTTTCAGAGCTCCGAAACTTTCTGTGAATCATTTGTTTCGAGCCAACTGCCACCGTCACGTGATTTCAAGAAAAACAAATAAACACACATTTGCTCTTCAACCATTGTTGGAGCTTCTGTTTTGATGCCTATTTTTCTGTAATAATGTTGTTTACGTGTTCTTAAAATAATAATAATAATTTGTTCAATGGTTTTCCATCGAGGTCGAACTCCGTTAACCCGTGAATCACGCGAGTTCATTGAGATCGCCTCCCAGCGGCGAAACATTGAACCAGCGTCTATGGTTTTTACCTGATCTCGGATCAGTTTCATCAATTTGTAAACATTTTAACAAGACATTTGTGTACATAAAAGGATGATAAGTAGTTAATGTATCTCTCTGGCCTATATATATAAAACTCTCCATAAAATAAAACAAAACAAACCCTGCAAATGTATTTACAATACTTTAAAAGCCACATTACACAGACACTTCATACTTTATTTAATTATATGGCATTTAATGTATCATAGTTTCTATATTTTTGAATCATCTTTATTTGACCCTCTTCCTCTTGCACTCTCCATTCTAATTCTGTTCTTAAAAAAATACTAACACTAGTTTTATAATCTTTTTGTATTCTATCCGTTTTTTTATTATTATTCAATTAACAAAAGCAAAAAGGCATCTAACACTAGCTTTCTCCGTTTTTTTCTATTCTGTCTGTTTTCTTTTTATTTATTACATAATTAAAAACTTGCTACGTGTACTGCGTTAAGCTAACCGAGACATTTTGCATACTGTCATAGCACTTGCATATCATTGCTCTTTTTGTTTTGATTGCTTCTTTTGTCCTCATTTGTAAGTCGCTTTGGATAGAAGCGTCTGCTAAATTACAAAATGTAAAAAAAAAAAAATTCAATGGGGTTTTAGAATCTGTTTTGTATAACTTTTGAGCTGCGTGTGGTGTTTCGAAACAATGAATCATTTTGCGAGTTGGTTCAATTGATTCGAAGCTTCGAAAAGCTTCGTTTCTCCTTTCATTAGTGGGGGATGGGCTCGTCCTTGAACACACAGAAGAAGGTCGCTTCCAGCGGAGCGCGTGATCATCGACTCCATTGTGTGGAAAGAAACGCCCGAGTCAGCGTGCGCGCGAGTCCGGGATGACGCGAAAAACGTCAGAACTATATAAACCGAGTCCCACCCTTTCCAGAGCATTCCTGGATTTGTCTGAGGTAAGTGTCATATCGGAGGACGGTTCTTCACCTTTTTGCGATTTAAAAGACGATTTTTATCCCAAAGTTTGGTTACCAAGTCAGTTTTTATCGGTAAAACTTTCTTTTAATCGTTGTCTGGATTTCCGCCGCAAAACATTCGTTTTTTTCTAACGTTTCTTTGTGTTGTTGTTTCGTTTCAGGTCGGTCTCGGTGAAGATCTGGCGTCGAGGATTTTTCAACTGTGTGCGAAGAACAAAGCCCCCAAAACTCAATTTTTTTCTACTCGAGTAACGGACATTCGCTTACTTTTTTTTTTGCTCCAGATTGTTCAAGAAGGAAAAGCTCAATTTCAGCCACCACTATCCCGCCCATTATGCCATTTTCAGCCAATAATGCTGAAGTCATGACAGTTTAACGTTTCTCTTAAACTGTTAAAAAGCTGAAAATTGTTGCTGTTAAGCACAATATATTAATAGCAACCCGAGACGCAGAGGAGAGGTATTAATAGTAAGTGTTCTTTCAAACCAATTTGAATCGAAACTACGTAACGGTTAATCAGTTGTCTGTGTTGAAAATGATTCCAGATATAAATAACGGTAGAGATTAAAGTTCCTCGCTGTATCGAGCGTGGCGACCTAACTGCGCCACGTTTTCTAGAAGCAGACAGCATGCTGAGATAAAGCGAGACAGCGAGCTAGTGTATGAGCTCACACCGCAAAGCCATAGCAGCAGCTTCAACGCCCTGCTTCTCTTTGTGTGTGAGACTGAGTAATCATAATGCTTATTAAAGTACCGATAAATCACCGAATGATAAGCTAGCCATCGCTGATCATAAGCAATCTGTACATAAAGATTGCCATATACATAGCCAGGAAGTGACTGCATTCAATTGGGGCTTTTTATAAACTGCATTCTTTTCAAAGGAGAGCTCTTTGGAACAATCAACGCAATCTACACATAAAGATTGCCAAGTGGCGCCTGTGGATTTAGCCGAACGGAGAGAAGACAAAACAGACTGAAATGCACCATTTTGTTCATAATAATATCGTTAGGTGTTCTTAGTTGGCGGAACTGGATACCCGTTGAGCTAGTTTAGTGAAATAAACCTCCCTAGGCAATTCTAATTTATAAAAATGCATAGCAGTCTGCCTATAAAGATTGCATTTTTTGTGTTCTTTGCGTAACGTTAGAGTATTATTTGTCTTGTCGACTTTGCTTTAAAATGGCGGACGGGTTGTCGTTTGCTCGGATCACTCGAGGCAATGGTGGCTTTGTTTTTCTGACTGGATCTACGGGAAATACTGTAGTTCGGAACGGCTGTCTCGCGTCGCTATCATCCCTATATACAGTTCGAGGTATCGTCTTAATATCCGTGAGTCGCTAGCGGGGTAAATATTGTAGCGCTTTGTTAACGCGCAAGACAAATGGCAGGCGGGGGGGGAAATATCCGTTGTGTTTCTAAAAACTTGGAATTTAAAGATGGCGACCAGACAGACGCTCGTTCACAAAGACGAGTGGTTAAAGATAGTGGGCGTGGTTTGCCGCGGACTTCAGCCAATCAGAGGAGCCGCTGTCAGCTCTGGGCGAGCTGCTATATGAGAGAGGGAGACTTCGACAGATGGCAAATCAAATCCCCCTGTGGCCACTATTGAGCAGATGCATTAATTCATATTACTGGCCTTTAGAGAGACCAACACTGGATGCTTTGTGTTGACGAGTTATAACACAAAACCATCTTGCAATTAGCTTAAAGATGCCAGCTGTTTATGTTACACTAGATTAAACAGTGAAAGTAGGTTACATGTACTAGATATATAAGCGCTGTAGGAAGAGTCTTATATATACAGGACAGAGTGTTATGTAATTTTAAGTTAAACAATGTGTTTCTGCACATCTGTATTCCATTAGAAACCTGACAGATACAATGTTAATATTTTCTATCCAGTGAATGTACAATCTTGTTGCCTTTTTCTTGTTTGTTATGATAACTGTGGGGTTTCCAGGAAGTGTGTGTATTTAAGGAGCTCGATTGTGACTTTAAAAAGTTTCAGGTAAGACAAAACCTGATTTCTCACACGATCAAAAGTGAGTAAATTCTAACTTTTTCGACATTAGTAGATCTTTTTCACTGTCTTGGAAATCGTGTAGACCATGAATTCAAGCGTTGCTAAACACTTGCATGCTTAGCAGTCGTAAAAACCTATATACATTCGGTGTATATATATATATATATATTTCATTTGTAAATCGTCCCGTTGTTCTTTTTCTGCTGTAGTTAACTTAGTTGTTTAGTCTCGCCGGTTTCCAGTCAAGTGTGCTGTAGTGAGAGGAACTGAAGGCTGAAATACCCGCTGCTGCTCCGCGTGGGCGGGGCAAATGACGTCTCTCTCTCTCTCTCTCTCTCTCTCTCTCTCTCTCTCTCTCTCTCTCTCTCTCGACCACAAACACACTGCCCTCACCCGTCTCTTTGTAATTGACTTAACTACGTCAGATATTATTATCACTGGCATATGTCCATCTCATATTTTTTCTAATAATGTTCCGTTTTTATTGCATATATTCGACTTGTTCCTGTATTTTAATATATCTTGATCACTTTTGATGCTTGTATTTCTTCTTGATGCGTAGCAAATACACTGTTTCTGTATTTGTGTATGTTTAGAAATAACCACATGGTGGCGACATACAGCTTAGAAAGTCATGTCGCATTAAACCCCTTGAGTTAACCCTTAGTGATAATACACTTATTTACTTAAGGAGTTTCTTGCAACTGGATATTGATCTACAAGAGTAACAAGTCAAGTCTTTCAGACTCTATTTCCTTCATTATATATTTATTTCCTGATTTTTTTAATTTTGTTATTCATTCAAAATTATATTAATTCAAATGTTTGTTTTTTTGGCCAGAATGTGGACAAATAATTGGGTTAATATGTAATATTACATACTAAAGAAACATGTAGCTAAATACAGCAAATATAACGAGGGAATAGACTCACTAAGCCCCCACACACCTAGTGGTTCTAGACTTATAAAACATACCTGAAACAAAAACATAAGTTAAATAGGTCCAGTGATGTACTGAGCTTTTAAAACCTGCAGTATCATTGACACATATTTAACGCTTACTGTTCAAAAGTAGTATACACATTGGTCCTACTTTATATCAGGTGTATTTAACTACTATGTACCAAAAGTTTGGTGCATTGTACTTATTGTGTCTTTGTTCTTCTGAACACAAAGGAAGATATTCTAAAGAATGTGGTAAACAGAGCAGTTCTGGGGCACCATTGACTTCCATAGTTTTTATTTTCCTACTATTGAAGTCACTAAAATAATGGTTTGCAAACTTTCTTCAGAATATCTTCCTTTGTAAAACAAGTATGTACAATCACATATTGAGGGTGAGTAAATGATGACATAATTTTCATTTTTGGGTGAACTATCTCTTTAAGGTGGGAAACTGGTATGGTTAGGTTGGGGTGGGTTTACCGGTAGGTTCTGTTGATGCAGTTACAAAAAAAAGTACATTTAGGTCATTTTTAAATATAAATACAGTCTAAAACACGTATGTACACATTGTATTAAGTTTTAAAATTAAAGACAAAGGCACTTAAGCTAAAGTGGGTCTTCGTGTTATATCCATCACCCTCAAAAGAACCAAATCCATCAAAGTCTTTGTAACAGTATTCAAATTTTATAATATAAGTGTAACTTGTAGAAAAAAGGTTTTGGTTTACAAACATCTCGTTTTCTAATAGGATCTTTCATCTATTGATGTTAGGTTCACGGCTTACAAGGAAGGAAGAAATCATATTAATGCCTGAGTCCCCGTATGCTTTACTGCTGACGCGTGACAATGCTTTTCTGATAAACAAGAAAATCCAGTCAATCATTTGAGCACTTTTACTCTGCCCTCTCTAGTGTTTCTTGACATACTTGTGATGAATGCTATTGATTGTGCTACAATTGAACTTCTGGAGGATTACAAGTGTCATCACTATAAACTTTACTTAATTGCTAATAAAATAAAAGATAAAAACTACGTTTAACTCTAAGTGCATTCTCAAATTTTGATTTGGTCTTTTCTCCTTTTATTTCTGCTCTTGTATAATTCGTATTATTTAAATGATCTGATAATCTGAATGCACACTACTGATAACAGCCATTATATTATTCGACATGTCCATTGTACCTGTGATGTTTGTTTTGGCTAATGTACAATGTATATAATAAACAGGTGGGTTTATGACAGTGACATGACACATGTAATATAACATTTTACTTTTATATTTATCTTTCATCTTTTCAAATTATGAACCACATTATGCAGCGCTCACATAACCAGTCATCCAGTTTGAGTTTCTCAAATAAGTGACAGACTGATTCAATTATTCAAGAAGATTGGTTACATGAACGCTGTATAATTCAGTCTGCAGTCAGATGTTAAACTTTCTAGTAACCGAAAGTCCAGTAAACATCGACATCATATATTACATATTTTATTTACCAGGAAGGACCCTTTGTAGTCAGGTGGAGTATAATATTTATAGTAATAATCTAAGTCCCACCTTATTTTACAATAACATAATTTTCTAAGTGATGAAACATAATGAATTTGAGCACCAACTGTGTGTTTATTAATGATGACATTACTCTTTTTTTACTTTCTGTTGTGAACCGAATGAACACAGCTTGATCTGTGGTCACCATTGCATTTGTGATTTGAAATCACATGAGCCAGAAAACTGAGAAGACATCCGTACAATATACAAAACATCTAGAAGTCTCTCCGTTCTCTGAGTGCATACAGCAGCTGTTCTGTGATGTCTTTGGTAGTCATGTGACCAATTTTGTTCCAAGTGTCTTCAGAATTTGTTGTTACAAAGTTATTTCCGATCCACAGTCGCCTCGGTAAATCTTCATTACTAGGACCTTTTCAAAGATTCAACATTGTCCTTGTGCTGTTCCAGTGAGCTCTCCTGAAGTCCCATGATCTCATTATTTCAGTATTGACTGGGTGATTTCATGTCATAATCAGATTTCCCCCAGTGGCATAAGCACATGAATAACCCCTGTTTTCTCTCCATCTGTCAGTAAGCAGCTATGGCCATGGGCCCGGTGGACCCCAGAGAGGTGCTAAAAGGAGTTGAAGCTCTTCTGGGGAAGGATGGAGAGCTACGAAGCCTTGAGGGAGTTGCTAAAGTCTTCAGGTGAGAAGCTGTACCATTTTTATTTGTTCTAAAAGCCACTAATTCCATTAACCGATATCATTTCTAACATATTTTCCTCTTTTCACACAGTCTCATGAAGGCCTCGCATAAAATGGTCAGCAGATGCATGTATCTGAACATCTTACTGCAGACAAAATCACATGATGTACTTAATCGGTAAGAATAATATCCATCAAAAGAACCCTTTTTGTTCTCAATGTTATGCTTAACTCTATCTCTTCTGCTCAGGTTTATTCGAGTTGGAGGCTATAAGTTGTTGAACTCTTGGCTCACCTACTCAAAGACCACCACTAACACCCCCCTGCTGCAGCTCATACTGCTCACCCTGCAGAAGCTCCCGCTGACTGTGGACCACCTCAAACAGGTACTTCCCCACACCACGGCCCATACAACTCACACGCATGCCCCCGCAGTCTTCTAACACCTGTTCTCTGTATGTCGTCTTCTCTCCCGCTAGAACAACACAGCCAAGGTGGTGAAACATCTGAGCAAGAGTGGCGAGACAGAAGGTAAGAGCACATGTTCCATGAATCAATGCCAGACAGTCTGCTTACTGTCTTCCAGAGCTCAGGTTTGAACTCTTCCTCTCTTTCTCTCAGAGCTGAGGAAGCTGGCGTCAGTGCTGGTGGATGGCTGGATGGCTATTATCCGCTCTCAGAGCGTCTCCAGTGGAGCGTCACCCAATGGTAGGGTTTCCAGTTTACATTGTCTTCTGTAACCCTGTTTTTTGTTAAAGTAGACTTAATGCACTTTTAACGTGAATTATGAGAAAGTGGGGTTCCCATTATTGACAAATAACCCAACTCTGTTTTCCATCAGACAAGAAACGGAAAAAGGAGGATGGAAAAGTGCGTCCAGAGGTGAAGCCCAGAGAAAAAGGAGCAGATGAGGAGAAGAAAGACAAACCAAAAGCTTATGCTCCAAGTCACGCAAAGATCCGCTCTACAGGTCAGTCACCGATGTTATTTTAGTATAATTCATATCATATTTAGTTATATTTGCAATCAGGTTTTAATATATTTTCATTTGATGTTTTTAGTATTTATTCATGATTTTAATTAGGTTTTATTAAATGTAAAAACCTTTTTTGTTTTAATAATTTTGTTTGTGACTTGCTTTTTTTTTTTTTTTATTCCTATTAAACTTGTTTATTTTTTTGTTCTAGTACTTTACATTTATTTCAGTTAGTTGCCAATAATGCAACATTTAAGTTTTCTGATATTTTGATATAAATTGCTTTATGCAAAAAAAAAAAACAGTTCTGTTCAGGTTTATATTTATGATTATTTCTTAAACAATTGTTATTATTTTATCATTTAAAAATATTTCAGCTATTTTAAACATTATAAATGATTTATGTCTGTGTGTGTGTGTATATATATATATATATATATATATATATATGTGCGTGTGTATATAACACATTTTTTAAAATGACATTTAATCCAAACATTGTGTCTTCAGGTTTGGAGGTGGAGAGTCCAGCTCCAGTTCCTGTTAAGAAAGCCCCATCTGCACCCCTGCTTGGAGACAAATACAACATCAAGCCAGCTTTTCTCAAAAGACCAAAGTAAGTGGACTCTCCATTTCTTTCACATGGAATCCAGGATCGACCCCTTCTCATTTGATTTATGATTTGAATGCAGTTTTACTTCGGAGGGTTTGAAATTGAATCTTTAAACTCTGACTTTGTTCATTCAGCACATCGCCAACTGATGCACCACCAGTGGAGAAGAAATACAAGCCCCTTAACACCACCCCCAACTCTACCAAAGAGATCAAAGTCAAACTTATACCCCCACAGCGTGAGTATGCCCATTCAGCAATATGAGCGATTATGATAATCTGCAAAAAAGGAGAGTAGAGTTTCCTCTCCGACTGGTGCTTAATATCCATTTCTCTTCCTTTCAGCGATGGAAGGCACTGGATTTTTGGAGGCCCTCAACTCCGCTCCTGTACCTGGCATCAAGATCAAGAAAAAGAAAAGCAAAGCGGTTTCCCCTACCACTAACAAGGTGTGCCACACCAGACATCCCTCATTTGTGTTTATGCTTCATGGATCAACATTTTCCCCCAGACCTCCAAAATCACAAAACCCTCTAACTGTTTTGTTCCTCTCATCTCTCCTGTGCTCCTCAGCCCTGTCCGTTTGACAGCAGGCCGCCGTTGTACTCGGGTGCACAGGCCAAACCGTCTTCCCCAGAGACGCCCTCATCTCAGACACCTCCTCATGAGAACCAGGACCTGGAGCAGCCCGGCACACCCGTGCCCACCGAGGACCCTGATGCAATGGAAACCGGTGAGTCCAGCTGCATGGAAATAGGCCACAGCCCCACCGAGAGCCGTATGAAAGAATGTGCGAAATGTAAAATGCCTTATTTCGTGTTTTAAGGTGATAAACCCAATTCTCTGTCTGAACCTCGCGGTGAGGAGGAGGAGGGCCTGACTAAGAAAGGAAAGAAGAAGAAAAGCGTTCGGTGGGTGGAAGAGGATCATCTCAAAGAGTACTTCTACTTTGATCTGGATGAGACTGAGAGAGGTAAAGCAACACTTTCTCTTACACTGCAGTTTAAACGTTTGAGGTCTGTAAGGTTTTTCAATTTGTCTTCAATAAAAAGCACAGTAAAATAAATAAGATCATAGCAATATATAACCATTAATATCTGAAAATACTTGTGGGATTTGTTCAATAATAATCATCGCTCTTGTTCCCTCTATCTCAGTGAATGTGAATAAAATTAAGGACTTTGGCGAGGCGGCTAAGCGGGAGCTGATGATGGACAGGCAAACGTTTGAAATGGCTCGTCGTCATTCTCACGACACCATGGAGGAGAGGGTGCCCTGGACTCCTCCACGACCTTTGACCCTCATAGGCAGCCTGATCATTCCTGGTTCCAGCAGCAGAGAGAAGATGACCCAGAGAGACCGAGAGATAGGCATTCTGCAGGAGATCTTCCTCAGCAAAGACAGGTAAGATAACACTTTGATGCCGTTTCTCTTGTAGCGTGTCATGTTTTGTTGTAAAATGTATTGTAATTTTTTGAATAATATTTTTGCTCTATAGGTTTATTTTGTATTTATTTTTACATTTTATTATTTATTTCCCATCAATATTTAATTTTCTTTGTTTTAAAAATAGGTTTTTCATCTAAGATGTTATTTTAGCTTTAACAAAAAGGTTTGAATAGATGTTTAATACCCTTGCCTTGCACGAATGAATCATCCACACTGGTGAATAAAGTAAACAGGGTTAGAAATGTCTTGAGGAGCTTTAAATGGACACACATGGTTTGTTTCCCTCTCTGCAGTGTTCCAGACAGTCCTCATGAGCCAGACCCTGAGCCGTATGAGCCCATGCCTCCTCGTCTCATCCCACTGGATGAGGTAAGACGGCCAATTACCTTGTCATATGCTTTCCCCTTCCATTTTTTTTCTTTCATTTTGAAGTATCAGATGAGGCATGTGGATGACCTCTTTCCTCTGTGGTGTTGTAGGACTGCAGTACGGAGGAAAATTACATGGAGTCCGCTGACGCTGCTGCCTCCGGCGGCTCTTCAGGCTCTAATGAGGGCTCCAAGCTGCCTCCTGTTCTAGCTAACCTCATGGGAAATCTGGGCAACAGCGGCCGCAGCCCTCAGGCGCAAGGCAACACCCCACCAGCCAGTAACAACCCCGCTGTTAATGTGCAGGAGCTGCTCGTCTATCATGGTGAGATTTAATGGATATGTACATGTTGTTTACCACGAGAATGTGCAAAGGCTTTTATTTGAAGCATCTCCTTTGGTTTTCAGGGTGCTCAGGGATCTAACCAGTCTCCAGAGGACCTGATCCAACAGCCTGATTTCTCGAATAAGATCAAGCAGCTTTTGGGCTCCCTGCAACAAAACCAGAACCAGAATCAGAATCAACCCCCCAATGCTCCGCCAAGTACGTGTTTGCTCTCTTTCAGCTGTTTCAGCGCTATTTAGTGTTGCTTATATTCTATTGTAATCTTTGTTCATTTTTCAAATTAATCCTTTTTTATATTTTTATTTGTATTTATTTTTTATTTAAGTTTTAGCAAAAAAATTTACCATGTTTTTTAAATATTTTTTATTTGGTCTTATTTCTGTTTTAGTTGAATAATTTAGTACTTAAACTCATTTTAATATTCATGTCATTTTTTTCTTTATATTTTATTTAATTTCTCAATTAACCAAAACATTAAGGTTTTAATTTGAGCAATTTTTTGTTTATTGATTTTATTAGTTTATTCAGCTTTAATTTCGGTAATTTCGGTACTAGTTTGTTTTTAAATCAGTTAGTTGACAATCAGTATTTCTAATTCTAAGTTTTTGTTTTAAATTGTATTATTATTATATTATATATCATATTATATATCATTATTATATACAAATATTTTTTTTCTGATTTATTTAAACAAACACATTTTTGTAACATGCTTTGGTGATTAAAAAAAGTGTATTTCATTTATTTATTTTATTTCTGTTTTAGTTTGTAAGTTTTTCACTTTTTTATTTGATTTAAATTTCATTTAAGCTTTTTTGAGTTTGTTTTTCATTTAATATCTTTTATTTTATTTCAATAAACTAAAGCCTTTTTTATTATTAGTTTTAGTTAAGCATAACAACACTGCTTTGTTGAGGAATAACTGCATGAGGGTTAAGCAGCATATTTAATATTCTGTTTCCCTCACTTCATAGTGAACACGGGTCTGCTTGGCCATGGCCCCGGCCCCGGCATGAACATGAACATGAACATGAACAACATGCCGATGCCCATGAATGGTGGTTTCCCTCTAAACAAGCCCCCTGGACCACATTTTAACCATCCTCCTCCTCCTCCCCACGGCCACGGCCCACCCTTCAACGCCGGCGGCCCACGCATGATGGGTCCTCCGCCGGGTCCACAGGGCCGCGGGGCAGACAACGGCAACTACTGGGGCGACGACTCCATGAGAGGAGGCCCACACCGGGGAGGACACTTCCACCGGGGGAGAGGGAGAGGAGGAGATCCGGGCTTCAGAGGACAAGGGGGGCGCGGAGGACCACGCGGGGGACACAACAACATGGGCGGTAAGTTTGACCACCAAATGCTTTTCATTTTCCAACATTTAAAATGAGCATCTAAATAACAATCTTTTTTTCTTCAGACATGTCAAAGAGGCCGGTGTGTCGCCACTTCAGGATGAAGGGAAACTGTCGGTATGAAAATAACTGTGCGTTTTACCACCCCGGTATAAACGGACCACCACTTCCTCCCCAGCATGGACACTAACACACCAAAAACCGCAGTTCCTTGAACTCGCCACTAGTAGGCAACAGTACTCAAAACGAGCCATGTGGATAGGGACGTTTGCGTCTGCCCACCTGCTGCCTCCGACTGTACAGTCGCTTCATTGGATCTGAACATTAATATTTCTTCTTCATTTTACACTACTTTCCCTCGTCTGGAAAGCTGTGAGAAGATCTGAGATCCTCTAAGAAGAGTCAGACTACATGTATATAGTGATTCCTGGAGATGTATATTTTTATTGTGATTCTGTGAACCACTGACCTGACTGCTAAAGATTGTACTACATAACTCTGTAGCCACTAGGACACGATGTAAATAATAGTCTTCAGCCAGTGGCGTACAGTTCCTTAAGCTTCTCCTGGTGGCCAAAACACAAGAAACTGGATGTGCAGTTTCCTAAATTATAATTGACACATCAGTCATTCGTTGGCTAATGAAATCGACACTTTGAAAAGCTATTACAGCACAGAACTTTTATTTTAAGGTTTTCTGGTTGAATTCTGACCCTCTGACGTTGCCGTTCTGTTTGAGGTTTTATTTGTAGGTTTCTATCGAAGAGGGAGAAACCGTACTTCTATGAAAGATGCTTTCAAACGTCCAGATTTTCCATCAGCTGGCATGAAAAGTGTCTCACACATGGTCCTTGTTTTTCTTTTTCAGTCCACGATTTTTTGTTTCAAAAATGCTCATGCACTGAAATGTATTCATGAATTAGTATTATGTTCTCTTTTTGCCCCGAACTGGAACTGCTATGTGCGAGGGGTTGATACTATTCAGAACCGCTACCGTTTGCATTTTTGAAGTCCCACTGAATACTTGAATCGATACTTTGTGATGGAAAGTGATCCTAGCCTGCTAAAGAAATCTCAACTGTCGTTCTGTGTAGTGTGACAATCAGAAGAATTAGTGATGATTTCCTACGTGATGTTGATGCGTTCATGTTCTCGGACTCGTGTGGGTCTGTCCTGCTCTATCAGTGTTCAATGAGCCTAACCTGGGCTACAAACCACTATCATCAAGGCCAAACGTATTCAGGTGTTTTCTGTGAAAACAGTGGCCATTGTCTCTTCTGGGACTTGATTTTCTTTTTCTTTTTTTGTTGGTTTCACTATTTTCCCATGATTTTATTTTGATACAAGTCTGATGATATTTTTTTCTATTGTTGGAGAGATAAACACCGCAGAAACACAATAAAAGGCACACTCAGAAATGTAAAGTGTTTTTCTACATGTAAATTAATAAACATTACGAAATTCACCAGAACGGGCTGTTTTCTCTCAAATTCACTTTTATTATCGGTGCATGTTAATATATAATGACCTCTCTCTCTCTCAATGCCTCGTTGTTTGAATATGTCAAACAGGGTTAATGAATTTTCCTCCCCCTCTCATGGCAGTCCGGTCCAATCGCTAACGGTTCTTTGCGGGACGTTTGCCTTCCTGTCTGTCAGATCCGTGTTCTCAGGGCGGAGTCGGGGCAGATGGTTGCGGGAGTGTGTGATCAGGAGTGGCCTGTGCACCCAGCCCTCAAGGACAAATATTGACTTCAGCTTCACAGAATTTCTGCCTGTGTGTTAGGTGCTGGAAGGATCCCATAGAGTTAAGGACACCTCAGCAATTCGCTCATCCTATGTAACGTTCCTTTCATTTATGCAAGCTTTCAAGTGTGTCCTCCTCGGCCACTGTACAGCAAAAATGTCACCAAAATAAAAAATCTTTGCTGTGTATAAAACGTCCAAGCAGATGTGTGCTCGTGATGCTAGACTAGATTGCTGTTGATGAATGTTCTTTTGCATTCTTTGATTTTCAAGGTTAATGTTTATTTCAAGACAATAACTAAATCAAACAAGGCTTTTAAGATGTATTCAGACAAGTAACTGATTTTGGTAACAGAGCTGCAAATAAATTGGGTCAGTGAGATGTATTTATTATATTTCATCTAGGACACATTAAATTGATCAAAGATGACAGTAAAGATCGTTATAAAATATTAAAATACAAAATATATTTATGTATTAAATGCAAAATTATGTTCTGTTTATAATAATATATATATAGCCTAATATTAGTTCTAAATAATATTTGAATTATACAAAATATATAACAATATTATATAATACATTACAAAATATTAAAATATATTTATATTGATACAAAATATTAAAATACAAAATATATTTATATTGACATTTTATTAATATAAATGTTATATTGTGTGTGTGTGTGTGTGTGTGTGTGTGTGTGTGTGTGTGTGTGTGTGTGTGTGTGTGTGTGTGTGTGTGTGTGTGTGTGTGTGTGTGTGTGTTTTGTTTTTTTTTTGTTGTCTGTGTGTGTGTGTGTGTGTGTGTGTGTGTGTGTGTGTGTGTGTGTGTGTGTGTGTGTGTGTGTGTGTGTGTTATATTCATTTAAACAAAATATTTGTATTTCAAATAAATGCTGTCCTTTGGTCTTTCTATTACTCAAAAAATCCTGAGAAATAATGTTTTAATAATCAATAATGCATGGTTTTCACAGAATATTAATCACAACTGCCTTCAACACTGATAGTAATAATAATAATAATAATAAAAAAATAAAAGTTTCTTGTGCAGCAAATCAGCATATAATAATGATTTCTGAAGGATCACGCGAGACTGAAATAATGATGCTGAAAATTCAGCTTTGGTCATCATAGTCAAATTTTGTCAAATAGAAACATTTTATTTTTTAATTTGAATAATATTTTAACAATATTACAGTTTTATTTTTTTATCAAATTAATGCAGATTTGGTGAGCATAAGAGACTTATTTCAGAAGAAAATAAGATTAAATGTTATTGTGCTATCATTATATGTTCATTATTATTATTTGTATTATCATATACATTTCCTGAAGGTTAAGCACCTTTTACTTTGACACAAGGGTCAAAAAATAGTTGAAGCACATCCTCAGCTGTCTATAGTTTGTAAGTTGGAGTAAGTCATCCTGTCATTTTCAGCACAATATAGGGGCTGAAGGACAGAGAGTGAAATCATAAAGGACTGATTCATTGAGTCTGAGCGGTGTTGGTTGTCGTGGACTCCATTCCACTCGACACAAAGACGCCATTGATCCTCCGCTGTCACATTATCCCACAGCCGCTAGTGGAAAGAGGCCTTCGTTTCAGAGAAGATGGAATCAGCTATAAACATGCACCTCACAGCAATAACTTGCTCCTGAAACATTGACATGGGCTTTACGTTTGAGGATGCTACACAATAACGTTAACAACCGTCATATAATACAGATATCAAATTATTAAGAGGTCACTGGTGATGCTTTTCCTTTATTAGAATTAGTACGGAAAAGTGGTAGAAGTAATATTTTTTTATAAATTTAAATATAATTAAAACAAAAGGTGATGCTTTAAAAACAAACGAAAAAAAACAATACAAATAAAACAAATAGTTGAAATATTATTAAAACAAAAGGTGATGCTTTAAAAAACAAACAAAAAAACAATACAAATAAAACAAATAGTTGAAATATTATTAAAACAAAAGGTGATGCTTTAAAAAACAAACAAAAAAACAATACAAATAAAACAAATAGTTGAAATATTATTAAAACAAAAGGTGATGCTTTAAAAAACAAACAAAACAATAACAATAACAATATTTGTTTTTAAATATTATTAAAACAAAAGGTGATGCTTTAAAAAACTAACAAAAAACAATACAAATAAAACAAATAGTTGAAATATTATTAAAACAAAAGGTGATGCTTAAAAAAAAAAAAAATCAAATAAAATAAAATAGTTGAAATATTATTAAAACAAAAGGTGATGCTTTAAAAAAACAAACAAAATAAAACAATATTTGTTGAAAGATTATTAAAACAAAAGGTGATGCTTTAAAAAACAAACAAAAAAACCCCAATGCAAATACAATAAAATAGTTGAAAGATTATTAAAACAAAAGGTGATGCTTTAAAAAACAAACAAAACAATAACAATAACAATATTTGTTTTTTAAATATTATTAAAACAAAAGGTGATGGTTTAAAAAAACAACACAAATAAAATAATATAATTGAAATATTATTAAGACAAAAGGTGACGCCTTTCCTTTATTAGGATTAGTATGTAAAAGGTATAGAAGTAATAAAATAAAATTAATTAATTATTATTTTTTTAATATTATTAACATAAAAGGTGATGCTTTTCATTTGTTATTATAAGATCAGAAAACAGGTAGAAGTAATAAAATAAAATCAAACAAAATTATAAAAATAAAAGTTTATGCTTTTTGTTAATTAGAATAAGTATGGAAAAGTTGTAGAAATAATAATAATAAACATAAAATAAATTATAATAAATAAACAATAATGAACAACAAAAAATTTAAATAAAATACAATATTTTAAATATTATTAACATAAATGTTGATGCTTTTCCTTTACTAGAATTGGTATGGAAACATGGTAGAAGAAAAAAATGAAATATTATTAAAATAATAGATCACTGGTGATGCTTTTCCTTTATTAGAATTAGTACGGAAAAGTGGTGGAAGTAATGTAGTAAAATAAAATAAATGAAAAACTAATTATGAAAATAAAGTGAATGATTTTTTTAAATTATCATAATAATAATAATAATGATAATAATAAAAGGTTACACAGAAAAAAAGTTATAGCAAAAGTCATGTTGATTCAGATTCAGCCGTCTTAAGGACACGTCAGTCTTTTTGAAGGAACGGTGTTCAAGAAACTTCCTTTTAAGCGCTTCATTAAACAAACGTTTGCAAGGCAGGATTTCACTGCCACTAGACCATTAAGAATCCAGTATACAACACACACCCTATTATATTACAGAAAACAGATTATAATGCCCTAGTAAGTTATAATGTCCAAATACTCCTATATGCAAATAGCAGATTTCCTTCAGATGCAATTATAAACTCTTCAAAAACATACTGTACAGTTAGAATCAATTCAATGGGTTTGATGATAAAAAAATGCATCAAGTTATTCATGCATAATAAACAGGTTTCTCATTCTAACACCACGTCATTCCTCAAATGACAAAAGCTCATTAATGTACCCCTCTGAGATCACGGATCAGAGCTCAGCCAATCACAAAAAGCCCAATCATGCTAGTCTTCAATAGCGTATCACGAGCCAAATAAAAGTTAATGCAATGTTTGCTTGCAAAATAAGGCTGAATGGCATTGAAAAGTAGAATCACATTCCAGAACAGAAGAGGGGTGGGCGGAGCCTCAGGTGAACAGGTATAAGAGCCGTACAAGTGAGAGAAAGAGCGAGAGACCAGGAGTCTGAACACACTCAACAGAGAAGCCGAGAACAGGTGAGGACTCCACAGTGCAGGGACTTTGTGCTGCTATATTTCTCTGCTTCAGGTCACTTTCAAGCGTGCAACACCATTAACCGCTGGGACTGATGTTCAAATCATGCTTTGTCATTTCCTAACATTATATATTGAACTATTTCGTTCTTTCAGCTTTTGAAGATGCTTAAAGGAATACTCTCAGTGCTCTTGGTCCTGGGGACCTTGTCTTCTGCCATCGGGAAGCCTGAGAAGACCACACCCAAGAAAGAGAAGAGGATTCCTCAGACTCTCTCCAGAGGTCAGCTTCATGAAAACATCCCGAGATATTGTTTTTTTAGCAGCTTTTGTAAAATTACGTTGGTTTAGTGAGCTGTTAGAATAGCATAACTCAAGCTACTTATGAGTAGTGGCCTATAAGATAATTATTATAGTTCTTTACTGTGCAAAATGCTTTCTCATACCTCACTTTGTGCAATATTGATATATTAGCAGTCATCATCCACATTGGCTGAGTAGATATTGTTTTTTAGGATTCATATCTGGTGTTCTTTTCCTTTCAGGATGGGGTGATCAGCTGATTTGGGCACAGACGTACGAGGAAGCTCTGTTTTGGTCACGATCCAAGTGAGCTTGATTCACGATCCAAATGCTTGTTTTATACAGAATTATAGGATATGGTGTTCAATAATACATACTTCTGTGTGTATAGAAGGTCTATTGATGATATATATATATAAATATTAAAACTTGTTATAATCTGTTTAATAGGAACAAGCCCCTCATGGTCATCTTTCATCTGGAGGACTGTCCACACAGCCAGGGTAAGGATTGATTATTCATTTGACATTTTCACTGTAGGTTAATTTCAAACTCTCAATTTTTCTTCATGTATTAATATTTTATTTTACATGTTTTATATTATTTGATCAGTTCTTAAGAAGGCCTTCGCTGAGGATAAAGACATCCAGAAGCTGGTTGATGATGATTTCGTGATCTTGAACTTGGTGGTGAGTAACACTTTACCATTTGTTAACAGTTAACTAGCTTAGTTAAAATATTTCTAAAGCATTCATTAATCTTAGTTCATGTTAATTCCATTATCCTCTAATACGAAATTAAACACTGTAAATGAATAGACCTAATACTCAATGGCTAACATTTACATTTTTATAAATATTTGTATTAACTTAACATTAACAAAGCTTTAAATACTGCAGCAAAAGTAATGCTCATATTGTATAATGCAGTCTGTGTATTGATCTGTAGGTTCTAGTCTGTCTGTTATGTGTATAAATGTCTGTAAATTGAACTGTATTTTATTTTATTTTACAGTACGAGACCACAGATAAGCACTTGTCTCCTGATGGCCAGTACGTTCCCAGAATCCTCTTTGTTGGTGAGTTGATTTAATCATGACTGATACATAAATAATGCTACACATTATGAAGTAGTCTAGTCTGCACACATGATTCATATCCTTCGTGTACTCCAGATCCCTCCATGACTGTTCGTGCAGACATCACTGGCCGCTATGCTAACCGCTTGTACGCATATGAACCCGAGGACATGAAGCTCTGTAAGTCTGGAAGCTGTTTTAATGATAAAATGAGTTATTCCATGTCACCAGACTGACAACATCATTCGTTTGGGTTTGTCTCCACAGTGTTGAGCAACATGCAAAGAGCCTTGAAGTTTCTGAAGACAGAGTTGTGAACACAAAAGCCTGATATTACTTCCCTGAAGGTCACTGTTATTCTGCCATTTGTTTACTGACGGCATGAAACGCACTGTAAAGCCCTGTACAAAATTACTGTATGTTCTTTGAGTAAGTTAGATTGCTACGGTAAACTTCAGGCTTTCATTTTCATTTTTTTTTTCAATAAATGAGGTTGTTTGAAAATGCGTTTTTCCTGGTCATTTGTTTATGTTGTTATGTTCGCACCGTTTATTCAAAGCAGTGGGTTTTTCCAGTTAAAGGGACAGTTCATCCAAAAAATAAAATTCTGTCATCATTTACTTACAAGTTGTTTCAAACCTGTGTGAGTATCTTTCTTCTGCTGAACCCAAAATAAGATATTTGCAAGAATGTTAGTAACCAAATAGTTGCTTGTAGCCTTTGACTTCCATATTATTGAGAATAAAAAAAATACTATGGAAGTCAATGGCTAACGCTATATTGTTTGTCTAACTGTCACTTTAACGGAGTCTCCTCCGGCTAGTATCCTGGTGGGAGGAGTCAGAGTAACTGGCATCATGTTTTCCTGAGTCATATTGCTGCCTGGTTACTAGCTGCCTTAGTTATACACTGAGCTCTTGGTCTGTGTGGCAGTCTCTGATTGGTTTGAGGTTGGAGGAAGTTAATCTCCTGAAATACTCCAAAAAGGATTCCAGGCAATAAAAGCATTAGCTCTAAGCAACGTGGAAACCCAACAATTATGTTATACAAAGACAAACCTGGCCAAAGTACAATTGTTTTCTCAGGGTCTTTATTTACTTTTTTTTTTCAAATGCTTGAGAATGTAGTTCACAGAACCATTGGATATAGATGTACATTTCAATGAGGAATTCATGCAAGAAGCCAAAACATACTGGTAAACTAAGTAACACCCACATTATGGAAATAAAATAAGCAGATAAATATGTAATATGAAGTCTGAGATCATTAAACAGTGCTCAAGAAACATTCTTCTATCAATTTTTTTAATTGCATTTTCATACTAATTATGAAGTCCAATAGTGTATCTCGCATTCTGACAGTTTGTTAGTGCAACTGTATTGCATTAGTGATTACGAGCAACTTCAGTTTAACTCTATTATTCGTGCTAATTGATGGATTTAATATAAGAAATTGATGATAATATAAAGAATTGATATGGACACATTTTGATATTGTCAGCATATAACTGTCAACATAAATAGTGTCATGCTCACACTCTGCATGTTTTGATCACAGCAGCTCATTTTCTGTTAATTTTAACATTTAACATAAAATCAAGTGGTCTTTATCGTTTAGCCCATTAGTAGCTACTGCATACTGGTATTTGGTGTTCTGTTCTTTCATTGAGAGGAACTCTTCAAGCATAAGTAGAACCCCATAACTTACAGTACAGTGCTGTCACACTGTACTCTTGATAAATCAAGCACATATTAATATATAGCAGCAAAAACACACAGGCTGGTCTCCTCTTCAGTAAAAGCAAACGCACACTCTCTTTAACAGCTCCAATGAGAAATCCAGTGGTCCGATGACAGATCCAGAGAATTCATCATTAGAATCAAACCTACAGGAAGGCGCTGGGATTCGCCCGTGGGTCCTTTTGGTTTCTGTACATGTATGTCAGCCAAACTCCCAGGATCTAAAACACACAGGAAACTTAAAGTTAACCATTTAAATGTATAGTTCACCCAAAATGAAACATGTAGATGAGTTTGTTTCTTTATCTGAACAGCTTTGGAGAAATTGAGCATTCATTACTTGCTCACTAATAAATCATCTGCAGTGAATGAATGAATGATGCATTTATATAGCATTTTATTGTGTATTGTTGTACACCCAAAGCGCTTTACAATCATGTGTGTGTGTGTACACTGTCTCTCCTCAACCACCACCAGTGTGCAGCATCCACTTGGATGATGCGACGGCTACCACAGGCCAACGGTGCCAGTGCGCTCACCACACACCAGCTACAGGTGGAGAGGAGAGAGAGTCATTGAGCCAATCAAGTGTATGGGGATTATTAGGAGGCCATAATTGACAAGGGCCAGTGGTGGGAATTTGGTCAGGACACCGGGGTTACACCCCTACTCTTTACGAGAAGTGCCATGGGATTTTAATGACCACAGAGAGTCAGGACCTCTGTTTAACGTCTCATCCGAAAGACAGTGCTTCTTGACAGTATAGTGTCCCGTCACTACACTGGGATGTTAGGAACCACACAATGGCACACGGTGAGCACCCCCTGCTGGCCTCACTAACACCTCTTCCAGCAGCAACCTAGTTTTCACCGGAGGTCTCCCATCCAGGTACTGACCAGCTCAACCCTGCTTAGCTTCAGTGGGCAACTAGTCTTGGGCTGCAGGGTGATATGGCTGTGGCAGTGAATGGGTGCCGTCAGAATGAGAGTCCAAAAATATGATTAAAACCATTACAATAATCCACAAGTAATTGACATGCCTCCAGTCCATCAGTGAATGTCTTGTGAAGCAAATAGCGGTGTGTTTGCAATTAATAAATCCACCAAGGCATTTTAACTTCAATAACCCATAACATTCTCCAGTGAAAAATGCATCTCCTGTTGTCATCCCAAAACATTAAACACCAACATATTTACTACTATCTATTATCATTTGTAAACAGTGCAATTGTGGACCTGTGCATAATGCTCTCCTGATTGAGATGAGTTTTTCAATCTCGTGACTTAGCTGGAAGCACTGTTTTTAAGTTAAAAGTGTCTTGATGGATTTGTTTATTACAAAAAGGCAGCTTTTAACTTCACAAGCTATTCATTGATGTACTCGTGTTAAAGCGGTCATATGATGCGATTTTAAGTTTTGCTTTTTCTTTGGAGTGTTACAAGCTGATTGTGCATAGATGAGATCCCTGAAGTTGCAAAGACTAAGTCTCAAAAGCAAAGATATATTCTTTATCAAATTTAAGACTCTTACACACCGCCCTAAAACAGCTCATTAAAACACGCCCCCACATGTCTATGTCACAAAGTGGAAATATTTGCATAAGGTGTGGTTTCAGTAACCGCAGTAGTGTTGATGCAGCTGTGAGGGAGAAGATGTGTGTTTCTAGGTGAACGCAAAAGCACTTTATTTGGCCTTACAAAAGTAGATGCATTTAAGAATCATTAAGATTACTTACAACAGAACAGCAATGCATTTTTTGGACGACCGTTTTGTGAACCTAGGAGACTAGATAATTCTGACTTTGCTCTGAAAATCTGGCGCTTCTGAATCAGCGACTGTATGTTCTGTTATTAGTTTAAGTATTTGCTATTGAATGTTCAAATGCAGAATTTTGCACATCGAGAGAGAGAGAGAGAGAGAGAGAGAGAAATTTAATGACTTTTGAAAAATCATTATTTTAGTTTTTGTTAGATTCATTTTAAGAGCCCATGTTTGACTGAATGTCTCTATGATGTCGAGGAGCTGTTGTAGTCCCTCTTTTGTTTTTGACAGAATGACTAAATCATCTGCAAAGAGGAGACATTTGATTTCTGATTCAGCTAGGGTTAGGCCGGGGGCAGTCGAATTGTTTAATTCTTTGGCTAATTCATTAATATAAATGTTAAACAGTGTGGGGCTCAATGGGCAACCTTGTCTAACTCCTCGTCGTTGAGAGAAAAATTCTGTCCGTTTGTTCCCTATTTTTACAGCACATGTATTGTTCTTATACATGGTACTGATTAAAATCGAAAGTTTTCCCTCCAATCCCACTTTCCAGTAGTTTTAGAAAGAGTCCTTCATGCCAGATTGAATCAAACGCTTTTTCAAAGTCAATAAAGCAAGCAAAGATTTTGGTTTTGTTTTGGTGTACATGTTTATCAATGATAGTGTGGAGGGTATAAATGTGGTCAGATGTTCTGTGTTTGGGCAGAAATCCAATTAGATTTTCCTCCAAGATGTTGTGGGTTTTAAGAAAGTTTTGTAATCGTATGTTAATAACCGAATTGTTTTTACAGCTGAAAAGAGATTAAAAACCAGCAGAATACCTGAGCTGTGTAAAAGATCACAAATTAAGAAAGACACTAACAAAGTACAGACTGAGTGATCACTGTCTGGCTATAGAGAGAGGACGACACAGACAAAGATGGCAGCCACGAGAACAGAGACTGTGTTCACTGTGCTCACAGAAAGAGCTGGAAACAGAGGAACATTTCCTACTGCACTGTGATTACTATCACCACATCAGAGCTGCATATTTACCCAAATTCAAGCTAATTCAACCAAATTTTATGGCATTGCCAAATGCAGACAAATTAACGATCGCAACAGCAGCAAGATATGTGTCAGCCTGTCACAAACTAAGACTGTCAGCCAGTGGACAAACCTGAAGCACCATCATTTATTTCATGTTGTACAACGTTTATGTATTTATATGTTTTTTTTGTTGTTGTTTTTTTGTCTTAAATATTTTTCTTGGTTGTGAAAAAAAAAAATGCATGTACTTATTTACTTCATAGATCTATTCTTGTTTTATGTATTATATCATCATTTGCTCCTTATTCATGTAATGGACAATGCTTTGGCAATACTGTGCAAGTCATGCCAGAGAGAGAGAGAGAGAGAGAGAGAGCGAGAGGCGAGAGTCACATCATAGTTCAAAAATTTAAATTCTGTCATTTACTCACTCTCAATTATTTCCAAACCTGTATGAATTTCTTTTTTCTCCCAAACATATAGGAAGATATTCTGAAGACAGTTTGTAACCAGGCTGTTTTGGGGCACCATTGACTTCAATAGTAGGAAAAAAATACTATGATAGTCAATGGTGCCCCAGAACTGCTCTGTTTACCACATTTTTCAGAATATCTTCTTTGTGTTCAGCTGAACAAAGACGTTCATACAGGGTTGGAACTACTTGAGGGTGAGTAAATGATGACAGAATTTTCATTTTTTGGGTGAACTATCCCTTTAATTGTGGCTTGTTAGCAAACACATACGAGCATCATCACTGTGTCCGTCATGCAACTCTGTTCCTCTTTCAGACTTGAACTGATGGTAAAACTAAGGACATTACATTCATTTTGAAAGCTGAAGGTCATGATTATGGAAACGGGCGTTACATTACCTACGTGGCTTAAGGTGTTCGGCCAATCACAATGCACTGTGCTAGTTGGCCAATCAGAACAGACTGCGCTTGTCAGAAGGAGGGACTTTGTAGAAAACGAAGCCTTTGAGAGAGGCGGGGCATAGAGGACCTACAATTAATGTACAGTACTTGAAAAATAATGTGTTTTGAACATTAAAGCATGATTTTAAAAAGCATCATATGACCCCTTTAATTACTTGTGGATTATTTTGTTTTTATCAGCTGTTTGGACTCATTCTGACGGCACCCATTCATTGCAGAGGATCCATTGGTGAGCAAGTGATGTAATCCTAAATTTCCTCAAATCTGTCCTGATGAGGAAGCATATCTACACCTTTAATTGAAATGAGGGTGAGTACATTTTCAACAAATGTACAATTCCTGAATACTTTTTACAATATTTTTCTGATTGATGCCTGACAATGAGGGAAGATCAGGAAAACCAGAAAACATTCAGAAATTCAGTAAAATGCAGTGAATAATCTGAAAGAAGAGAAAGCAGGAGTTAGTTTAGCAAGCTGACCTCAGTGAAGCTGAAGAAGAGGCCGATGCCTCCGACGAAGCGCAGCACTTCGCCGGCATGCTCCTGGATCTTTGCTGCACATGTGGTGCAAGTGCTGTAATGAAAGCAGGGCTGCACAAGAGCAAAAAAGACATTGACACCAAGTTATTATAATAGAACAAATTATATGATTGTCTATCATGTCACACACTTGCAGTTTGTTATGCTATCATCAGCATGCAAATTAGTAGCACAACCATTATCACCCACACAGGTGTCATTTATATAATTCAGCACGTGCAATGAAACAGGAACACTACAAAAGAATAATGACACTTGTGTATCAGAGGAAATTACAGCGGCACAGCTTCCATTGACATCCATGTGAGAGAAACCGCAGCAGTTCAGACTCTTCTCCACGTCCCTCTGAGTGGTCAGAGAGTTATTCCAGCCCACCTCCAACAGGTGACTCTACACACAGGGACAAAACACAATATGGAGCAATCAATAATACTAATAAACAAGACTTTATTTACACAGATCTGAGTTAGCAGGGGTCTTCTGAAAGGTTTAACAAAAAAGTTCATTTTAGACCTTTTATTAGAAGAACCAAATATGTCTATTTTTATATATAAACAGTAATATTGTGAATATTATTACAATTTAAAGTAACTGTTATATTTGAATACATTCTAAAACATCATTTATTCCTGTGATGAAAAGCTGGATTTGTAGCATCATTACTCCAGTCTTCACGTCTTCCAGAAATCATTCTAATACGCTGATTTCATATTATTATCAATCTTGCAGCTTACTATTTATGTGGAAAGCATAATACTTTAAGGATTCTTTGTCACATTATAAATTATATAAATACTTATTGATTTAATTTTCAATTTAATGCATCCATGTTGACTTAAAGCATTAAATACTTTCAAAAATAGTTTGACCCGAAATTTTTGAATGGTATTTTATATTTGTAACACATTTCTAAGACCGAAGCACCAGTGGATTAATATGCAAATATTATAGTGAAGTACAGTAATCAGTCTTACCTGTTGCTCTTCATTGATAGCCAGACACGCACTAGACACTGCAAACTGAACTACAAACACCAGGAACAAGATGATCATGTACTATTGTCAACGAATTAAGAATTTAAAACACAAAATACAATGCATAAACATTCAGAGTAATGCTATTATTAACACCACGTCTACCACTACCTTCAGTAGAATTGAAAAGTGCTGTATTAAATATCAGAACTTCCAATAAAACTAAATTAGTTTCAACAAGGCATAAAGCAAAGTAAGGCACATTTAGTGGTTGTTCGTGGATTTTCTCTTGAAATCCAAACATAAATGGCAATGACATGCAGAATTGTATTACGCTGTAAGCTATGCTAAAAATACAAACATGACTTATTTTATGTTTTATTGAATATGAAATGTAATATACTGAAATAGTGTCTTATCCCTTAACACACTATACTATATAATCATATATAAGCTTCCTCCAGGGAATTTGTAGTAATGGCCCAAATTCATCTTGGGATTAGTTAATTTCATTTCATTTGAGAGCCGTGTTTTTACATTGCTGTGCACACTCATTTGTCATGTTAACTGCACCACTCTATGGTCACAGAGTGAAATGCATGAGCAGATCATAATACTGTCTTGATCTCCAATCTCCAAAAGCAATGAGGAAAAACACAAAGCACATCATGCAATACAATGCATATACCCTTTTGTATGCATGAGGCCATTTCAAATACTTATATGAACATTTATTCATTTTTGATACACTAGAAACAAAATCAATATAATTATCTAGCTATTTTGTTCCAATTCATATTTTTGTTTTGACTGATTACACACTTTGTCTTCATGGATATAACAAGAAAATTAGGATTCATACAACTGTTTTACATGCATCACATCATTGACTTTCAGACCCTGACATAATTATCACAAAAGTACAGTTCAAATGATTTATTCAAACCCTGAACAAATGAGATGTAGAGCACCGGATGATCACAGAAAAGGATACAAAGAACAGCAGAACCTGGTGGTGCTTCATGGCACCAATAAGTCCAGCTAGGGCAACGAAGAAGAGGAAGACCCCCACTCCAATGATGCCACCCACCACCTGGAAGCTCGACACCAACCCAAAACACTTGCCCCAGGCGGCGATGCCAATCATCAGCAAGCTCACCATCTGAGGACAGGGAGGAACAGTACTGTTAGTGTAAGGTAAACTATTAAAAACCACTTTCATTAATGGAAATAATGTAGATGGAAAACACAATTAGATGGAAAACCAACATTTAAAAAAAATTAAAATTAAAACGAAAAATAGAAATGTTTCCTTGGAAACCAAGTTAAATAAATAAGTTGAAATAATACAATTACTAAAAATAAAACTGAAATATAAATTAAAGCTAAATAGGACTATAACAAAATCGAATAAAAAGGTTAAAGGCACAAAAACTGAAAATATAATGAAAACCAATGAAAGAATGAATGAAAGCAAATTCAAAATATAAATCAAATTATAATAGTCATTCTCAGGAGATTCCACTTTATTTTATGTACATTTTGATTTTCAATATTTTATGTAATATGTATTACATTTTCCTGATTCAAGAGGAGACATGCTCTAATATTCAGTTCAGTGGTCATCTTTTTCAAAATGTTTTTTTTTATAACAATGACAAATTCTTGAATATCTAGTTATAGCCAAGGAAAAATAACCAAGTTACTCATTGATAGACTAATTAAACGAAACACACATTTAAAGTTAAATCTATTTATCAAATGATGTGACTAGGTTCCAGTTCCTGTTAATTCTGGCAGCGGTGATTCATGGGAACACAACTGGCCCAACAAAAGCTGTGATGCCACTTGAGCAATAAAACACAAGCACACATTAATATACAACATGTTTCAGCCTATTCATTCCTTAAAGCAGAAATGAGCATGTTTATGTTAGTCCATATTGCTCTCATTGACCAATAAAGTGAAATGACCCCTGAGCTTCTGCTTCCACCTATTAAGTAACAAGAGAATGGTGATAATAAGGTTTTCTTTCTAATCTAAAGTAAACGGTGAGCGCAGACAAGTGCTTAATCAGCACACAATATCAGCTCCAGACTAATGAAGCAGGATATCTGCATAAGCAGAACAAAAGCAGGATGTGACTTTAACAGACGAGTTGCGAGGAAACCGGGATGTTATTCTACAGGCTGCGCGTGAAACCAGAACCGCTCCTCGGCCTCATTCCACACAAAGACTATCTCTAAATAATTCACATGAATCCTGAGACACAGAGCACTGCAATACAGCCACACAGAAACTCCTATTGTATGAGTATTCGTTAAGCAGATGTGCTAATGTCATGATAAAGGCTGATAAAGATGTTCCATATGGTTGCTTCCACTCTCGCGTTGGTTACTCACTACATAGAGGATGTTGAGCGCGCACAGGGCATTCTTGGAGCAGGTGAATCCAGCGCAACCCATCTTGAATGTTGTTTTTTCCGGACAAAAGCTTCCCCCCGTGTGAATTTCTGTTTCTGGAAATATCAGTTACATGACAAGCAACTCGAACAATTTAAGATAAATTGTAACGTTAGCTGAGCAACGAGAAAACAAGACGCGTGTGGTTCAGACCAATTCACAGTGAACGCTGATGAGAGGTTGCCAGATCCCCAAATAAAATCCATCATTTTATTTGAGGATGAAGGTGAGATGCTTTGTGTTGTTTTCAAGCCTAGTGGATTTTGACTGCAAATGTAATAATATAATAGTTGTTTGTTTCTGTATTTAAAAATGACATGATTATATACAGTGGATGCACAGTAGTGGTCTTTAGCTTTCTCCCCTTGGGCTGTAAGTGAAAACACAAGTCTGATACTAAACTAACAAATTGTACTTCTATGATTTAACTTCTATAATTTTTATAGCTATAATCATGTTTAAGATAATATACAATACATTATATGTATTATACATATACTGAACTATTAATATTAATTCTACCACTGGTGGTGGTGGTTTGAGGAGAGACCCCCTATATGATTGTAAAGCGCTTTGGGTGTATAGCAATACACAATAAAGCACTATATAAATGCTTAATTCATTTAATTTTATAATTTGTACTTTGAAATTTCTTTATTGTATTATGAATATGCTGCAAAGATTATATATATATAAAAAACACTGCTACTGGTGTCCTCTCACTAAATTCCTCTGGCAGGCTCCTTTCCAACAAGGAGCAAAATAAATGAATAATAATAATAACTCCTTACTCATTTACATGTTTTTTGACACGTAAACAATAAATAATTGAATAAACTAAAAACAATAATTTTCCAATGAGTCAGATACCATAACAAGTTGTATGAATACCAATTTATATTTTAAGTCTCATAAAATATTTACACACATTTTATATGCATAAGTTCAACATTCTAAGGAGGCTTTACTCAGACTTGGCAACCATTTACGGAGGCGGGACTGGCTGTGCGCGGTAACACTGATTGGTCAGTTTTTCTCGAATAATCAACAGCGCTCCAGACCTGTAATCTCTTCAGAACATTTCATTCTCTCCTCTGTCCTCCTTCACCACCTCCCAGCACTTCCATAACAGCTGATGACTTTGCCACTTTTTTCACAGACAAAACAATCAGTAGTCAGTTTTCACCTCCACTCACACAGGACCTCCAACCAACTAGATCCACTGCTCAAACTCCCATCTTCTCCTTCAGTCCCCTCACTGAGGCGGATGTATCCAAACTTCTTATCTCCAGCCATCCTACAACATGTCCTCTAGACCCAATCCCCATACACCTTCTCTAAGCTATCTCTCCCACACTCTTACCAGCACTCACACACATTATCAACACATCTCTCCACACAGGCATCTTCCCAACTGTGTTCAAGTAGGCTCGGGTAACCCCACTGCTCAAAAAACCTACATTAAACACTTCTCTTATAGAAAACTACAGACCAGTCTCCCTCCTTCCATTCATAGCCAAAACACTCGAACGAGTTGTCTTCAACCAGGTCTCATTGTTTCTTTCACAGAACAACAAACTGGACGCTAAACAGTCAGGTTTAAGGAGTGGCCATTCAACTGAGACTGCACTACTTTCAGTCACTGAAGCCCTACAAATTGCAAAAGCCGATTCCAAATCATCAGTCCTCATTCTGCTGGATCTGTCTGTCGCTTATGACACTGTCAATCATCAGATCCTCCTGTCCACCCTCTCATCACTGGACATTACTGGAATTCCACATCGCTGGTTTGAATCCTATCTCACTTGTCAGTCTTTCAGGGTAGCCTGGGGAGGGGAGGTATCCAAAGCACATCAATTGGTCACTGGGTTACATCATACAGGCACATGGTTTCTCATACCATTTCTATGCTAAGGACACACAGCTCTATCTCACTTTTCAAGTAGATGATCCAACGGTAGCTGCACGGATCTCAGGCTGCTTGGCAGACATCTCGGCATGGATGAAAGAACACCATCTACAGCTCAACCTGGAAAACACTGATCTTCTTGTCTTCCCTGCAACTCCAAATCTACAGCATGACTTCACGATTCAGTTAGGTTTATCAACAATTACCCCATCAGCTTTGGTCAGAAATCTTGGTGTAATCATTGATGACCAGCTGACCTTCAAAGAGCACATTGCAAAGACTGCTCGGTCTTGCATGTTTGCACTACACAACATCAGAAAGATCAGGCCCTTTCTGACAGAGCATGCTGCACAACTTCTTGTCCAGGCCCTTGTCATTTCTAGGCTGGACTACTGAAATGCTCTTCTGGCTGGACTTCCAGCAAACACAATCAAACCTCTACAAATGATTCAGAATGCAGCGGCATGACTGGTCTTCAACGAGCCCAAAAGAGCACATGTTACACCTCTCTTTATCTCCTTGCACTGGCTACTAGTTGCAGCTCGCATCCAGTTCAAGACACTGATGCTTGCATATAGAACAACCACAGGCTCAGCACCCTCCTATTTCCACTCACTATTACGAATCTACATCCCCTCCAGAAGTCTGAGATCTGCCAGTGAGCAAGCCTCGTAGTACCATCACAGAGAGGCTCAAAATCACTCTCCAGAACATTCTCATTCACCGTTCTCGTGGAATGATCTTCCCACCCCCATCTGGACTACTGGATCCCTGTCAATCTTCAAGCAACAACTGAAAACTCATCTCTTTCAACTCTACTTGACTTCATCCTAAACTAAAAAAAAAAAAAAAAAAACGTAATCTTTCTCTTTATCTTTCTCTCCTTCCCTTCCTAGCTTGTATTTATTTGAACAATTCCTGAGACTTGTGTTAGGGGCACTTCTTCTGTCTGTTTGCCTCTTCAAGATGAATCGCTTTATTTATCCCCCAATTGTAAGTCGCTTTGGATAAAAGTGTCTGCAAAATGACTAAATGTAAATGTAATGATCACACAGACTCATTGACAGGACATTGTTCACTCATATTGGCGCCTCTCCTTAGTAACAGTTGCGAGGACAAGCATTTATTTGAGACATCAATAATGGTCACGATTAATCCATAATATTGCAGTTCGCTACATTTATGTATTGTCCAGTTTATGCCTCCGTTTCTGTATTCACAGTTTGTGCTGAAATAAAATATTATATTGATGTTTTTACATTAGGGTCAAAATTCTTCCTTAATTAAGATTTTTGAATCTTAATTAATATGAAGTATATTATAGGTGGGCCAGGACATTTTGTCAGAATTGTTATATAAATGTAATTAAATAGCCTATAAGTTGACCTTTGTGACAAAATGTAATTCTATTTGTTTTAAGAATTATAAGTTTTTGAACATTAGGCATTCATAAAAAATCCACTGCCTTAAAAAAAATACAAAAATATACACACACATATACACACACACACACACATATATATATACACACAGGAGCATCTCAATAAATTAGAATGTCTTGGAAAAGTTCAAATAGTGAAACTCGAATATTAAATAAATTCAATGCACAGACTGAAGTAGTTTAAGTCTTTGGTTCTTTTAATTGTGATGATTTTGGCTCACATTTAACAAAAACCCACCAATTCACTCTCAACAAATTATAATACTTCATAAGACCAATAAAAAAAAATATTTTTAGTGAATTGTTGGCCTTCTGGAAAGTATGTTCATTTACTGTATATGTACTCAATACTTGTAGGGGCTCCTTTTGCTTTAATTACTGTCTCAATTCAGCGTGGCATGGGTGTGATCAGTTTGTGGCACTGCTGAGGTGGTATAGAAGCCCAGGTTTCTTTGACAGTGGCCTTCAGCTCATCTGCATTTTTTGGTCTCTTGTTTCTCATTTTCCTCTTGACAATACCCCATATTCTCTATGAGGTTCAGGTCTGGTGAGTTTGCTGGCCAGTCAAGCACACCAACACTATGGTCATTTAACCAACTTTTGGTGCTTTTGGCAGTGTGGGCAGGTGCCAAATCCTGCTGGAACATGAAATCAGCATCTTTAAAAAGCTGGTCAGCAGAAGGAAGCATGAAGTGCTACAAAATTTCTTGGTAAACGGGTGTAGTGACGTTGGTTTTCAAAAAACACAATGGACCAACACCAGCAGATGACATTGTACCCCAAATCCTCACAGACTGTGGAAACTTAACACTGGACTTCATGAAACTTGGGCTATGAGCTTCTCCATCCTTCCTCCAGACTCTAGGACCTTGGTTTCCAAATGAAATACAAAACTTGCTCTCATCGGAAAAGAGGACTTTGGACCACTGGGCAATAGTCCAGTTCTTCTCCTTAAGGTCCAGGTAAGACGCCTCTGACGACAAATGTAGCCAAATTCCTTGACACGTCTGTGTGTCGTGGCTCTTGATGCCTTGACCCCAGACTCAGTCCATTCTTTGTGAAGTTCACCCAAATTCTTGAATCGATTTTGCTTGACAATCCTCATAAGGCTGCGGTTCTCTCAGTTGGTTTTGCATCTTTTTCTTCCACACTCTTTCCATCCACTAAACTTTGTGTTAACATGCTTGGATACAGCACTCTGTGAACAGCCAGCTTTTTGGCAATGAATGTTTGTGGCTTACCCTCGTTGTGAAGGGTGTCAATGATTGTCTTCTGGACAACTGTCAGATTAGCAGTCTTCTCCATGATTGTGTAGCCTAGTGAACCAAACTGAGAGACAATTTTGAAGGCTCAGGAAACCTTTGCAAGTGTTTTGAGTTGTTTAGCTGATTGGCATGTCATCATATTGTAGTTTGTTGAGATTTGTGGGGTTTTTGTTAAATGTGAGCCAAAATCATCACAATTAAAAGAACCAAAGACTTAAACTACTTCAGTCTGTGTGCATTTAATTTATTTAATACAGAAGTTTCACAATTTTAGTTGAATTACTGAAATATATTAACTTTTCCACGACATTCTAATTCATTGAGATACACCTGTATAATATAATGTATGCATGTATGTACAATTGGATATATCATCTATAACTACATACAACAATTTATTTTTCAAAGTATCTTTCTTTAAAAAAAATGTTTATTTATATTTACATATGTGTATTTTTATTCTCATCTTATTTGTATTGTCTGTGTGTTGTTGTTGTCGCTGATGATGATGGTATCGGCTTTAGAGCTAAATAATGTAACATGCATTATAGAGATGACTTGAAGTTCTAGGCTAATTTATAATATAAATGCGTGATCAGAAATCCCATCCCATCAACATGTTACGTGAATGTAAATTCCTCTTTAATAGATGTATTGATGCAGTCACTAGAGAGCAGTCGTCTGCTCCAGTCAAGATATACAAGTTTTCCTGAGGCGCAGGGATAATAAGATCAGAGTAAAGCTGACCTGCCAGTGAGAGAACAGAAGCGGGCTGTGTTCAAATCTCGAGGGCCCTTGGGCTCTTACACAGTCAGAGTCTACGGGATGAGAAATACCTTCCAAAGTGCTTGTTAGAGCTGAACTGAAAGAGTGAAATTGTGGGATTTAAAATGATAATATGAAAGGTATGTGAATTATACTGTTATGCAAAGCAAATGTTCCAATCATGATTTCAGTCATACCGGTCAATATATAATAAAGCAAACAAAATGCACAACATCTGCAATGCAATGTAAATGCATAACTGTATTTTATCTGCCATGTTTTCAACAGCGTTTTAATCTATTGGCCACTAGGCGGAAGCAAAGTCATTATCGGGTTTTGAAGATGTCCTGAGCGGAGCTATTTTAGTAGGATTGAGATATTATTATACATTTTATTAATATTGTGAATTGTTTTGTATATATTTTATGTTTTAAATTTGTTTGTTTCAATTTGTGTTGTTTTTGCAATTTTTTTTAAATATGTCTATAAAATGTATTATAATTTTTTGTTATTTTAGTATATCAAATTCAACTAAATAAAAATGAGACGTTATTTTGACAAACATATTCAATCAAATTAGTAAATAACTACATAAGTAAAAAAAAAAGAAAAAGTTTTTGTGGATTTTATTTTATTACCATTATTATTTATTTGTTTTAAGTATTTTTTATGGGTTTAGTTTTACTTGATTATAAAAGCATGGCCAGGAAACCAATTTCACAGAAAACCCCCGCAAAAAACACATTTAATTGATCTATATGGCAAAACAATGGCCGTGATACCTGGCTAACTCCGATGCTCTTGTCAGTGTTGTTAATGGTGTAAAAAGCAGCACCGTTTAGTCTGACTGGTGGTTTTTCTCTACAAGATTCACCAGACATTGCAGCTGTTACAATATCTCAGCTTCTTAATTGTGCTGTTGTGAACTCATTATCGCCTTTTTTATTTCTCCAGTTCTGCTGATACATGCATCTCACATTTGATCACAGAGGGGAAAAAAAGTTATAAAAATGGCCCTGTTTTCTGATCTCAATATTTATGTGCGATGATTGCAGAGAACATTAGTTGCTGGTTTGCCCTTGAGAGGGTGATAAGTTCTAGATTTAGCACCCGTACTTATTCAGCGTGTCCTATTTTAGCCACTATAAAGGGGTGCAGTAAAAAGAAATCACACTAATCGCCCTGAATCTGTCAAAATCTTGTCCACACTGCTGGCTCTAACAGAAAATCATAGCATAATCCTTGGAAATGGCCACTATTTTATTGCCTTCAAGGCAACAGAGGGAGAGAGCTTGTTCAGCAACTAGGCGAGATTGAAGCCTAAGAGTTATTTTGCCTGTCTTACAACATATAAAATAATGTCTTCCATGGGACACACATACTTAAAATAATCAATTTTAAGTCTCTTTGATCAACCACTTTAAGTACACACACACTCACATATATAATATATATATATATAAGTATGGGTCAGTAAGATTTTCTAAATAATTAATACTTTATTCAGCAAAGTAGCATTCAAATGATCAAACGTGACAGTAAATACATTTATAATATAAACGTACGATGGTTTCCACAAAATTATTAAGCATCACAAGTGTTTTCAACATTGATAATAATATGAAATGTTTCTTGAGCAGCAACTCAGTATTTGGCATGAAAATCCAGCTCTACATCGCAGAAATAAATTACTATATAAAATATATTCAAATACATTTACATTTACATTTAGTCATTCAGCAGACTCTTTTATCCAAAGCGACTTACAATTGGGGAATACATAAAGTGATTAACAATATTCAATGTTCAATGTTCAATTCAACAATAACAAATGATCAAATAGAAAACAGTTCTTTTAAATTGTAATAATATTTCACAATATTACTGTATTTTTGTATTTATAAAATAAATGCAACCTTGGTAAACATAAGACTTTTTTCAAAAACATAAAAAATCATACATCATTTATACTGCTAAATACAATATATTATGCAATATATACTGAATACGAAATAAGCAAAAAACTCAATAGTGCTCTCATCCAAGATCACATACTTACAGTAACCTAATCTGCCTAATTTACAGTGAATAATTGAACAGAATGCCAGTAAAGCAATTTCCAACAGTTAAGAGTATTTTAAAGCTTGCGAATCTCCTGAAATAAGACCCCACTGACAGATCTGAGTCCCTGATGAAGATCAAGGATTACCCCGATGCTTTCTGTGCACTTTATTCATGCATTTTTGATGACATGCACTGTAAGCACATTTGAAGTAAACCTTCTACTACTTCTGAATGAGTGTGAATTATTTGGGATGTGCCCCGCTCCATCTCTCCAGGGTCCTGTAGGTTTTTTTAATCTAGTGATGGTATGCTCTCAGAAGTCCCCTGACGGCACATTCTTTCAGTTATGTCACAGCCACACATATTTTTACAGACCTGTTATATCAAGAGAGGACTTCAAAAGCTTTCAGAAGGCAAGACACCATCCATTTACAATGAGCAACACAGTCTGGAGTCTTAAAAGCTCACCCTCGACCTCTCTTTCCCTCCTCTGCACCAACATAGCTTTTGCCTTGGGCCCGCTAGAGTGCAGGACGAGTTAGAATAGATTCACAATATCACAGCCAGTTAGAGCTGAAAAATATATCAATACACCATATTATTAAATCAAATCAAATCAAATCAAATCACTTTTATTGTCACATCACCACAGCACAAGTGCCTTGGTGAGTGAAATTCTTACGAGCGTGCTCTAGACAGTGCAAAAAATTTTTTTTTTTACATATGGACAGTACGTATTTACAGACTGTACAGAAGACAATGTGCAAAATACACATACATATACTCAGTACACATAGTGTACTATAAAGACATATTAAGGGTGCTGGCTAAAGCTTAAAGAGACATGAATAAACCTCCGACCTAAAGTATTAAACTTTGAATTGTAACTTGTCCTGCACTGTTTTTGCTTCAGACCTGAATGAAACCTCAAATCATATTTTGTTGAGAAGAGGAGGCATGTGTTCCTTTCGAAGTGTTTTACCTGGATTTTCACCATGTCATACAATCAAATGAATGGAAAATCTCATATATTTATATTTACAGAAACCATGGGCTGTTGTGACTTGGGCCATGTTTGCTAGTTTTGCACAGGTAATATGCAAAAATGTATTATAATGTATAATGAAATATGAAAATATTAAATATGCCATTTGTTTTTCATTTAAACTTTAGATGCCAATATATTGTAAAAAATTTACTTCAAAGGACAATAAATATATATTTCCAATGTTAAAATACATGTTTGGGGCAAGATTTGTATTCATATATTCAGTAATATTATTACAATTTCAAATAACTGTTTTCAATTTTAATATATTTTTTAAATGTAATTTATTCCTTTGCTGATTTGCTGCTCAAGAAACATTTCTTATTAGTATCAATGTCGTGCTGATTGTTTTGTGGAAACTGTCAAAGTTTTAGGATTCTATGATGAATAGAAATATCCATCCATCCATCCATCAATCCATCCATCCATCCATCCATCCATCCAATCCATCCAATCCATCCATCCATCCATCCATCCATCCATCCATCCATCCAATCCATCCATCCATCCATCCATCCATCCATCCATCCATCCAATCCATCCATCCATCCATCCATCCATCCATCCATCCATCCATCCATCCATCCATCCATCCATCCACCAATCAATCAATCTTTGAACTAGAAACCTTTTGTAACATAATAACATATATTTATGTCGTTTTTTAAAACCAATTTTATTTTACAACTTTTACAATTTATTTATATTAAAAACATTTAACATGGCCAAAAATATATAAGAACTTATTAAAATGTGATTTATGTAAATATATTGTATCATCTACAATGGAAATATATTTTTGGGCTTTTTTGTATTTGGAATATACACATTATATGGACAATGGATGTGAAACGAGCACATGATTTGATATTCGACTTCGCTCTTTGCTGTCGTTCAACCCTCCGCTCTAAAAGGTCATTTACACCCTCCATCCTCCGAGTGTTTGTGTCTTTGGCAGGCAGTGAGTGCAGGCGTGTGCATATGTGCTCGTGAACACGGTCGGCCTGACATTGAGATGGGACTCGAGGGTGATAACCGCACTCAAGGTCTTGCTGTCAAGTGCTGAGGGCTCTTGTTAATTCGTTGACAGGCGATTAGGATCAGACACAGTCTGGCCTGGTACGTGTGGCATAGTTTACTCATGGCGCTCTCTTCCTTTCTGTTCTGGTTAATCTCCACTGTAGGCAGCTGAAGATTTACATTAGACTCACATTCAGTCTAGCTTTTGAATTATGCATATACACAAACCACGGTCCGTTGCCCGTTCGCATCTAATCGGCGTCTGCTCTTTGAAAATGCACCGCGTGTGAGCTGTAATTAGTACTACCTTTAGCGCCGGAGCCACGGAGGTTCCCTTCAGGGAACTACGCAACTAATGTCACTGACCTTGCAGATACTTAAATATCTACTTGGTTTCGATACATATAGATAGACTAAAGTCAGTGGGGAGAAGATAAATCAGATCAGATGGGCATCCAAGGGGCTAATCTTGATGCACGAGTAATTATAAAGTCTTTAATGCATTGGCACGCTGCCCAATGAAGGCTTTCACTGAGTGATATGAATGACAAACACCACATGGAGGCCATCTAAAGGACGGAACACATTTTAAGTAAGAAGAAACGGAAATTACTGGCTATTAACCCTAATTTGGTTGGTTTGTATGAGGATGCGTGGCTTTCAGAGCTTCTGGGATGCGCTGAATCATGGCTTGAGGTACATATGGCTGGGTTTATGTGTGAAGCGCAAAGTAAAGTTGGCAGTACGCTGTTTACTGCAAATCATGCCCGTGGCTTCCTCAAACTGCTTGTCTACATCGTGTGTTTTGAATGAGTCGGGTGGACAAGAGAAAGACAAGCGTTCACCCAAACAAATGGCCAAGCCTGATGGATCTAGTTTGACCACATTGGTCTCAAACTCAATTCCTGGAGGGCCACAGCTCTGCACAGTTTAGCTCCAGCCCTAATCAAACACACCTGATCGAGCTAATCAAGCTCTTCAGGATCGCTAGAGACTTCCAAGCAGGTGTGATTTAGAGCGGGTTGGAGCTAAACTTTGCAGAGCTGCGGCAGTCCAGGAATTGAGTATGAAACCACTGAGTTAGATTGTCAAATTCACCCGAGTAGACTTGAGATAACGCTTCATGAATATAGTAGCCAATCAAACAACTGAAAGTGAAGTCATACATCATGTCCTCAAAAGCACGGAAAGAAGCAACTGAAGCACTGCTTCAAAGGCATTATGGAGGAAGGGTGCATGGATACTTTTAGATAAAGACGAGTCTAAACCTTCGCACATTAACAAAGCAGTTGTATAAAAATAGAGAAGATGAGATTAAAGTAATACAATGCCTCAAAATGTTGCTCTTAATTATGCTTCAATTAAAGAAGTGACAGTAATGTTTATAATGTTCAACAAGACTGTTTCACAAAACTTTTATTAGAAAATCTAATATGTAACCATAATACATAAAATGTATTACAGTTCCCACAAAATATAAGAAATGTTTCTTAAACAGCACATCAGTGTATTAGAATGATTTCTGAAGGTTCAGTGAAAAATGGAATAATTGTTGCTGAAATTTAAAATATATTAAAATACAAAACCATTATTAATTGTAATAATTCACAATTTCAATTAACTTATATTAACTTCACTTATAGTATGTATATATATATATATATATATATATTAGTGGTGCATAGATTAATTTTTTAATCTAGATTAATCTTGGAATTAATCTAGATTAAAATGGCTCATTTGAATTCTGCGAAGGCATTCAGAATATGTGCTACCCAAATAATGACTAAAAGTAAGTCTTTGAGAGGGTTTCTCAAGCCAGGTGGCACATTTGACCAGGGCTCATCTCCTGTTTCCAAAATGCATCACAAACTTTAATCTCTTCCCGTCCCAATCCCACGAAAAAACTGGGGGGAAATCCCATCCCGTTCCACTCCCGGAAGAAATACTCCCATTCCCTCCCACTCCCGTGTTGTTGTTTTTTTTTGTTTTTTTTCGATAGCTGTCAATTACAGTAAAAATATAGTACAGATCACAGCGTGCCCACCTTATTAGTTGAATAAAAAACCCAAATGTCGTTTTTTGTTATTATATTGAACTGAAACCCATCTTATGCACAGTGTTGCACAGATTAAATTTCATGTAAATCATCCATGCTAACACACACGTCTTCTATTTTTATTTTTTAGACATTTCACTCTCTAGTTCGAAGACTCGTTCTCGCCCCCTACAGTGCAATTCGGCTAGGTATACATCCGCGCTAAAATATCAGGGTGAAAGTCATCATAGCTTGCGTAGTAGAGACCCAGCTCCCAACCCAACTTTGAGAATAGATTAACGGGGATATTTTTTTTATCGCCCGATAAGAGTCTCACGTTAACGCAGCATGTTAACGCCGATAACGGCCCACCACTAATATATATACAGTGGGGAAAATAAGTATTTGATATACTGCCGATTTTTCAAGTTTTCCCACTTATAAAGAATAGAGAGATCTGTAATTTTCATCGTAGGTACACCTCAACTGTGAGAAAATCACTGTCCTCAACTATACCTCAACTGTCCAGAAAATCACATTGTATGATTTTTAAATAATTAACTTCCATTTTATTGCATGAAATAAGTATTTGATCACAACCAACCGGCAAGAATTCTGGCTCTCACACACCTGTTAGTTTGTCTTTAAGAAGCGCTCCTGTCCTCCACTCATTTCCTGTATTAATTGCACCTGTTTGGTCAATGACCTGAAGAGAGCTGGGACCACAGTCTCAACGGTTACCATCAGTAACACACTACACCGTCATGGATTAAAATCATTCAGTGTGCGCAAGGTCCCCCTGCTCAAGCCAGCACATGTCCAGGCCCGTCTGAAGTTTGCCAAAGACCATCTGGATGATCCAGAGGAGGCATGGGAGAAGGTCATATGGTCAGATGAGACCAAAATATAGATTTTGGTATAAACTCCACTCGCCGTGTTTGGAGAAAGAAGGATGAGTACAATCCCAAGAACACCATCCCAACCGTGAAGCATGGGGGTGGAAACATCATGCTTTGGGGGTGCTTTTCAGCAAAGGGGACAGAACGACTGCACCGTATTGATGGGAGGATGGATGGGGCCATGTATCGCGAGATTTTGGCCAAAAATATCCTTCCCTCAGTAAGAGCATTGAAGATCTGTCGTGGCTGGGTTTTCCAGCATGACAATGACCCCAAACACACAGCAAGTGCAACTAAGGAGTGGCTCCGTAGGAAGTATTTCAAGGTCCTGGAGTGCCCTAGACCGGCTCCAGACCTGAACCCAATAGAAATCTACGGAGGGAGCTGAAACTCCGTGTTGCCCAGCGACAGCCCCAAAACCTGAAAGATCTGAAGAAGACCTGTATGGAGGAGTGGGCCAAAATCCCTGCTGCAGTGTGTGAAAACCTGAGCAAGAACTACAGGAAACGTCTGACCTCTGTAATTGTAAACAAAGGTTTCTGTACCAAATATTACCAAATAGTTCTATTTTTCTATTGTATCAAATACTTATTTCATGCAATAAAATGGAAATGAATTATTAAAAAATCATACAATGTGATTTTCTGGATTGTTTTAGATTATGTCTCTCACAGTTGAGGTGTACCTACAATGAAAATTACAGATTGCTCCATTCTTTATAAGTGGGAAAACTTGAAAAATCGGCAGTGTATCAAATACTTATTTGCCCCACTTGCATGTATATATATATATATATATATATATATATAAATACACTGACAAAAATGATAAACGTAACACTTTTGTTTTTGCCCCTATTTTTCATGAGCTGAAATCAAAGATCTAAGACTGTTTCTATGTACACAAAAGGCCTTTTCTTGCAGTCGGGATCATTATTAGGAAGCTGCAATTCAGACTCTGAAACTGCAGCATACATACCCCATGTATCCTCTCTGTATCGTGACAGGTCTACTGGTGAAACCAGAGCTCAAACGTGCAGCGGATAAAGTTTCACGCTGTCTTTATCGAAACTGATCAAAGAGAGAGCGGGAAAAGCACATTACACACGGCATCTCACTCAGCTGGTGCGTACGTTTTTGTGTGCTTGCGTGGAAAAGCTTTGAAAATGTTGTTCGCTTGAAGTGATTATTCCAGCATCAATTAGTGCATCTTACACTTTTTTGGTCTCTCAGGAAACAGATCTAGCCTGAGGCCCTTAAGCAGGTTAAAGGGAATCAAACCCTGTGCTGATTAATTATCTGAGCGCCTGTGAAGCTGTGACATGTGGAAAAGTGGGCCGTTACAGGCCCTTCTGAAAGCAGCGCTGTAGTTATTTCACATCAAACACACTGGGGTGCTAATTTTAACTTATTTTCTTTACAACAATCCATTATTCAGCTTCCCTTTGGATCAATTTGATTGAAGTTATTTTTAAATGTTGATTTTTACCTTAAGAAACCCCTGTGAAGCTTTCTCAGTTTTATCCATGCAATTCGTTTTAAGGAATACAGAGAGAGAGAGATGAAGATGAAGAATGACCTCCGTTTGGGATGTCGAGTCACTCAGAAAAAAGTCCAACAATTCCTCACGGAGATCTGCCTTCCAAATTGGCTTGAAAAGTCACTCTTCATTGGCTTCATTGAAGTAAGAGCCTGAACATCAGGAAAACTACACACCAGCATTTAATAAAACCATGGGAGCTTTTCTCATATTGCTTGATTTACTTGCTCAGATGAGTTTATTATGCGACTGTATGAGTAACAATTTAGAGGACTGTTATATCACTAATGACTAACTACACATGAACAAAAGATTACACAATATTAACATTCTACTGCTATTAATGTACAATAAATAATTAGTAACAGCACTCTATTAGCTGTTTCTTTCCATAAGAAAACCTTATAAAAACCTCAAGAGCGTACAATAACTTGAGCCATTGCTAGAGGGTTTTCACGATAAAAAATAATCATGCATTATTCTCATTAATAATGTAACTGTAAATAGCTTCTTAGTTCTCTGGGATGTATGAAAAGGTATATTGATTAAATAATGGTGAACTAGCTGTGTGTCAAAAGCTGTGTTCTTGTAAAGATTTCAGTACCTAAAATTATAACTTGTTTTGGGATGCGCGTTTTCTTAAGATAATTAACGTGCCATTTGTCAGTTATCAACAGAACAGAAGGCTGTTAAATGTGTTGTTACACCAGCTTTTGAAAGTAATTTCAAGTGTTTGCCTCAGGTCACAAGATGTTTTATCAAACGTTTCCTGCTAGCAGGTGCTGAGAAGATGAGAAGGACATTTTAAGGGAACAAATGAGATACGAAACAACTCACCAGATTATATCCAAAAATCATATTCGTATTTTTTTTATTATAAGACGTAAAAGAAAAATCAGGGAAATAAACAAACAAATTGCGTTATAAAGAAATAAAGTAAATAATAATATATTTTGACATTTATTTTTATATGCTAAGGCAAATGACAGCTTTAGTTATCAAGCAGCAACACCGCATTACCTCTGTGAAGTCCTTTATGGCATAACTATTTATCTCTGTGAATTTAAACGATGGCCTTGTTAAGAGAAAGAGAGAGGCAAAGCACAAAAGCAGCAGGGAAGAGTAAGAGAGGGATATAATGTATACGCTAGCCAAGCTCAAAGGCCACAGCGGTCAGCAGCCGCTTCGTTGTGAGCTTGACTAGTCTGCCATGCAGAAACAGAGTGTGTTAACCTTGAGCGAGACTGAGGGGAAGAGGGGAGCGGAGGGGGGTGCTCGGGGTGTTAAAGGCCTAAGCAGGTGTGACAGATCTGAAAGCATTCACTCGACAACGAGCAATGCTGAGCTACGGCTGACCTCACTGCTCTCCGGCGCTGGCAGAGAGAAGTGTTTGTAGTAGAAGTGAAGCACATGAGACGCATGCTTGTGTTTACATGAAAGATGCATGTAAAATAATAACAGAGTAAAAGTACAAATTCACAAATTCAAAACTGACCAACAGATCATGAGACTTTACCAGGATTGTCTTGTAACTATGACTAATAAATACAAATGAAAATTGACTAAAATATGATCTATAAATCAAAGGATGTACAACTGATCAAGTTTGAGTTTACGATTTTAATAGGCCATATTAATACCGTCCACATGTTTCACCGCCAACCCCTGAAAGTAAATCCTTTTCCCTTTGTATCCAGTGGGGGGCAGCAAACATTATATTATGCACTGTGCACCATTCCTCCATGATTTACCACAGATGAGCCCAGATTGAAGCTCATGCAAACGTTTGTGGACGTCTCCAAGAACCAGACAGCATATTAATTCATGCATAAAAGACTTATATTTACTAAAAGAACACAGATAATTTTTGTATGAGGAGTGCACCACTAGTATTGTGTATCAGAATCATTCAGAATCGTGTGTAAACTGATGTATATACATGTAATCTGTAGGAAATGTATATGTGATTGTGTGTGTGTGTGTGTGTATGAAGAGTTCAGATGAAAAGCCCCAAAGTGCTGTTTGTAATGTTCATCTAAAATGAGCCAGGCTCCTGTGTGTAGGTTGAGTAATTTCCCATTCATTGCTGTTAAAGTGAAATAACTGAATATTAACAAAGGAGCCTGATAAACATGCTAATTTTAGATGAACATTTCAGATGGCACTTGGAGGCTTTTCATCTGGACTCTTCATATACACACACACTATATATATATATATATATTTACTGAATGGGATTGGCAGCCCCAAAGCAAATGCATTTTGTACAGACTCCACAAACCCCAAAAAACTTCACATCAAAGTGGGCGGTCCCATACGTCTCGTCTCGTGACGTAACTTCCGCCAGCTCAAGTCATTTTCGCTCGTCTCAGGCTTTTGTTCGTCTGTTTCAAACCGCACTCCGGAGAACAGGAGCCATTGCAACTCAGTACATCCGCCGCCGCTCGTGTGTTCGCGCCTCGTGTTACCTCTTGCAGGAAGTGGATACTGAAATTGTTTCGCCGTCGGACGTTTGGTTTTAAACCTTCTTTAACTAAGAAACTCAACATGGAGACTGAGAACAAATACCTCCCGCAGCTGCTGGCGGAGCGCGACAGCCTGGACGCGTCGTTCACGCACGCCATGAAACTTATATCAGAAGGTAAACGCCGTTGTTTTGTCAAAACGAAGGAGAAGAGGCGTATGTATAACTTTTTGCGATATAGATATATCGTGGTTTTATTTAGAGAAACGGTGGGAATCGACTGTAACGTTAGTCGTTCGCGGGACGCAGGGCGACCGTTACAAAGTCTCGCTTCAGCGCGCGGGGGGTGAGCCAGGCGCGTGCCACCGAAACCATCTCCCGCGTGTAGTTAATGCTTTTTCAGAGGGACAAACTCCACTTGTACTTGATGATATCATTTCTTTGTACCCTTCTCCATTTAATTCCGTGGTGCTGTAGAGTTTTACCCCCATCATCCCTTGGCAGCAGTCCCGTTTCCGCTCCAGTGCAGCGTTTAAGCCGCGTGTAGGATTGGGGTTACGTTAACCGCCCTGCGTTCATCGAAGTCCGAACCAGTTAAACTTTCAAAAGAGATGATTACGGGGTTCATACGACTTTACCATAGTAAATTAGTAATTTAATGTTATTAAAATTGGATAATATTTCAATGAGATATATTTTTTTTATGTCGTACTATAATTGCATATGAATTAACTTTAGTTATTTATTTTTAAATTAAGATTTGCCGCTCGTTATTGTTTGTTTGTAAGGAGGGCTCTAAGGGGGTCAACGTGGCGTTTCTTTCTAAGCGTCGAGTCCCAGCCTAAGTTACATGCTCGTATCGTGTTTGTCTACTCTAGACTGAACGAACTGGAAAGCTTTAGATGAAAATCGTCCATGCATGTTCAATTGAAATTGAAGACGGCTGAATGTCTTAACTTTGAGATTTGTCGTTGAAATAAAAAACATGCTCCGGACCATATGTGCCTTTTAGTGTGGGAAGTGTTGCATCTGGAGATGAAATGTATTTTTTTGTTATAGGAAATGTCTTTTCCTGGCATCGTTTCACCATTTGGCTTTTATGAGTCTAGTGCAGTTATACTCAAAATCTGGCTCTCGAGATCCACTTCCCTGCAGATTTTAGCTGATCAAATTCACCTACCTGTGCTTTTCCAATGATCCCGAAGACATTGATTAGCATGCTCAGGTGTTTGATCAGGGTTAGATCTAAACTCTGCAGGAAAGTGGATCTCACGAGCCAGATTGAGTATCACTTTATATGAGCAGACCAGTTCCTTTATTAAGTTACCTTTGCAGAGGCATGTACATGTTAGTTGTTTAGCATTAGACTTGCAGAGAAAATGGGAAGTATAACCATGTAGGTTAGTATGACTCCTGGTCTGTGATGTCCATTTTTAAGGGTTAACCCTTGATTCTTAAAGCTGATACATTTCTGACCCTGTTGTCTGATGTGGAAGTCAAAACCTGTATGCAAATGTTTTAGTGATTTTAATTTTGGGTTCCACTTTATATTAGGTGGCCTTAACTACTATGCATTTACATTTAAATGATTCATTTTATACAATGCACTTGTGTACATGTGTATACATTGTACTTATATTAAAAAATACTTATATAGTTACATCTGTAATTACACTGTTAACCTACCCATACCACCAAACCATACCCCTATACCGCCTCAATAGCAGCAGAAGTGTTTTGCTATAAAAGAAGTACATTGTACTTGTTTTTATGCAAGTACTAGTAGTTAAGGCTACTTAATATGAAGTGTGACCGAGTTTTTTAGTGCATGTAATAGCTGGTTAAGCAATGATTGGTAAAGTATCTTCAAATATATCAAGCAAGCAGCACTGATTTTTGCATTTAAATGTTCAACATCTGATGCCTGATAATGTTTTTGTGCCTTTTTAGAAATCGAGAGGGTTGAGAAAGGAGAGACTGAGAAAGATACAGAAAGCTACCTGGACCTCTTCACCCAGAGTAACATTAAACTGAAGGAAAGGGTTCTTATACCAGTCAAACAGTATCCCAAGGTGAGTGTCACGGTGTGCTCTTCAGAAACACGTGCTGTGCCGGTTTACTCAATGACGTGTGTTCTTCTGGTGTTGAATGAATGTGTAACACCTAAATGGAAGTAAAGGTCTCCTAGGGATTCTTGAGGGGTACAAAAAATTAAAGGAAAGGAGAACTTATTTCATGGCAGGAATTGCAATGGTATTGAGAATAAATATTAAAGGGTGCAATAGTGGGTCTGGTCTCACCGGATGCATATTTTGACAATTTTGCAAACATTTGATTGTTGAAACCCGTGTTAGGCATGTAATCTGTCATGAAGAGGCTTACGGTATTTTCTAAAAGCATGTTTTTTGTGCGTGTTCCGTGATAGCTTACCTGCCAGAGGCGATCAGACCGTTTGACTGAGTCCTCTGCTGTTTTAGAGAGAGTAGCAGTGTTTTCCTTCGACCTTGCATGTTTATTCTTTAAAGTTGGGTTTGGAGATAATTTAAGACTAGCTGAAAGTAAAATTTTTATTTTTCTACATTTCCATCTTGAGCGCTTTTTTATGAGTATGAAAGCGGCTTCACGAGACTAATGATGAGCATATACAACAGAGAGAGAATTCAATTCAGCGTTTTTATTTCCAACATGCGCTCATTCATGGCTGTATTATTTAATTCATGCACTTGGGAGTGCATGAATTAAATTCATGCACTCCCAAGTGTCTTTATTGGGAGAGGACTTGACGGATTATCTTACGAGACTGTGAATTTGTCTCTATTTCTTAGAGCCAAGCTGCATAAACTGCATATTAGGCTTTTATGTAATACATCCAATTTGTGCATTAATGGCTGTTATGTTAAATCAAGTTTACTAACTACAGCAAATCAAGTACCTGGACGCCGTTGTTGTCTCGTCTCCCCTCAGACACGCTGCAATAGTGATCCTGCGCGCAATTCTCAAAGCAACCACAAGATGGCAGCATTTATCGGCAAATACGATATTACAAAACCGATATCCGATAATTGTAAAATGTTAAAATAAACAAGGCATGAAACCTTTATTTATTTTTAATCAAATGAAAATGAAACCATTCTATTTTTTGCAAACAAACAGGTTTACTGTTCAAATTAATACATGGTAGAAAAATTGTGAATATACCTTTAAAAAAGTTTTAACAATAGTTGTCCTTTTTTCACAATTAAGTCTTTAATGTTGTTGTAATTATTTTTATTTAAATTTGTTATTAAATGGAATGTATAAATATGTATATACTGTACAAAAGTAATACAAGAATAATATATTTCTGTAACATGTTAAAACGCACTTTTATTTTGACAGATTTCTGTATGTATACAGTATGATATGATGCTAGTTTTCTCTAATGAAACGGTAAAATTATCATGAAGTGACTCTCAGCCTAACTTCATGTGTTCATGTTGTGAGAAACTGAAAATCTCCGAGTTCATGCATGCATCAGTATTTGTTAACACAACCTCGCGTCTGTTGTTCAAATATACCGAGGCTAACGGAAGACGCAGGATTCATATTTAAACAGTCTTTTGCATTTTAATATTCACATACACTAGTTCAAATCGCGATTCAAATTTAGTGACAGACCTTCTATTCATCCAAAAATGGATGAATTCCGAGGCATTTTGCGCTTTAGAGTAAATTCCATTTTTTGAATGGACTCCGCCATCCTGTCCGCGTTTTCACGGAAACCATATGAATATAAGCACACTTCAGAACATTTCGGTTTGCCCTGTGTTGTTTTAAAGAGTGGCTGCATCATATCACAGGATCTTTCTTTCTCTCTCTAAAAATGCGTTCTCAGGTACCGAATAATTTAATCTGAATCGATACTCGGTAGTACAGACGCAATTCGGTCCATACCTTTAAAAGTACAGAGTTCGGTACCCAACCCTACTGATTAGGCATCTCAAGTCCAATTGAAAGTGCTGTTTCTCTTGAGGACAGCTTGTTATATTACGTTTTTGCATAGATTTGATAAAAAAATGCGTTGTCCTGAGGATGTGCATTGTGTGGACGGTGTATGTCTCAGAGGCAGCAAATGATGGTAGATCTTTGCTTATGACTTGACTCACACATGTCAGTTGCGCACAGATGTATTCAACAGCAGACTCTTAGGTTAGCTGAGTTACTTTGATTTTAAATGTTGGACTTAACTCCTTGCTCTTTTTTCGAGTGGCACTTATCTTTGGCTTTGTGCAAAGAAACAGATGTTTTGTTGTCTCCCGAGTGATTTTCCTCCTATTTTAACCAAGTGTCCTCACGCGTGTGTTCCCAGACTGCCTAATGTTACCCCTCGCTTTGGTGTCGAGCAGTGCCCGACTCTGTCCTTTCATCTCTATGCATTCCATTTAACCTGGTCCTGTTCAGGAAGATCAAAACTATTGAGCTTTTAGTCCTTGAAAACAAGTTCAGTCAGTCTAAGTAAGGCACTGAAGAATTCTTCAAAAGATGTGGGTTTAATATTTAATTTTCTGTTGCTTTGTGCAGTTTAACTTTGTTGGGAAGATCCTTGGACCGCAGGGGAACACAATCAAGAGACTTCAGGAGGAGACTGGCGCTAAGATCTCTGTGCTGGGGAAAGGATCCATGAGGGACAAAATCAAGGTAAAGTGTCATTGAGGTTCTTTTTAAAAGTTTGAATGATTGTTGCGAGTGACTTATACCAGGGGCACCCACTTTTGTTGATCGATTCCCAAGATGGCTCTAAAATCTCTAAAGGAATAAAATGATCATTCTTGGCTGTTTGATGCATCACATTTTGGTTGTTTTGCTGTGTGAATTAAGGTTAAATGACAAACTAAGGGTAAACTGGATCTGCTGAACTACTTTGTGTTTTTTAGGAGGAGGGCTTGAGGAAAAGTGGAGAGCCAAAGTATGCACACTTGACCATGGATCTTCATGTGTTTATTGAGGTGTTTGCTCCTGTTCCTGATGCATATGTCATGCCATGGAGGAGATCAAAAAGTTCTTGTTCCCTGTAAGTACTCAGAAATCTGCTCTAGATTCATGAAGGGCAGCCCAGAGATCATGTTCATTGCAATGAAGTGCTGATTTTTTTTTTTTTTCTAAGCTTTCTGTTTATAGTGCTGCGATATATGAATTCCAAATAGGCCATTGTTTTAGTGCAAACTCGCCTGCGTTTTTGTTTGTAACTCCACTTGTTCTGGCAGTGGCTGCAGATTAATACAATCTGATAAATCGGTTGTTTTCAAGCTCACTTATGTGTCTATACTAATGGCTCGTTTTCAGTGAGCAGTATGCAATTATGTCCATTTCCAGAATTTGTGAATGGTACCAAAATAGTGTACCGTACCGTTTTTTTGGTACCCTTTTGTTGGGGTACCTAGCACAGCAAAGGGTACAAAAAGGGTGGGGATAAACTCACTGAAGAAGTTGATTAGTTGACGAGTATCGTCACTTGTAGTCATACAATGAATGAATGAATGAATGATGCATTTATATAGCGCTTTTATTGTGTATCGGCTTATTACATCAGAGTGCGCAAACACAAAACAAATATACATTATAATTTTAGATTTTCCCTCAGGCAATAGCAGTTTCTCAATATGCGTTCTTGTCTGTTCTTGTAGACTTGTGAAACGTCATTGGCTAAAAAACGCGTAATTTTCTAAATATTATTTGTCTTCACAATGGAATGAATGTATACATTATACAAGTTTCACTTTTTGAATGGAATTAGTGAAATAAATCAACTTTTTGATGATATTCTAATTATATGACCAGCACCTGTATGTATATGTATGTGTGTATATATATATATATATATATATAGATATAGATAGATAGATAGATAGATAGATAGATAGATAGATATATAGATATATAGATATAGTTAGGTACTTATGTATTTGGACACTTACACAATGTTCATAATTGTGGCTCGTAGTTTAAAGAATTTTTCAGGCGAGAATGTAGTTTAAAACTCAAATCTAAGTTTTATTTTAGGGCTGTAGCTATTGAATATTTTAGTAATTGAGTATTTAGCGCCCTATGATTTCCATGATGCAGAAAACTTGGACTGAATCACAGTAAAAAACGGAATTTACAGTAACATGGAATTTGTTAATACTAATTTAATTTGAATGCTAACAATTCTTTTTCTTATTATGCTAACTGAATTAATTGAAACAAGGTAAGAATTTGATGTGAAAGATGACATTTAATAAGGTTAGGGGGAAAGAAATTACCATTTATAAACATTGAATTTTTTGTTACATAAAGCAACTCATTTTAAATATCATTTTAACCATTTCTTCCTCTTTCCGGTCACAGCACTTTATTTTGAGAGGTAAATTAGTCCAGATTGAATGAATTGTAATGTTTAATTTATTTTATGAGAATTTTTCCTTGATATTTGCATAGATTTTTGTTTGTATATGCTGTCAATTATAGTTCTTAGGAAGAGAATCAGCAAAAATCGGCATCGACAGGTCACACATCCAAAGAATCGGAAAATTGCAATCGGTGCATCTCTAGTTTAAATTGTGCCATAAATAGGCTATATTACTATTTAGTAGCCTAGAATGTACGTAACACTACTACTAAAGTTGAAAAACAATAAAACTAAAGAAATAATCACAAAATATGTTTTGATATTTTAAATATAATAACTTTTATTTTAATAGTAAATCCCCTTTATTTGCCAAAAATTAAAGGTTTAATTTTCATTAATTAAAATCAAGTTTGTATGCCGTCATCTGATAACCAGTAAAATTTAAATACACAACACAGAATTTCTGAGAAAAGCAATTGTAAGAGTCAATAACAATTTTTGTGTGCATTCAAATAATTCAACATGCCAACACAGAATTTGGTAACAATAAAATATAAGGTGAGGAAAAAATAAAACATTTCATAAGGCTTTAAACATGTCTTTTTTGTTACACTTTTAATAAATGTGTGTTAAATGGTATACGTTTCATGATTTTAATTAACTAGACATGTTTTTTTCATAATACAATTTCATTTGACCATTAAAGAGTACAGAAAAAATGGAATTAAGAAATTAACCGCAAAAAAAAAAACTGAATTTGGGAGAAAATAACCAGATTTCATAAGGCCTCAAGTATTCTACCAAAAATTCCATTGGTTAATCGAGTAATCGGATAAGTACATTTTGTCTTTATTAAAGAGCAACACCAAATATACAAGAGAAAATAAGACTGGTCTCTTAAAGTGAACAAGTAAATTGTATCCTTTTTAGAAAAATGAAAATTTGTATTGAATATATTAATAACTGTAAAGGCTAAAAACCTATTTAATGCATTTAAAGGGGACCTATTATGCTCCTTTTTACAAGATGTAAAATAAGTCTCTGATGTCCCCAGAGTGTGTACTAGAGATCGACCGATATGGGTTTTTCTATAGCCGATGTGTGCTGCCGATATTTAGGGCCGATATCTTTAAGTTTTCCCCTTCGTTTGCATGCTAAAATGTCACACTAATATAAAGTGGATGCAAACATTTCTAAACTTAACATCATTTATTGAACACTGACTTCATCTATCAAATCTTAATTTTGTGCACTGCACGGTATTCAAATTAAATATTTATCCAATCAAATCAATAAACTGACCAAGTATTAAATGTATAAAACAGGTAATATAAAAAAACTTTCAATCATTTACATAAGTTTTAGAGCATTTATCAAGCAGAATTTTTCCAGGTTTGTTGGAACATAAATCTAAACTTAAATATACATTTAAATAAAAGGAATACAACTTTATAAATACAAATCAATTAAACTGAAAAATAATAGTAGTGCTGCAAACACACTAGCAACCAGTAACATTTGTGTTTGGTATAAATGACACAGAACATCTAAAGTGCATTCTAACTTTCTACATTTTTATATGAAACAAAGTCATCAAGCAACCAACTGTGAATGCACTTGACTTAGCAGCAACAAAAATCTATTTTAGTGCAAATAACATGGCAGCAAACCCCTCTTTTTGAGTGAAGGAAATGATGTAAACATTACAGAACAATATAAAGGAATGTGCTTTAATTTGAACTCGATTGCAGTCCCTGAGTCTTCCTCACTCTACACATCTTTCACTGAAAGTTCTCAGTACTCCCAGTTTAAGAACGGCAGGATGTCATGCAGGAAATACAACTGTTCTGCATGTTCTTTCTCAGCTGAATACGTTAACTTAAGACATAACCGACTGTGTTTACCAGAATACTTGCCAAAACGGGTATTTTAACAACTTTGTGCATGCATCTGTCCGTTGAGGCGTTATCTGAATCGCTCCTCTCACTCTCTCTCTGCACACGCGCGCACCAGTGAAAGCAGAGACAATGGTAGCTTTAGCATCATTAGCCTTACCGAGTGCCAAAAAGATCTTTCAGAAAGGCAATTTGTAAAACAAACTCATGACACTTTGTCTGGAGCTGATGTTCGCACATGAAGTGTTCACACACTGAGGCCACACAACTGTTCAAACACATTTATAAAAGTTATTTTTGCATAATAGGTCCCCCTTTAACTGCCACATTACATTCAAAATAAAAATCATTAATACAATATAAACATCTATTTCAAATTACTTTAAAATAAGGTAAACATACTACAACCTAAAACTAAGACATAAATCAAAATAATAGTAATAAAAAACAATAATAAAACCTAAACATTGTGCAACTTAACTTTCAAGTTTCAGCCTAACTGCAGCTCAAGCATGACAAGCTTTTACTGTCATCTAATGGCGCTTTTCCACTGCATGGTACGGCACGGTACGGTACGGTTCACTTTTGGGGGGTTTTCCACTGGGTACTGTACCTGGTACCGGATACTTTTTTAGTACCACTTCGGTCGAGGTTCCATCGAGCCGTACCGTTACCAAAACGTGACGTGTAAACTCTGCTGATCACTGAATGGCCGGAGAAAATCGTCATTACTGCGTCACTGAACTTGCGACACGAGACCCTCCTCTACCGCTCTACCCGCTAGATTTAAATCAGCACCGCCAGCGAAGGATCGGACGCAACTTCTGTTTAAACAAACGCACATTTTTGCATCAACCACAAAATAGCAGTGTCGTTGTCTGTTGAGGGAGTTCAGACGTTCCTCTCGTTGATAGCCGAAGAGCAGATCCAGCGAGAGCTTGATGGCACGACGCCGAAGGAAAAGCCTTATGTATATAATGTTACTTTTGAACTTGCTATATTTTCAGAGTATGTTTTCTGTTTATATTTTTACCTTTTGTATCTGTGTTTTGCTTCAATTAAAAACAATCTGATCGAATAAGTGTACCTCCAGACTATATTAAATATGTATTATTGTATGAGCACGTAATGAACCTCTTGAAAAAGACAAATGATTAATGCCGCGATTATAAAAACCATCACATAAATACAAAAAACAAGGGATACATTGTACATTTTGAAATATTCAAAAGTTTATTGATAATTCACTTTACAGAACACGCTGCATGAATAGTTAACTAATCAAGTAACGCAGCACACCTGCACGAACATCTCTGCTCTCCTCCTCTACAGCCCGTGTCACTGTCACCACAGTCTCTGCTGCTGGGGGTAAATCACAAGCATTCTCATAGACCTCTCCATTGTTGTTAAAACATCCACATGCCGAGAGTGAAGAACACTATTCCGTCTCCTTTCTTTGTTGTGAGTTTGTTTGTGGCGCGTTTACGATGATGTCACGGCAGTAGAGGCGGCGCAATTATAACGACGCGTGAATAATCCCGCCCACTCTATAGCGGTACTAAACTGCGGTGGAAATGCAAACCGACCCGAACTGAGCCGTACCGTACCGAGCCGTGCCGAACCGTACCGTACCATGCAGTGGAAAAGCGCCATTAGACAACTTTGTGGCTTTTGTGAGGCAAAAATTTGTGAACAGGAAGCTAATGTGTAACAAAAACACACTAATGTGGAACATACACATTTTTCAGCAACATAAAATTAAAGTTATTTGGAAAATAAACCCTCTTAATTGTCTCTCTGCATACTGGTGTGTGTGTGGTTTGCAAACAGTGCTCTGTATGTAGTTACAGTAAATGATGCACCGAAATGAAAATTCTCGGCCGAAACAGAGAAATTTGGATGTGCTTGCCTGAAAACTGAAAATGCTTTATATTTAATAAAATAAACAATTTCTACAAAGTAATTTTGTAAGACTTTTTAATGTAACGACATAAGGTGCATTAAGTCAATAATTCCTTGATTAATATGAATTAAAAACGTATCGCCGCATATTAAATCTGTTAAATAACAGCAGAGTGAGCAAGTTTTTGGATATGGTAAGATTAAACTAAGCACCACATTTCAGCTCATTTTGTTAGGGTGGGTACACAATGTTATTTTATCCAGGAAATCCTCAATATATATGCTTTCTAACAGCTTCATGTGCCCGTAAACATTTAATTTTAAGGTGGCTTTAAGCACTATACATCATTAAAGCCTTTAAATGTGGTGTTTACATGTAAGAATCGTAATATGAGTTTACCTTATGGCACGAACCCAGTGTCTCCGCGTCAGTGAGTGATAAAACGAGCATGTTCCCTCAGAAGCCTTGTCGCATTTCGGGACAAAGCAAAAAAAAAAAAACATTGTCGAACAACAAAATTAAATATGGAACCGGAAGTACTAAAATGATTATTCGCTTCCGGGTTTTCGTCTACAAATTGACATAGTAGGGCTGGCTCGATGCCACTTTTTCAGAACCAATACCGATCCAATAACAAAAATTCTGAGTATCTGCCGATATCTATCCGATACAACACAGGTTTTTTAAATCGGTGTATAATGTCTATATCTCGGTGTGTTGACCTGCTCATCACTCTTTTGTGTTTTACACACAATCTACTAAATATAGACAACTTTACTGTAAAGAAAAACAACAAATTAATGAATATGTAATTATAATCTTTGACAAAAATACTTTAATAAATTAGGTTAGTGGATAATTCAGTAGCAAAAGCTACTCTAGAAAAATCATGAGTGCACAATATTTGTATAAAATCTAAAATTGGTGGGGGAAAAAATTATTGGGGAACAAAGAAAAGTGAATAAGTGTAGGACTAAATCTGGTAAAATACTCTTTGTATTGTTGTAAAATACATTACTGGAAAACAAGTTTTTTTTATATATATATATATATATATGCTGTAAAATTAAATACATTTATTTTAAACGTACTGCACAGTAATGACGCAGCACCATATAACAGATGAGACGAACAAAGGCTATTAATAATCTTTCATTGCGCAAAAATATTATAATACGAAAGGCTCCAATACAGAGCGGCATTAAGCACTTATGAACATCCCGTGCATCATTCTGATGCTCTTGAAGCAACACTGAGTCGCAGCGCTCCAGAGTCCGCATAGAGAAGTTCAAAGCACAAAGGAAAGAGATATTAATGCTAGGGATGCACCGGTTGACCGGCCAAAGATCGGAACCGGCCGGTTTTTGCTTATAATGCGCGATCGGCAACCGGCCGGTTTTTGTCTTTTTTTCGGCCGATTTTTCCGAAAGTGCGAACATGTCATTTGTGTGGAAGACATTCGGCAGGAGCACAACAAACACAGAAAAACAGATACAATGAAGCGAACAACCGTTGGTGTAACATTACTGGCACACAAATAAGAGCCGCTTTCCTTTGCTGCTCTAGCTGAAGTTGCTAGTGATGGGTCGGTCTTGAACGATTCATTCATTTTGAACGAATCTTTAATGAGACTCGAGAAGAACGAGTCGCTTCGGCAGTGATTTGTTCAGTCATGCATGCGCACCATCCTAAAGGTTGTGTACTGGAATTAGTTCACCTGTTTCGAGTCTTCGGTTTTTCGAGTCGCTCGCGTTCATCGGCGTGACTAATGCAGTATGAGCCGGAAAGATAATTGATTAGTTCACTTTTTGAGTCTTCGGTTTTTGAGTTCTTGGGTTTTTGAGTCGTTCGTTCATCTTGAACGAGACTCAAAGGTCCGAGTCGGTAAAATTATCCGAACTTCCCATCACTAGAATTTTGCAGCGTATCTGTCCACGCCCTGCACAAGAATAGACCGTGGACAGTGGTTCAGCGCAGCTTCTCACGTGTTGGATGAGAAAAGAAACAGACCAACTTGCGACAAAGCTGAAATGCTACTTTTGTAAAGAATAAAAGCGTTCAAGCGTATAAACGTCAGTTCTGTACAAGATTATTATTTTTATTTTACCTTAAAATTACATTGACTTAATTCGATTTAACAAGCACGAGCTGTAGCATCTTTGTTTTTGCTCGTTGCACTAAACATTATTTGATTTAACATTTTGGAATAATTTATTTATATAGCCTACTTTGGTTTTATTTAGTTTCACTGGTAAATACCTTTTTCTTTTACACCAATTTTAAAATGACAACAAATGTTGAATAAGTAACATCTTTGTTTGGACTGTTGAATGTGTGTTGGTTGTGTTGTTTAGAGTGTAACTATGCAAATGTTGCCTTTAATTTCACATGGTTACTGTTAATGTTTTCATTTAAGGCCAGTTTTATGTAGTTTCAACCCAATTTAAAAACCATCTTGGTCCAGAGGCAGAACTTGTAAAGATGCTTGTTTTTTTTCTAATAAAATATATTGATAGGCATTTAAAATTAGTTTAATATGCTATATCCATTAAAATAAATGGATTATAATGCAAGTGACTAAAGGCTCTGTGTTACCAGAAAATACATTAACACCAGAGATAGTAGGCTAACACCACATACAAATCAGGTTAGACTTTTCTAAAATGGAGGCTACCATCATGATGATTTCAAGATCAGGGGACATTTTGGAAATATCAACAAGATGTATTTATATATTTTTTTATCAAAATATGCCAGATCTGCAAGTTATCAACATAACACCACATACACTAATGTAGAGCTGGGCGGTATGACCAAAAATTTATATCACGGTATTTTTCTAAATTATACCGGTTTCACGGTATATGACGGTATTTATTTTTTTCATGCATGACCGGGTGTTAACCACATTTTCTACTGACTGAGGAAAAACTGCAGTAGATTGACTTAGAATGCCATATTTTAGTGTCATGACGAGTGAATATTGTAGAAAAATCCACACTAAATACAGGGGTTAAAGCAAAAAAAAAATATTTTGACTGAAAATATTTCCTCGGCCAAAACCCATTCCACAGCCATACAGCTACAGTCACAATCACAATACAGTTTAAGAGCGGTGCTTTTCTTCTTGTAATTAGGAGCGCTTGTCCTCCAAATTAAAAACATTTATGAGTACCTTCTGATCAATAAAAAAAAATTCTGATAAAAAAAATTAGCCTTCTGAATACGAGGTGACGTTTGACTCAAAGTGACTGAAAGGGGTATTTTATTTTTACCTTTGCAATAGCATTATTTTTTATCTACTTCAAATTCAAAAATGTATGTTTATAAGCTTTTTATAATTGATATTTAAAACAATATAATATAAAACAAAGTACAATACGACAAATAAGTTACCAATCATGAAATTAGTATTAATAAAAAAATTATTTGTATAATTTGGCACAGAAGAACACAAAAGTTTAATGAGGCTCGAGTGCAATTACATTCATAGATTCATGTGGACATTAATGTTTTACATATAAATTAGCTTTTAGTGATGCACAACGGCTCAGCTGTTACTTTATTTTGAACTATTTTCGTTGATGAAATAGAACAAAATCATGCATTACTTGTTTATTGATCTTTTGTATTAAATCAATATATCACATTTGCAAACTCACCTTATAATTATTAAAAGCTGTCTCCAGCTGATCGCGATCTGTGGGCGCAGACATTGAGAGCGCGTGAGTGATGCACGTGCAAATGTGATGCATTCTGTCGGAACCTGTGGGAATGAGTATAATTATTATTAATAGCCGCAATCCCACGTAATTCAAGTTCTGCTCGGTGTTCTCTGCTAAAACCCGACTGTGAATGATGCGAGCGTTACTATGTTGTTTGCCGATGTGGGATGATTTTTGGTGTTCCAGAACAACAACAGTGTGCTACATGATTCCTACATGTTTCTTTCCCCTCAGTAATCCCTGATAACGTTTAAATGGAGTGAACTCGGAACAGTTTTTCCGTGAGCGGGAATGTAAAACCCGGAGTGGATCCAGAGCGGAGCGATTACAGAACGCTTAGAGCGGAGAGAGGAGCGTGCTTTAATCCACTCCAGGCTTTGATCACATCCCCCTCAGCAGACTGAATGCACCTCGTCTTTCCTTCATTTAAGACCTATTCAGGCTAAAATCAAGACATTTATAACACTATTTGAGAAATGTAAGCGTATTTATGGTCTTAACATGATGAAAAGTGAATTTAAGAAGGCGGGAACCCTGCAATTGACGGGAATCTGTCGTATCGACGGAGAACTTTAGTTTGTGAGAGACGCGGGAGCTGATGCAGCGGACGGTGGATATTTGTTGCGGTCGATGTGGATATATTGTGGATGACTTCTCTCATCACATTCTACTAGTGCTTCAGTTTCGGAACTTTCACGCTTAGTAACACATACAGCTGTATCCTCGCCAAAATGCAATAGTGAAAAGAGACCCCTCTCTAACAGTGTCGCGTTTCAACCGTTATTTAAATGACACCGGTATTGCGGTATTTTAAAAATTCATATCGTAAGAAAAATAAACACCGGTATTCGGTATGAACCGGTATACTGCCCAGCACTACACTAATGACAACACATGAAATTGTCAGAGATTTAGCTAGCTTCAAAATTTATAAGAGAGAATGTACTCCCCATGCACCCCTCAGATCAACCAGCACCTGCAGTGACCGTTACACACAGGAAGTAGTCCAAATAGAATTCTCCTTTTCTTAAAGGGTGACATCCATTGTTGAAACTCCACAGACATGAATTTGGGGGCAACTTTTTCTTAAATATATATATTTTTAAACAATTAAATATTATACATGTTAAATAAAATTTATATTCAGTATATAACCACTTTATTTGTGTTAGAATCTTTCATTATTTCTTGTTGGTTGCTTAAAGGGAAAAAAATCGGTATCGGAATCGGAATCGGCCAGTTTGCTCGAAAAAAATCGGTATCGGAATCGGCCAGTTTGCTCGAAAAAAATCGGTATCGGAATCGGCCACGAAAAATCATGATCGGTGCATCACTAATTAATGCATAGTGTATTGAATCTGTGCCACAGTTTATTGAGCCTTTTCTTAACCGTTTTAAATGTCAGTTACTGTGCTCTTGAAGAAACGTTCATAGTGCTCTCTACAACGGTGTTGTGATCTAACAGACACCGGTAGAAAGTAACACGATTTAGAAACAGCACGAGACTCTAGCTAGATAAAATCCTTTTATGCAAAACCATTGAACTTTATTTACAGAGCAAGTATAATAGGAACAGAGGAGAGAGTTTGTCTTGACTCTAGTAACCGAACTCGGAACGCTGAATGGAGGATGAAGGACAGCTGCAGCGGAGAGAAGTGTTTATGTCAACTTGACTTAAATATTCATCTGTACCTCACATTAAATTATGTAACGGCTTCAGAACGCTTGAAATATAGTGCACAAAAACGTTATGCTGTTAAGTAATAATTTGTTTGTGGGGCTTAACAATAACACAATAGTAGCTATGCAGAATATCGAATTTGGATCGGTCTCGTCAGACCGATACCCCGATCCAGCTGAAAATGCCAGTATCGAAGCGATACCGATCCTGAATATCGGCTCGGCGCACCCCTACATCATAGTTCCACCACTCTATTGTTGATCGCTACTTTCCGGCATACCATCACACCTATCAAGTAAAGGGCAACTTTAATGTTGGCAGTGGAAACGCAAACTGGATCAGGGTGTTCGGTCCCAAACCGTACGGTACGGTACTGTACTGACCCGTACCGCGCGGGTAACGAACCATTAGTGACTGAAATGTTTCGCTAAATTGTGTTTCCACTGTAAATTACTTTAACCTTTGTGCATTGTGCTAATGGCCTCATATGTGAACTACGCAAGCCTAGGTTTCTCATACAACTCTTTTAAGCAGCTACTATTTGCATGTCCTGGTGTTCTTGTGGAAAGTGTCATGTTAGTAAGCTATGTGCCTGTCTCACAGGACATGATGGATGAGATTTGCCAGGAGCAGTTCATGGAGATGAAGTTTATAAACGGTGGTCAGGAACATGGGGGCAGAGGCCGAGGAGGGCCACCAATCAGAGGCCGTGGAGGTCTTCCTCCTCCTGGAGTACCCAGGTACTCTCACTAATGCATGCACCTTTTTAATAGACTAAGTGTGATACTTTTAGTGTGAGCTGGATTTGCATTCAGATTCTAAAACTTGGAGAGCTTAACACTTTTTACCTTTGCAGGGGTCGTGGAATGCCCCCACGTGGTGGTCGTGGCGGACCTCCTCGAGGTGGAGCTGCAAGGGGAGCACCTACAGGTAGAGGAGGACCGTCATCCCAGCTGCCCAGAGGAGCATCTTCCAACCGTGCTCGTCCACCCGCCCCTGCGTCTCAGCGTATGCTCCCTCCCCCGCACCCTCCGACCCAAGACTCATACAAAGAATATGTATGTATTTTTTTTTATTAGATATTTTCTGAATTTGGTTTGAAGATGTTGAGTGCGCTAGTATCTTCAAAGTTTATGCTGCTATGGATTGATCTTTTTTTTTTTTTTTTTTAAGCCTTACGACCAGAGCTACACAGAGGCAGGCTATGAATCCTATGACAGCTACTACAGTCAGCCACAAGTGTAAGTTAATAGTACTTATTATTATTATTATTATTATTATTATTATTTTCGGTTTGGGACATGACAAGTGCAAGTTTCCTCAAAAAGATCAACTTAGCTTATAAATACTGTGGTTAATGGAGGCTTTTTGGAAACATCCCAGTGTCTTAAAAGCGCAATGTTCTTGGCTTAGTTTATTTTGGGAAATTCAGGCCAGGTTATCTTGTGTAAGAGTTGTTCATTTGATCAGTGTTTGTACTTGCATATTTCTGTTCTTTTCAGAGAACCAGAATATTATGACTATGGTCATGTAGAGACACAGGAGGGCTATGAAAACTATGGTAAGTTTAGTTTTCTGGTCATTTAATCCCCAAACCTTCATTTGCTGATGGTTTCAGATAGGGCTGTACGATATGACTATATATATATCGGATGGACGAAATAAAAAGTCTATAGTTTCATATTATGTTCTATCGTTTCTTTCGTGGTGTCGCAAAATACCTTGTTTATGGTAATACCTTTTCATAATTTGAGTGACTGTGATCTTTATTCAACGCCCACCACGGGGCGTGAAGGAGATACAGAAGCAGGTGGAGACAGAACGACCAACCAGGACAAAACGAGCAGCTCGTTCCTAAACGAGGGATTTATTTTTTTATTTATTTTATTTTTAAATCACGATTTTGAATCAAACAGACACGCTGTACAGTTATAAATGCATTCTGTGTGAATTTGAAACATATTTCCAAAGGAAACCAATTAGACCTTTCCCAAAAAGTTGTAACATGTCTCTAGAACAGACGTGTATATATATATATATATATATTAGTGGTGGGCATAGATTAATTTTTTTAATCTCACTGTAATCTTGGAATTAATCTAGATTAAAATGGCTCTTTGAATTCTGCCGAAGGCATTCAGAATATGTGTGCTACCCAAATAATGACTAAAAGTAAGTCTTTGAGAACGGGTTTCTCAAGCCAGGTGGCTCATTAGACCAGGGGCTCATCTCCTGTTTCCAAAATGCATCACAAACTTTAATCTCTTCCCGTCCCAATCCCACGAAAAAACGGGGAAAATCCCGTCCCGTTCCACTCCCGGAAGAATGACTCCCATTCCCTCCCACTCCCGTGTTTTTTTTTTTTTTTTTTTTTTGCCGATGACTGTCAATTACAGTAAAAATATAGTACAGATCACAGCGTGCCCACCATATTAGTTGAATAAAAACCCAAAATGTCGTTTTTTGTTATTATATTGAACTGAAAGCCATCTTATGCACAGTGTTGCACAGATTAAATTTCATGTAAATCATCCATGCTAACACACACGTCTTCTATTTTTATTTTTTAGGCATTTCACTCTCTATAGATATATTTTTCAAAGACGGAGTTTCGAAGTTTCTCGCTCAAGTTCACATGAGACCTAAAGCGCATCCTGTTTGCTTAAAAGCACAACGTTTCGTTGTTATTCTGAGTGCACAAATAAACGTAGTCTTTACAGATTCGAAAGATGTATTAGGTTACTTTTATCTGTATGACCAAAAATGATGGAGATTTTAAGAGCAAGTGAGCGCACCGGAGCCTGTCCTGCAGCAAACGCGCTTCCACACAAACACTTCAATAGCGCACATTTCTCTAGATTAACATCATATTGAGCGGCCATGTAAAGTTGCTACTACATACATCTTTCAGATGAAAAGCCATATTTGAGGTTGATGAATGATAGGGTGAGTGTTTGGATGTCCTGCCCGAGTGTATTACCACATAGACCAGCCGTTAACAATCTGTCCATCACGGACTGCGTCATTCACTTAACCAGCCACACCAAAGCAAACAGGAGGAGAGCATAAAGAGACAGGGCAACTAGAATTGAGTTCAGAATTAAAATATACAGTTTATAGTTTATTTATATAAAAGGTATATTTGTGTGTAAAGTTGGGTATCATTACTATTCCCGGTCCCGCCCACTCCCGATTAAATATTTTCCTCTCCCGTCCCAATCACGTGATTCGTAGCGATTTTGTTTCCCATCCCGCGGGATTCCCGAGAAAATGCCAGCCTCTAGTTCGAAGACTCGTTCTCGCCCCCTACAGTGCAATTCAGCTAGGTATACATCCGCGCTAAAATATCAGGGTGAAAGTCATCATAGCTTGCGTAGTATAGACCCAGCTCCCAACCCAACTTTGAGAGTAGATTAACGGCGATATTTTTATCGCCGATAAGAGTCTCACGTTAACGCCGATAACGGCCCACCACTTATATATATATATAACATTATTGCATATATATATAATTATATGCATATGTGAGTAATCAAATCCAACAAAACAAGATGCAACATGCATTTTTCTTTGGCCACCAAGTCCCTTATCCTGTTCTGAACTCATCTTCCCTGTTTCTTTAGCATACTCTGTCTGTATGTCCGTTCTGTTCTCGCACTCAATTTAGGCGCGCTGCATTCTGATTGGTTTGGATTGTATACTGCGGGAGGTTGGGGCCGGGGGCGCAGAAAAAATCGGGCTATAAAGCGATTTAGAAATCGCGCAAGCTCAAATCACGATTTTATCTGATTAATCGCACAGCCCTAATCTGTAGCATGGTCATGCGTTTTTAAGCACTGCAGTTTTAAAACAACCAATTTTAAGCCGTTGAAAATCAAACAACAGAGCTATATTTGTGCGCCATCTCTTTCTGCGTGAGAGGAGCATGCCTTTTCTTTTTTGCCGACTTTGAACAATTACATAAACACACTTATGTGTCAGAATCCCCGTCTTTGCAAGTATCCTCAAACACAGCGATTTTAGGTCTTACGAGAGAGTGAACGGCAGAAAGAGAAACCACATTTGTAACAGTAACTTGGCTATATTGGATCCGGACTTTGGTCTTAAAGGGGAAGCTGTCCAATATTCGTTCTGTCTGCCGTTCATGTTAATCACAGCACACTGCTAGAAAATCTCTTACTGCTCTTGATTAAATCACTTTTGTAACTTTAATGAGAATAAATAAAAAAATAACAATAATAGTTATATATTTATATGTATTTTATACACAAAAACATGCTAATTAAAAAACACTATTTTTATTAAGTCAAACAAAAATCAATGCCATTCTTTTTACTCAAGTATAGTTTTTCCGTAAGTAATAAAAGTATGAAAAACTGTAAACAAGTTTCACCCAAATTATATTGGTCTTTTAATGAATGAAATTAAAACATTATTGCACCAAAATGCTGCACTCTTCAGACACTTCACTCCTTTGAGTCCGCAGCAGCACACAACATCTGAACTGTACTTCATGCTTTTTACAGTCATTTCACAGTTTACCATAGACATGGCCCCACCCCGCTCATATGGTATTCATTTTGTGCAGGTCTTAAAGTCTTAAATTTGAGCTTAAAAATCCTTCAGCATCCCTGTATTTTATTACAAGTGCCCTGCCAGCAATGTTTTGACTTTTAAACCGTTCTTGTAAATTTGCGTTTATAACCATTCTAATACAGACTCAGTGGGGCTTTTTAATCATTTTCATTACAGCTTTTGGTGAGCTATAGTTTGCTTGCTGTTGTTTTACCCACTTGCACGGTGTGTTTGCTCCCACAGCTCAAGATGACTGGAACGGGACACAGCGCCCTGCTGGCGGTGGAAAAGTTCCCGCTCAAAGACAGACTAATCCTGGGTTAAGGGAACACCCATATGGACGATACTAAGTCTGATTAGTGGAACGTCACCCAACGCGTCGCCATAAACTGTCTCCCATGGCAGCTCACGCTTTAAGCTACCCGACAAAAGTAATTTTCCGTTTGTTTTTTTTTGGTTTTGTGTTTTTACTCCGGACTTTTCTTTTTAAAGAAACCCAGAGCGGCATTTGAATGCCTCAAGAATCAACATAACCTCTAGAAGGATTAGAGTTTTAACATGGCTGTTTTTATTTTTTGTTTTTGCCGATATCTTTCTCTGCTCATACCTACCCTTGCTTTTTTGCATTTGTCAATGGTAAACGTTTGTTCCAATGATTGGAAAAAGTATTTAGTTGAAAGGTAAAGCCTAATAACTGTACAGCCACTTTTTGTGTGTCTCAGGACGCCACTTTAATTTGTTACCTTAAAAATTCTGCTGAGGTGCAGTTGCAGATTCCCATGTAGGCTACATTTCAAAATTCTGTTTAAGACTAGCATATCAAAAATACCCTAAATGTAATGTTTTTGTAATAAGGAGTATACATTACTGAAATGCAATATGTCTTTAATGGTGTTTCCGACAGCATTGATTATTCCTCATTTGATTTAAATAGTCTTAAAAGCTGTAAATGTAGATTTAGGCCTCATCATTTTTCCATGTATCTTTAGAGTTTTGAAATATAGCCCAATTAGACGCTGTTGAGATGGAATGTCCTCAAATCCTTAATTTGTTAAAATAAAATTTTACTTTTTAAAATTGTTCTGTAGAATACTGATGTTTTCATGTTTGGCTACTTGTGTTTAAAAGGGGGGAAAATCATCAAACAAGTCAGATTATCATGGATGGCACCATGCTGTATAAACTGCATGCACAGACTGCTTAAAGGATTTGGACAACAATCTCCACAAGGGTCATCTCTTTCTTATGTAAAGGGATACTGCAGCTAAAACCGACTATTGTACATAATTTAAAAAAGGAAAAAACAACAACCCACATCCAAACTGTACTTTACTGCCATTTAGTATTTGTATCCTCTCCATAAAATGCAGAATGACTTGTGTAAGCTTGCCTAAATAGGTAACTAAATCTGTCCAAAACATGTTTTGCAGCAATGTCAATAAAGCCTAGATTGTTTTTAATGAAACTTTAACCTGGTTTATTTTTCTTTGTCTTCATAAAATCTCCTTTTAAATAACCCATAACCTTCGGTTCCAACTTTCTTGCTCTTCAAAAACGGATTATAAATTTAAAAATGCATGTAGTCTGAAGACGTAAACTACACTAAAGGAGTCTGTTTAAAGTGTTTGATTTGACAATTAAAAGCACACCTTTAATGTTTCTCTCTCTTTTTATACTTAAAAAGGACCCTAGAGGTAAGACCTGTGCTCTTTAAAATAACCTGGATAGCTTCCTAATGTCTATAGAGAGAACTAAAGAATTCGATGCTTGGGTATGTATTAAACTTTTCTTGAATGACATTTTATTTTTGGTCTCACTAAGAATGAGAAATGTATTACAGCCTGAAATTTGTATTTAAAAGTTAAGTTATGCAGGGCCATATTTGTCAAGACTGATGCGAAGGCAAGTTCTGCTTTTAGTAAAGAGGACAGGAGAGGACTGTTAAACTTTAATGCGTGCAGCATTTTAAAGGTAACCCTAACCCTAAATTTGTACGTAAGTGGTGTTAAATCTTATACTTAAAACTGTTTGGTAACAGCGTGCCATGATTTTAAAAGATTAAATCGTTTAAAAATATAAAAGTGGAATATATATACACATACATACACACAAACACGCAGTAATAGATTTTGCTTATAATAATATTTCTGTACTAATATTTTAGAGCAGAATTATAATGCAACTAATGCTAAAAGTGCTCAGTGTCAAATCTTGATCCATCTATGTTTGTAATGCTGCTCCTTTTTTATTTTTATTTTTTATTTAATTGTGTAACGTATTGAAAAACTTAAATGTCCAGTCCTACCTGAAAGAGTTACCTGGAAAAGCTTGAGTTGCATGACTCAAACTTGACAGATTGCATGAGCTTCCTCAATACAAAATAGTTTATCATAGCAATGTTTGGTTGTTCGCTCATAGCATTCTCTCTTCCCTAGGTTGTGATGCCTAGCAATTCCTGGAAAAGGAACATTTAATCGAATGTCAGACCTCTCCTCAGGTCAGTTATCTTTTCCACTGAAACTGCAAACATGCATCAATGCTCGTCCATTAAAGTAGTTACTTTTGTTTTTCTCTGTAGTTTTAGGCCATCTTAATTCTGATGAGTCAAAGCTTTCCAAATCTGCATGTTCTGCAAGAAGCGCTAAATGGCACAAAGTTGCACTGTCCTAATGGGCTTGCTTCCGATTTCCACTATATACTCAGCTCTGTAATTACTGGTAGCTCCAGTGGCTTAATGTGATGAGTGGACTCATGGAAGATGATTTGGATGTCTCAGAGTTGTATGTTTGCTCCTCCCTCTTGCTTGCTTTGCTGACTAACTTGTAATTCTTCTACAGGAAAAGACAAGCGTTTATTCGCAGTGTAAGAGCAATCTTGCCTTTGAACGCCAGCTGCCTGGACAGTCTGACTGAACAGCTTCTGAACAGTGTGGAATGGCAGAAATCGATGGCCCTGTTGGCTAAAGTTTGAACCAGCAACCTCTTAATGGGTTAAAGCGGAAATGTCTTGAGTTTTGTGCTGTTTATATTGGCTCTCCAGTCGTAACGCAAGGCCATTTTATCTGTACTTAAAGTTTTGCTTAGCTATTCACCTCATCAAGTGCTTTCTAAGAACACTTTGCTTGAAATGTTCATCATTAAATTGACTACTTCTGCTCATGTTGGCCAAGAAATCATTTTAACAAGCTCGAAAAATTCTGTCCGGGCTCTGCAGACGTCTACCTCAGACAACAGTCCAGTGCTTTATTCTGCAAGACAAGCATGTCTTCCCCGGTTCCTCGCTCGGAGGAACGTACATGCTAATTTGGAGCTGTCTGGCCCCTATCGCTTTGCATAGACTTTGTGTCTATTAATTGGCATGATAATTTTCATCGTGCTCTTGAGTAGATATGTTTAAATGAGTTTATGCTGGCGAAGCTCTCTTGCTATTTGTGAATCTTGCGTCTGATGAACCAAGCACAAAAGCTCCAGGGGTTTGCAGAGTAGAGCAGTGTTTATCTAAATCATACTTGGGTTTTTTACCTTCTGGATAAAGGTCTTTGTTACCCTAATTGAGAGCTTTCCATAAATTCTGCTTTGTTTTATAATCCTCGCTGTGTTTGGCGCTGTGCATGTGTATGGGTTGCTGTCATTGTATATCGCTGTAGCTTTCATCGCTTGCTCATTCCCCCTCCAAGCACACAGGATTCGAGCCCGTCATTCTGACCAATTACCACCGCTGACAGTGTCCGTCCCCCCGCAGAGACGCCACTGGTTGCCGACTGGCTAACAGGACTAATGCCTTATAGCATTAGAGACAAATCAGTCCTCTGCACAGATTTAATAACATCAGCCACCACTCAAGTGTCATCAAACAATTGAAAATGGGTGCACGTGTGTAGGAGATTGACCGTTTTTTTATGCAGGCTTCACCATAATTAGAAATCGCAAAAGCAGATAATGGACATTTAATTCATTTCCCAGACCGATGCTTGGGGAGTAAAGAAATCTACTCCCGAGGAGGGGGAAATGTTCAAACCCACTGTGCATTTAATGGGTCTTTGTTTACACAGTCATATCTGCTTGCATGGCCTGCAGATGCTGGGGGAATGCATCTGGGGCAATGTGCAAGGCATGTGTGGCGGTCTGAAACTGGGGGATTGTGGCTTGGCAGCTCTTTCCTCTTAACACATTGTGCATGCTGAAAACAGGAAGCATGGCTTTGCGAATGCAAATGAAATGCAAAAAGCTTACACCATTGACTGTCTGTTTTCCTGCATGGCTATTTTGCTAGTTTTACACCTAACCAGTACACACTCTCCAGGGAGTCAGGGTTTTGAGTGCACGGGGAGGAGTTGTGATGGTTTCTGGCTCACGTCCTGGAGAACTGTGGCTGCTGGCCACCTCCTTTTAGTGTGAAATGCTGGTAATAACTAAGCCTCCTAAAGGTCTCTCTCAATGTGCTGTGCTGTGATTAATATGAATTGAATCCATCCATGTGGAATCTGGCTTGAGTAATCCGTAGCCCTCCAGGACTTAAAGTTGGACACCTCTACCTTGGCTGTCGCTGAAGTAACATTCTATTGCATGTTTTCCAACGTCCACATAAGCAGACACCTAACACAATGTCTGGAAACCATGGTAATTGCTTGGGATTAGTGATGAAATGCAAGTGCCAGGAGTCTGTATACTTTTGTTTTGATACTTTTGATTGGTGAGCCTGTATTTACAGTGCAACTAAACTGGATTTGAGCTTATTGAAGTGCCGAGTTGTTGGCATTCTCAGTAGAAGCAAGCTAAAACCTTTGGTGTCGGAGAAACTGTTTGGTGACTTGGGGGAGCGGACAGAAATTTTCTTTACATTTTAAAGGTCATTCAAACTTGTTTGGTAGCTGGTGCATCCAAGAGCACTTGCACGAAGCCTGCATATTATTACAGTTGACTACAAAGAGAATAATTAATTTCACCGATGTTTTTTTTTACCTGTTTTGTAATGTCAAAAATAAACTAAATTCATGTGGCTCCTGTGTCTAAGTTTGTCTTTATGTCTCTTCTTAGTCCATTGTAGTCCACTCTGAAACCCTGAGGAGAACAAGCTGTCATACAACAATATTTTACAATAATAAAATAAATCTGTATAAAATATACAGTGCAATAACTTCTTGAATGTTAAAGAAATAAGCAATGCACTCGATCAGCTACAGTCTTCATCAAATGTTACTGTAAGTTGACTTCATTTTAACGTAACGTGTCAGTTGCTCCCTTGTCTTTGTTTTTAGCCATGACACTTTTGTGCTTTAAAGCAAAGGTCTTCAACTCTGTTTCTGGAGACCCACTGGCCTGCAGAATTTAGCTTCAACCCTATTCAAACACATCTGTACCAACTAATCAAGTTGTTCAGGATCACTTGAAAAACATAGGCAGGCATGTTTAACCAGATTGCAAATAGACTTGGGGACAAATAAGGCTGTATCCAAAACCACCCGCTATTCAAGGAGTGTCCAATCCAAATTTTAGCTCCAACTCCAATTAAACACACCCGAACCAGCTAAGCAAGGTCTTAAGGCATATTATACATTTCCAGGTAGGTGTGTTAAGTTCGAGCTAAAATCGGCAGGTCTGCAAAGGACTGAGTTTGAACACCTGCCTTATACTCTTATTCAGAATTCTCTAGATTGCATCGTTAATATAGTCCCTCAAACGAAAATGATTAAATTGGGCAATTTAACTTTCTGGTAATGCAAAAAGAGGTTATGGGTGTTCTCCATTGCCCAGCCTTTGAGTTTACGGCGGTTGTACACTTATAAATGAGGTGCATTATAGGATTGAATAAGTGCACTCTATAATGTCCATAATGGTTTTGGAGATCACTATAAATGGATGCCCCCTTAACTAGTCCACTAAAAGGTTATAGCAGTGACAAGGAGTTGAATACTTCTGATTAAAAATAAAGTTTATGATTAGCATCTGTTACATGTCGATTACCACAGAATATCATGCTGGCTTATACTTCAGATTGTAAAATCAGCAGAAATGTGTTTGCACTGGACGTCCGTGAGGCAGCTATTGTATGGCTTCCTCATAGACTTCATTGTAAGTGCAAGAAACGTTCAGACAGTTCTGTGCATGTTTTGGAACCAATAAGGATGAATAAGATGTGAATCATGTGGCCCTCATGAATAACTGAAGACTCCCATTTAGTCTTGAATACTTTTAATGCCTAATGAGGATGTGCTTTCATGAGCCGGGCACTAAAACTATGTTTTAGATCAAACCCTGATGTAAGCAGGGTCTGTTGAGGAATTGTGGTGCTTTTAATGGAATGTGTGTTTAATGCGAGTGTGCTAAGGTATCTGGTGCAACAGATGAGAATCAATAAAACATGCAGGGCACAACACCGCTTGAAGGGAAGTAGATGCCAGTCTGCCCTTAGGCTGTGCTCAACAAGCATTAAGTTCTAGAGAAAGTATCATGTCTTAAGCTGCCTTCACACAGCCAAGTTAAGGCTGCTCTGTGACTGCTCAGTATAAAGATGGCAATGCTGCATAAAATCCTGGCTAAATCCAACCCTCAGTATCAAAGTACATAATTGTAATTTCTCATGAAAATGCATTCATGCCACCTCTGAGCTGCATTAAACTGTGTAAAACTACCAAAATGCCACTTAAGAAGCACTTCTGTGCCACATTTGCAGTGTACATTTTATTAATGGTAAACTCTTGGTGTTGCAGAAGAAACTTTGCATCGAGTCTTCATGTATTAATAGATGAGTAATTTCCTCAATCCTTATGTTTTCAGAGCATAGTTTGGCAAAGCTAAATGACTAAAAAGGAAACTGCTCTCATTTTGACCTACAACCCACACTGACGGTACATATCCGCCTGCTCTCATCCTTCCTCTTCACTGGTCTCCTGCCAATTTATTCGCTCTGAGTGAGACTGAAATGGCAGAAAAGCCTCAGGAGCATTTTCATGTGGAAAGTAGTTGTAGTTGATGCAGTTTGTTTTTTATCGTTAGTGTTTCCAAGCGAATCCACCTCCTCAAGCTAACCCCGGAATCAACTTTTAAAAGATTGTTTCTTGTTGAAATGTAGTTTAAACCCAACGGTCTGTTACAGGTCACCGCTGCGGACTACACTGATATGTCTGCGCACGCTGCTTCTCTGTTTTCCTGTTCACATGGAAACCCTGGGCCTCATTAGCTCACACACTCCAGACCCTGTCTGTGCTTCCACGGTAGTGAATCCCTCGGAAGCAATTTAGGATTTTATATAAATAAATGTTTATGTTAAACAGTTGCCTTGGAAGGAGATGTGGGGGTGTGGAAGTGTGCGCTTTACTGGGCCGTAGGCTTCCCACTCGTCCCTTGTGCTTTAGTCACAACACTGACCACCGCAGGCTGTCGCTGCCTTTCTCTCTCACTCTCTACAGGTCTTAGTAATTCACCTCGCTTGCGCATACTCTCCTGCCAACCTGCAGTTTTCTTCCTCTTCCTCTCTCTGGTCTCATGTTTGACCCTCCGCGGTTGTTGTGCCTTGCTTTAGGCTCGGCTCTAATTTTAGTAGGATTGAAGAAAGTCTTGCAGGGGAAGGGCGAGGGTCTTTCAGTGAGACTCCGATTCCATGCTAATTACCTATCCTGTTACCTCAGTATAGGGCTGCAACAATTAGTCGACATTATCGACAACGTCGACAACAAAAAATTGTCGACAAATATTTTTGTTGTCGAGTCGTCATTTGATCTTATATGACCTCATGTAGGAGCTTGCAATACTGTGGTTTGACCAGTGTGGCGCTGTAGCGCAATACTCTAGTTCAGCTCTCCTGGATGCAATTCAAGAGAAGACACACACAGCGCTTCAGAGCAAACGCATCCAAACCTGAGCGCCATTTGGATGAATATGTGAATATGATATTAGTGGGAAACAATAATTTAATTAAAGGGATAGTTTGGTTTACAGAGATAAAAGCTTGATCTAGCTCAGGACTGTTTTGGTTATCATAACCCTAGAAGGCATTTTAAGACATTATGTTGTGAATAAAATAGTTTATCCAAAGCGTCTTGTCACTTACTTTTATTTTGTTTCTTATCTATATGACTTACAAAAGGAGATGTTTGGCAGAATGATGCCATTCAGGTACTTTTTCATGAAGTTAATAGGTGAGAGTGTGTCTCTGTCTGTCATCTCATGTTGTGTGCCAAATACATCTATTTGTAGAAGGACTTAGTAACACTTTACAATAAGGTATCATTTGTTAACATTAGTTAATGTATTAATTAACATGAATGAACAATGCGTTTATTACATTTATGTATTAATCTTTGTTAATGTTAGTTAATAAAAATACAGTTATGCATTGCTTGTTCACGTTAGTTCACAGTGCATTTACCAATGATACAAACTAGTCAGTAAAGCCGGTTCCTTGATTTGGCACTAAATCGACATCATCGGTTTTCCTTTTGAAAACAGGTGATGTTGATTTAGTGCCAATCACGGAACCGGCTTTACTGACGACTCCGAGATGTGCATGAGAATCACATGCAATTAATTGCACAGCCCTATAAACAACACATCTTGTGATTTTATTAATGCATAAGTAAATGCTGAAATTAACATTAACTAAGATTAATAAATGCCGTAGAAGTATTGTTCATTCTTAGTTAATGTTAACTAATTAACCTTATTGTAAAGTGTTACCAATTAATTGTATAATAACTGTAATTAGATAATATGCTTTTGTAAAGCTGAAGTGACCTTTATTTATGTTATAATATGTGAAGAGTTCAGATGCAAAAGCCTCTAAGTGCCGTCTGAATTTTTATTCTAAAATATTAATTTTTCTCACGCTCCTATATTTATGTTCAGTTTTTTTCACTTCAATTGCATAGAAAAGGACCTATATATTGCCATTAAAGTGAATTTAAAGATTTTAAGATTTAAAGTAATTCAATCAATAATACAGAAATAAACATTAGAAAAAACATTTACATCTAGGCATTTACTAGGCAAATAAAAAAATAACTTTTGCATCTGAACTCTTCATGTATAACTTAATATTTTACCTAAATGCAAAAGCTGAATAATCAAAGTCTACTGTTTAATCAGTGAAATAATTATAGATTAATTGTTCTAATAATCAATGAATATATGTATTTTAGATGCATTCAAGAGAACAGAGATCTATATGCATAATTGGCGTCACAATGACAGCAATTTGTAGTGACAGAATATACATTTCAATAAGATCTGCCAATTTGAAGCGACGTGCAATATTAACCGATTATTAAAATAATCAGCCCTACCCTACCTCAGTATCAGCCTCCCTGCAGCAAACCCAGCCGGCGGACGCAGCGGTGACTCAATCACCTCTCCATAGATCAGAGCTTTTCACTGAGAATAAGGGTCAAATTCCAGTGCAATGGGGGGCAGTCGTGGCCTAATGGCTAGAGAGTCGGACTCGTAATACAAAGGTTACGAGCCTCGGGCCGGCAGGGATTGTCGGTGGTGGGAGTGAATGTACAGCACTCTCTTCACCTTCAATACCATGACTGAGGTGCCCTTAAGCAAGGCACCGAACCTCCAACTGCTCCCCGGGCAACGCAGCATAAATGTCTGCCCACTGCTCCGGGCGTGTGTTCACGGTGTGTGTGTTCACTGCTGTGTGTGTGTGTGTGTGTGTGCACTTTGGATGGGTTAAATGCAGAGCACAAATTCCGAGTATGGGTCACCATACTTGGCTACATGTCATGTCACTTTCACGTCAATTGCCATTTTGGTATTGGAGTGTCAATTGAAAATGTAATTCGCATAAATTGTAGGTATGATGGAAAGTTATCGCATACCCATCAAAAAGTTTAAAAGGAGACTAATAGAAAGTGAATAGATGTATTTTAGATGCATTCATGAGAACAGCGATCTATATGCATAGTTGGCGTCACAATGACAGCAATTTGTAGTGACAGAAAATACATTTCAATGAGAGCTGCCAATTTGAGGCGACGTGCAATAGTGACTGTGCTTGATGCTGCAGTGTTACATACTTGTAACAATATAGAATGACACCATCAAACCAAGGCCATGGGTTCGATTCAAATTATATATGTATAGCTTGAATGTAGCATAAATTGCTTTGGATAAAATCATCTGCCAAGGGCAAAAATGTTTCATTCGATTTTAACGGCTGATTAATCAAACAATAGTCAGTATATCAGTCAGTCACTAACCCGTACACAATATAATATTCAATTTGTAAATTCTGCCAGCATGCCAGATGTAGTAGACTGCATGCAATTATGGACACACCTAAGGACACAAATTGATGGATGAAGTCATAGAGCACTGGACTTGAGAACAGCTGGATTAGGGTTCGAGCTAAACTCTGCAGGAGTGGGCCAGATTTGAGGATGCCTGGCTTAGATGCTCAAAACATTAGTAGCATCAGCTTTTGGTTGTGCCACACTGCTTAATAAAGTAGCACTGAAAATGCTAGACTATTATGAAAATATCTGAACTACTTCAACACTATTAAAAAAACTCAATTAAGTACTTTTAGTTAGTTATGGCTTATTTTTGAGTGAACTCTTCCTTTGAAGCAAACATGAAAATTGAAAGTCTTCAATTTAATTACATATGCTTTTCCTTTCACAATGAGAACTTGTATAAGGACACTGTAATACATCAATACATGGCTAATGTGTTGTTTCACCTTAATTTAAATGAATACATTCACCTGGAAGACTGCGCATGGAATCAGTGCCCTGCTTTCACATGACTTGGCCCTTTTAATCAATGCTTGGAGCGTGCTAAAACATCTCAAAGCATCGTCGTCTTCCATTGCTAAGTCCAGCGAGAAAGAGGTTTGAAGAATGTACTCTTGGAAATATTCCTACTTTAGGTAATAAAATGTGTCGACTGTTGCTGCTTGGCTTTCTCCCACCCTCTCGAGCTGTCAGACTGAATTGAGTCACATCTGCTCTCTTCATTCCTTTGAAGACGAAGAGATGAGTTTGGCAAATCAACCAGCTGCCTGTAGGGAAAGCCAGCACCTGTCACAAGGGATGTCATTAGCACCGACTAGACAATTCTTTCTGCATCTCAGCCTCCATCCGTAGCGTCCCTCACTCGTCTAGCTCACCGCGGATACCTGACCCATCATTCTCGGCATCCCGCTCTCAGTTTTAATCTGTTTTGTCTCCATTTAGCCCTCTCTATCTCTCTTTGTGCAGTGCTCTGTCTGCCAGGCTGCCTATTTCTTGTTGCAGCATGGCCAATGAGTTGGTACCCTGTCCAAGGGGTTCATTCAAAATTCCAGTGCGAGGACATTGTAGAAATAAAACCGTCTTGCTTTTTCTATTGCTTGCGTAACAGTCGGTTTGTTAGATAAAGTGGGCTATTGTTGAAGATAAAGCTCCTTTGATGATAAAATGGCTGCCGGGCTTGTGAGCAGAAGGCCAGGCTTTTGTCTCTGTAGGGATTCTGCCACATGTTCCACGGGTCATGTGTCTGAAATGGGCTTGACCGGAGGGAGATCCATCACGATTGTGCAATGGCCTGAACGAGAGTGTGATTCAAAAGGGGGGAAGAGCATCACTAGTTTTGCAAAGAGCTGGACTTTGAATTCTCTCTTATTCCCCATCTGAATAAAAGCATTAGGAGGATAAAGCTCACATAGAAGTGTCATACTATACTCCAGAATGTAAAAAAAAATTGCATATACAATTTTACAAAATGTGCATATACAAAATTAAGCCTATTTTGCATTGACGTTATTTTCCTGACAATGTAAAAATATAAGTAATATTATTTAATGTTCTATTAGTCCCTTGTCAATTAAATTACACTTTTCCATTGAAATTACATTGTGTAATATATTTTATGATGAAAAACTCAATTGTTAACCACTGTGACAGAATCACTGAGTCAGTGAATGTAACCGGATCAGTCTGATTCATGAATGAATCATGCAGACGTTTTTTTTTTTCTGAATCATTCCAATTCACTGAAATAGCAGTACTTATCCCATGAACTACACAAGTCCTAGGATGAATGTCAATAATTTTAGGGAATAATGAATTTAAAACTAGCTTCAGAAGATTTTGAATTGCACACAAGTGGATTTCTTATACTTTTATGGTGCTTTTGTCTCCTCATTTATTTGATTATTTTTGGCTGCACTAACCCTTAACTGTCCTTTTAACAGTATTAATTTATGTATTTTACTCAAAACATGATTTTAGTTTTTTGAGTTTCAATATAGCCAGGATATTTCTTTGACAGTGCTTATGAGTTTCACTCATGCATACTTGACTTATCGCTCTCCGCTCACTCTTTTTCGGTGTCTCTGTGCTCTCTTTGTCCCCTGCTTTCCCTGTCGTCCATAAATAGTGCAGCAGCATGCTGTCGTGCTATGTCTTCCAGTGTCGCAGTCTGTGTGGGCCTCAGGCTGAGTCTGTTCTGTGGCCCATAGTGGCATTTACACTGACGCTGAGCTAAATACACACTCTGCACTAGCACAGCTGGCATTTTACACTCAACCTCCTGACAAGACCAACCATGGAAATAAACACGTACATTGTTCTCTGGATGTCTGTGTGTTTTGTTTCTTCTCATTTTTTTCCTCTTTCAGACTGTCTGACAGGATGACAAGACGATACGCCACACTAAGGGTGGAGGTCTTCGCTTACTTTCCTACTAATGAGATGGTTCTCACTTTATCTCTTGTGTCCTTCCCTCTGAAAACCCTCCAGGCTGGGTTTTAATCTTTTGTAAAGGAATCTTGGCATCAGACCTACCTTTGTAGTGTAGCCAATTGGCTGTTTGTGGAGTTTCTGGAATTGGGTGTGTGATATATTTCACTGTCATAAACAGAATACACTCCCAACCCTGGTTTTGTTAACTAACTAGTTTCTACTGGTTTCATTTCAGATCCCAAATTTGTGGGACATTTATCACATTGCCAGAATATATCTAGATATTATAGACTTGTTTTTTAGTTGTATAGTTAAGTTGGTTTCATGCTTCTAACAGTCAATAATTCATTATTGTTGTGCCAGTGTAGTTGGGGGTTTTCATTTTTGTTTTTAAAGATGCACGGATGCATTGAATAGATCAAAAGTGACAGTAAAGACAAAATGTTACAAAATGTTTTTCTGTTCATCAAAAAACAGTTTTGTATCACAGTTTCCACATAAATATTATGCAGCACACCTGTCAATGTTGATAATACTAATGAGTGTTTCTTGAGCAGCAAAACAGCATATTAGAATGATTTCTGAAGGATCACACTGAAGACTGGAGTAATGACGCTAAAAATTCAGCTTTGCATCGCAGGAATAAATTACAGTTTTAAATATATTCAAACAGAAAAGAGCAATATTTTTGTTGTATTACGGTATTTTCGATCAAATAAATGCAGCCCTGGTGCTCGAGCATAAGACACTTTTTTTCAAAAACATTAAACATTTTTATATTTTATTTGAGCAATTATTTAGGTATTTTAGCAATCATGATTGCAGTATGCTGTGACTGACCAATCAGATTCAAGCATTCCTGAAAGCTGTGTATATAATATATACTTTGAGCATGTTAATCGTTGTCTACCCTTCATTATACACTCTATTAATTTGACAGTTAGAATACTGAATAAAAAAATATTACCATGAAGATATTAGCGCCACGTGGTAATTATCACTTGTCAATGTTAGAACTGGTCAGTACCAGTAACATGACACAATAATCTTGTTGGGGTTCAATTTACCTCTTGAGAAAGCAATACTGTATGGTGTAGTCTGCAGGGTCATGTTTGTAGCACCTTCAAAATAGTCCTTATGAGATTCACAGTTTGTCGTTTTACGAACGCACCATGCAGCTTACATTGTAAGAAATCAATTCAACTACAGTTTTCATCGTTTCAAGCTCTCCACACATCTTTTATTTAGATTGTGATATAAACTCTTGAATATAGACTTAGAGAAGAACAAATATTTTCTCTCTTCCCCTCTCTCTCTCCCTCCACCTTTTAGCAGCTGTTTGCACAATCAATCAGTTTGAAATTGTTGCCCCTCAATTATGCAGCGTGTATGTTTTAAAAAGCAAACATCCAATTTGTGAACGGTTTTGCTTGACCTCACAGTTGATGTGGCCGCTTTTGACCTTTGATCTCTGACATTTTCTGTTGCGTTTTATTGGATGCTCTAGGTTATTTTTAAGGAGCACTGAAAGCAATTTAAGTGTAGCTTAAATACTGAGATGCCAGCTGATGCAATTCTGCAACAAGCACAGCTGTTCTTCTAAATCTAGTGTTCCACTGGCAGTCTGCTATAATATAAGAATAGATATTTTAGTATTAAATTAAATGTATTTTGTAGCCAATTAGCACAGCTAACAACACTCTGGGCTTTCTCGCTTTGATTTAGCACTGCACATAAACCATCTTGCTTCTTGAAGATGCTGGTCTATATATACTTTAAGTTTTAAAGGGTCATATGATGCTTTTTAAAGATCATTCTTTGGTGTAATGGAATTTGTTGTCATGCTTTAATGTTAAAAAAAACACATTGTTTTTCAAATACTGTACATTATTGTGGCTCCTCTATGCCCCGTCTCTCTCAATATCTTCGTTTTATACAAAGCCCCTCCTTTCGACAAGCACAGTTTGCTCTGATTGGCCAACTGACACAGTGCATTGTGATTGGCGAACACCTCAAGCCATGTAGGAAATGTAACGATCCTTTCCATAATTGTGAGCTTCAGATTTCAAAATTTAAGTAAAGACAGTTAATAATGTCCTTAGTTTTACCATCAGATCAAGTCTGATGACCCCTTTAAGAAAATCTGAAATCACATTTTAACCAGGAAATAAAGTTATTTTAAAACAAACAATACGACAGAAACATTGACTGCCAAGAATCCACTCAACGTTAAAGGGCACCTATTAAGCAAAATTATCTTTTACATGTTTATTTACAGTATATACAGTGGGTACGGAAAGTATTCAGGCCCCCTTAAATTTGTCACTCTTTGTTATATTGCAGCCATTTGCTAAAATCATTTAAGTTCATTTTTTTCCTCAATGTACACACAGCACCCCATATTGACAGAAAAACACAGAATTGTTGACATTTTTGCAGATTTATTAAAAAAGAAAAACTGAAATATCACACGGTCCTAAGTATTCAGACCCTTTGCTCAGTATTTAGTAGAAGCACCCTTTTGATTTAATACAGCCGAGTCTTTTTGGGAAAGATGCAACAAGTTTTTCACACCTGGATTTGGGGATCCTCTGCCATTCCTCCTTGATCCTCTCCAGTTCTGTCAGGTTGGATGGTAAATGTTGGTGAACAGCCATTTTAGGTCTCTCCAGAGATGCTCAATTGGGTTTAAGTCAGGGCTCTGGCTGGGCCATTCAAGAACAGTCACGGAGTTGTTGTGAAGCCATTCCTTCGTTATTTTAGCTGTGTGCTTAGGGTCATTGTCTTGTTGGAAGGTAAACCTTCGCCCAGTCTGAGGTCCTGAGCACTCTGGAGAAGTTTTTCGTCCAGGATATCCCTGTACTTGGCCGCATTCATCTTTTCCTCGATTGCAACCAGTCGTCCTGTCCCTGCAGCTGAAAACACCCCACAGCATGATGCTGCCACCACCATGCTTCACTGTTGGGACTGTATTGGACAGGTGATGAGCAGTGCCTGGTTTCTCCACACATACCGCTTAGAATTAAGGCCAAAAGTTCTATCTTGGTCTCATCAGACCAGAGAATCTTATTTGTCACCATCTTGCATCGCAGGAATAAATTACAGTTTTAAATATATTCAAACAGAAAAGAGCAATATTTTTGTTGTATTACGGTATTTTCGATCAAATAAATGCAGCCCTGGTGCTTGAGCATAAGACACTTTTTTTCAAAAACATTTAAATTTTTTATATTTTATTTGAGCAATTATTTAGGTATTTTAGCAATCATGATTGCAGTATGCTGTGACTGACCAATCAGATTCAATCATTCCTGAAAGCTGTGTATATAATATATACTTTGAGCATGTTAATCGTTGTCTACCCTTCATTATACACTCTATTAATTTGACAGTTAGAATACTGAATAAAAAAATATTACCATGAAGATATTAGCGCCACGTGGTAATTATCACTTGTCAATGTTAGAACTGGTCAGTACCAGTAACATGACACAATAATCTTGTTGGGGTTCAATTTACCTCTTGAGAAAGCAATACTGTATGGTGTAGTCTGCAGGGTCATGTTTGTAGCACCTTCAAAATAGTCCTTATGAGATTCACAGTTTGTCGTTTCGACGCACCATGCAGCTTACATTGTAAGAAATCAATTCAACTACAGTTTTCATCGTTTCAAGCTCTCCACACATCTTTTATTTAGATTGTGATATAAACTCTTGATTATAGACTTAGAGAAGAACAAATATTTTCTCTCTTCCCCTCTCTCTCTCCCTCCACCTTTTAGCAGCTGTTTGCACAATCAATCAGTTTGAAATTGTTGCCCCTCAATTATGCAGCATGTATGTTTTGAAAAGCAAACATCCAATTTGTGAACGGTTTTGCTTGACCTCACAGTTGATGTGGCCGCTTTTGACCTTTGATCTCTGACATTTTCTGTTGCGTTTTATTGGATGCTCTAGGTTATTTTTAAGGAGCACTGAAAGCAATTTAAGTGTAGCTTAAATACTGAGATGCCAGCTGATGCAATTCTGCAACAAGCACAGCTGTTCTTCTAAATCTAGTGTTCCACTGGCAGTCTGCTATAATATAAGAATAGATATTTTAGTATTAAATTAAATGTATTTTGTAGCCAATTAGCACAGCTAACAACACTCTGGGCTTTCTCGCTTTGATTTAGCACTGCACATAAACCATCTTGCTTCTTGAAGATGCTGGTCTATATATACTTTAAGTTTTAAAGGGGTCATATGATGCTTTTTTTAAAGATCATTCTTTGGTGTAATGGAATTTGTTGTCATGCTTTAATGTTCAAAAAAACACATTGTTTTTCAAATACTGTACATTATTGTGGCTCCTCTATGCCCCGTCTCTCTCAATATCTTCGTTTTATACAAAGCCCCTCCTTTCGACAAGCACAGTTTGCTCTGATTGGCCAACTGACACAGTGCATTGTGATTGGCCGAACACCTCAAGCCATGTAGGAAATGTAACGATCCTTTCCATAATTGTGAGCTTCAGATTTCAAAATTTAAGTAAAGACAGTTAATAATGTCCTTAGTTTTACCATCAGATCAAGTCTGATGACCCCTTTAAGAAAATCTGAAATCACATTTTAACCAGGAAATAAAGTTATTTTAAAACAAACAATACGACAGAAACATTGACTGCCAAGAATCCACTCAACGTTAAAGGGCACCTATTAAGCAAAATTATCTTTTACATGTTTATTTACAGTATATACAGTGGGTACGGAAAGTATTCAGGCCCCCTTAAATTTGTCACTCTTTGTTATATTGCAGCCATTTGCTAAAATCATTTAAGTTCATTTTTTCCTCAATGTACACACAGCACCCCATATTGACAGAAAACACAGAATTGTTGACATTTTGCAGATTTATTAAAAAGAAAACTGAAATATCACACGGTCCTAAGTATTCAGACCCTTTGCTCAGTATTTAGTAGAAGCACCCTTTTGATTTAATACAGCCGAGTCTTTTTGGGAAAGATGCAACAAGTTTTTCACACCTGGATTTGGGGATCCTCTGCCATTCCTCCTCGCAGATCCTCTCCAGTTCTGTCAGGTTGGATGGTAAATGTTGGTGAACAGCCATTTTTAGGTCTCTCCAGAGATGCTCAATTGGATTTAAGTCAGGGCTCTGGCTGGGCCATTCAAGAACAGTCACGGAGTTGTTGTGAAGCCATTCCTTCGTTATTTTAGCTGTGTGCTTAGGGTCATTGTCTTGTTGGAAGGTAAACCTTCGGCCCAGTCTGAGGTCCTGAGCACTCTGGAGAAGGTTTTCGTCCAGGATATCCCTGTACTTGGCCGCATTCATCTTTTCCTCGATTGCAACCAGTCGTCCTGTCCCTTTCTGTTCATCAAAAACAGTTTTGTATCACAGTTTCCACATAAATATTATGCAGCACACCTGTCAATGTTGATAATAATAATGAGTGTTTCTTGAGCAGCTAAACAGCATATTAGAATGATTTCTGAAGGATCACACTGAAGACTGGAGTAATGACACTAAAAATTCAGCTTTGCATCGCAGGAATAAATTACAGTTTTAAATATATTCAAACAGAAAAGAGCAATATTTTTGTTGTATTACGGTATTTTCGATCAAATAAATGCAGCCCTGGTGCTCGAGCATAAGACACTTTTTTTCAAAAACATTTAAATTTTTTATATTTTATTTGAGCAATTATTTAGGTATTTTAGCAATCATGATTGCAGTATGCTGTGACTGACCAATCAGATTCAAGCATTCCTGAAAGCTGTGTATATAATATATACTTTGAGCATGTTAATCGTTGTCTACCCTTCATTATACACTCTATTAATTTGACAGAATACTGAATAAAAAAATATTACCATGAAGATATTAGCGCCACGTGGTAATTATCACTTGTCAATGTTAGAACTGGTCAGTACCAGTAACATGACACAATAATCTTGTCGGGGTTCAATTTACCTCTTGAGAAAGCAATACTGTATGGTGTAGTCTGCAGGGTCATGTTTGTAGCACCTTCAAAATAGTCCTTTTGAGATTCACAGTTTGTCGTTTTACGAACGCACCATGCAGCTTACATTGTAAGAAATCAATTCAACTACAGTTTTCATCGTTTCAAGCTCTCCACACATTTTTTATTTAGATTGTGATATAAACTCTTGAATATAGACTTAGAGAAGAAAAAATATTTTCTCTCTTCCCCTCTCTCTCTCTCCCTCCACCTTTTAGCAGCTGTTTGCACAATCAATCAGTTTGAAATTGTTGCCCCTCAATTATGCAGCGTGTATGTTTTGAAAAGCAAACATCCAATTTGTGAACGGTTTTGCTTGACCTCACAGTTGATGTGGCCGCTTTTGACCTTTGATCTCTGACATTTTCTGTTGCGTTTTATTGGATGCTCTAGGTTATTTTTGAGCACTGAAAGCAATTTAAGTGTAGCTTAAATACTGAGATGCCAGCTGATGCAATTCTGCAACAAGCACAGCTGTTCTTCTAAATCTAGTGTTCCACTGGCAGTCTGCTATAATATAAGAATAGATATTTTAGTATTAAATTAAATGTATTTTGTAGCCAATTAGCACAGCTAACAACACTCTGGGCTTTCAATAATGTCCTTAGTTTTACCATCAGATCAAGTCTGATGACCCCTTTAAGAAAATCTGAAATCACATTTTAACCAGGAAATAAAGTTATTTTAAAACAAACAATGACAGAAACATTGACTGCCAAGAATCCACTCAACGTTAAAGGGCACCTATTAAGCAAAATTATCTTTTACATGTTTATTTACAGTATATACAGTGTAATGGAAAGTATTCAGATTAAATTTTTCACTCTTTGTTATATTGCAGCCATTTGCTAAAATCATTTAAGTTCATTTTTTTCTCAATGTACACACAGCATTATTGACAGAAAAACACAGAATTTTTGACATTTTGCAGATTTATTAAAAAAGAAAACTGAAATATCACACGGTCCTAAGTATTCAGACCCTTTGCTCAGTATTTAGTAGAAGCACCCTTTTGATTTAATACAGCCATGAGTCTTTTTGGGAAAGATGCAACAAGTTTTTCACACCTGGATTTGGGGATCCTCTGCCATTCCTCCTTGCAGATCCTCTCCAGTTCTGTCAGGTTGGATGGTAAACGTTGGTGGACAGCCATTTTTAGGTCTCTCCAGAGATGCTCAATTGGGTTTAAGTCAGGGCTCTGGCTGGCTTGGCCATTCAAGAACAGTCACAGAGTTGTTGTGAAGCCACTCCTTCGTTATTTTAGCTGTGTGCTTAGGGTCATTGTCTTGTTGGAAGGTAAACCTTCGGCCCAGTCTGAGGTCCTGAGCACTCTGGAGAAGGTTTTCGTCCAGGATATCCCTGTACTTGGCGCATTCATCTTTCCTCGATTGCAACCAGTCGTCCTGTCCCTGCAGCTGAAAAACACCCCACAGCATGATGCTGCCACCACCATGCTTCACTGTTGGGACTGTATTGGACAGGTGATGAGCAGTGCCTGGTTTTCTCCACACATACCACTTAGAATTAAGGCCAAAAGTTCTATCTTGTCTCATCAGACCAGAGAATCTTATTTGTCACCATCTTGGAGTCCTTCATGTGTTTTTTAACTCCATGCGGGCTTTCATGTGTCTTGCACTGAGGAGAGGCTTCCGTCGGGCCACTCTGCCATAAAGCCCCGACTGGTGGAGGGCTGCAGTGATGGTTGACTTTCTACAACTTTCTCCCATCTCCGAATGCATCTCTGGAGCTCAGCCACAGTGATCTTTGGGTTCTTCTTACCTCTCTCACCAAGGCTCTTCTCCCCCGATAGCTCAGTTTGGCCAGACGGCCAGCTCTAGGAAGGGTGCTGGTTGTCCCAAACGTCTTCCATTTAAGGATTATGGAGGCCACTGTGCTCTTAGGAACCTTAAGTGCAGCAGAATTTTTTTTGTAACCTTGGCCAGATCTGTGCCTTGCCACAATTCTGTCTCTGAGCTCTTCAGGCAGTTCCTTTGACCTCATGATTCTCATTTGCTCTGACATGCACTGTGAGCTGTAAGGTCTTATATAGACAGGTGTGTGGCTTTCCTAATCAAGTCCAATCAATATAATCAAACACAGCTGGACTCAAATGAAGGTGTAGAACCATCTCAAGGATGATCAAAAGAAATGGACAGCACCTGAGTTAAATATATGAGTGTCACAGCAAAGGGTCTGAATACTTAGGACCATGTGATATTTCAGTATTTCTTTTTTAATAAATCTGCAAAAATGTCAACAATTCTGTGTTTTTCTGTTAATATGGGGTGCTGTGTGTACATTAATGAGGAAAAAAATGAACTTAAATTATTTTAGCAAATGGCTGCAATATAACAAAGAGTGAACAATTTAAGGGGGTCTGAATACTTTCCGTAACCACTGTACATACCAACATAAAATCTGTGTGAAAATACATTACAGATTACAGTTTTGGCATATAGGAGAGGCAATTGAAAAGCATATCTATGTCTGCCCTTATTAAGTAGCTGTTTTACAGTTTTTCTTGATTGCTAACACATAATTCATGAAACAATTCATCATTTTCTCACAACTATAAACAGAATTTCAAAATTACACACCAACTTGTGCAAACATCAAACTTCCAGGTCAAAATCAAATAGTTTAGTCAAAAACATGTTATCGTTTGTCAGACTCAAACTTTGGCTTCAGATGACCCACAAACTTGTCAAATACAGACTGCTTTCCTGTCTAGAGAACACAAGTGAGATCAGTTCAAAACACTTACAAAAACATCATTTTGGGAAACAGGAGACATCTTGCCAGTCAATGTCTGTTACAGTATACGACACAAATAAAGGGGTGCAGATTGAGTAAAATTCAGCAATAAACTTTAAGAACAGTTTACTTTCATCACACGACTATAAAGATTTCTTACAGTAGATGAAAAGAACTAGAAGAGAAAATAAAAAACCAAACAACTGAATATACAGTAAGCACACGTTGGAATATACTGTCAGTTACTGTACAGCAATAAACAAATGAATAGAGCATCCTCTATAAGTTGCATTGGAGTATTTGTATCCTTTGTTTGTTACTGTATACTTTTAGCACTTTCTCTGCCTCCCCAAGACAGTCGACTCTCAGTTCTGCACAAATACATGTAAAAAGTACTTCGCTACAAACCAATTCAACAGTTACGAGTTTGAGTTTGAGTGCTACAGTATTTACAGTACAAAGAACAGTGAAAGTTGTCTCATCTGAAGTACTGCTGCTGTGTACTGTAATTGTAATGTGTAAGTAGTGTCAAAACCTTGTAGACGAGCCTGTAGGCTATCTTCCCTCATGGTCAGTCCATGCAGAAGAGCATGGTCAACTATAGTGCTTTATATTTCATCAGGAACAAATGACCTTTGACCGCATCCCCTTCATTTTTATTTTCCTCTCCTTTTCCTCTTTGTCTCCCATTACCAGGATTCATTTTCCAAAACACATAATCACTTGTGCTCTTAGGTATGTTAGGTATGTTAGGTATCTTAGGTATGTGTATGTTTTGAAAAGCAAACATCCAATTTGTGAACGGTTTTGCTTGACCTCACAGTTGATGTGGCCGCTTTTGACCTTTGATCTCTGACATTTTCTGTTGCGTTTTATTGGATGCTCTAGGTTATTTTTAAGGAGCACTGAAAGCAATTTAAGTGTAGCTTAAATACTGAGATGCCAGCTGATGCAATTCTGCAACAAGCACAGCTGTTCTTCTAAATCTAGTGTTCCACTGGCAGTCTGCTATAATATAAGAATAGATATTTTAGTATTAAATTAAATGTATTTTGTAGCCAATTAGCACAGCTAACAACACTCTGGGCTTTCAATAATGTCCTTAGTTTTACCATCAGATCAAGTCTGATGACCCCTTTAAGAAAATCTGAAATCACATTTTAACCAGGAAATAAAGTTATTTTAAAACAAACAATACGACAGAAACATTGACTGCCAAGAATCCACTCAACGTTAAAGTGCACCTATTAAGCAAAATTATCTTTTACATGTTTATTTACAGTATATACAGTGGGTACGGAAAGTATTCAGACCCCCTTAAATTTTTCACTCTTTGTTATATTGCAGCCATTTGCTAAAATCATTTAAGTTCATTTTTTTCCTCAATGTACACACAGCACCCCATATTGACAGAAAACACAGAATTTTGACATTTTGCAGATTTATTAAAAGAAAAACTGAAATATCACACGGTCCTAAGTATTCAGACCCTTTGCTCAGTATTTAGTAGAAGCACCCTTTGATTTAATACAGCCATGAGTCTTTGGGAAAGATGCAACAAGTTTTTCACACCTGGATTTGGGGATCCTCTGCCATTCCTCCTTGCAGATCCTCTCCAGTTCTGTCAGGTTGATGGTAAACGTTGGTGGACAGCCATTTTTAGGTCTCTCCAGAGATGCTCAATTGGGTTTAAGTCAGGGCTCTGGCTGGCTTGGCCATTCAAGAACAGTCACAGAGTTGTTGTGAAGCCGTGCTTAGGGTCATTGTCTTGTTGGAATCCAGGATATCCCTGTTGCTTCACTGTTGGGACTGTATTGGACAGGTGATGAGCAGTGCCTGGTTTTAGAATCTTATTTGTCACCATCTTGGAGTCCTTCATGTGTTTTTAACCCATGCGGGCTTTCATGTGTCTTGCACTGAGGAGAGGCTTCCGTGGGCCACTCTGCCATAAAGCCCCGACTGGTGGAGGGCTGCAGTGATGGTTGACTTTCTACAACTTTCTCCCATCTCCCGAATGCATCTCTGGAGCTCTAATGTGTAAGTAGTGTCAAAACCTTGTAGACGAGCCTGTAGGCTATCTTCCCTCATGGTCAGTCCATGCAGAAGAGCATGGTCAACTATAGTGCTTTATATTTCATCAGGAACAAAGGACCTTTGACCGCATCCCCTTCATTTTTATTTTCCTCTCCTTTTCCTCTTTGTCTCCCATTACCAGGATTCATTTTCCAAAACACATAATCACTTGTGCTCTTGTTCATATCATCCTGAGATTCTGACTGGTGTGTCATCAGTTTTGCTACTTAATCACACATGGATAAATGTGCATTTTTTTGATGCTTGAGTTAATTATATTGTGTTTGTGTATTCTGAATGAGAACATGGTTAAATCTGTGTAAAATGATTTTGTTTTTGTATAGAGTTTTGCAAAAAACACTGAGCAAATGGAACGTGTCTGAAAACAGGTGAAATGTGTTCAAAGTTTTGAGAAACGTGTCTTTGTTTCGAGAACTGTATGAATGGTTTGGAAAATTGGGCCAAATTAATCAGTTATAGTGTGTTAGCAATCAAGAAAAATCTTTCAGATGAGGTGAACAGGTAGGGGTACTGCAGGGCTGGAGACTCGGTCCTGTTTGAGTGTGAATCTCTGTGGATGCTTCTTTTGTAATGAAGTATTGATGCAGCGGTGCTGAGAAAAAGGCAGGTGATAATTGGATTCTGTTCCAAGGCCCTGCTGCACACCCCAGCAACACGTGTTTTTAATGAGCCCCCCTTCTCTCAGTTAGTTCTCTCTCTTGGCCTTCCCCCTTTGTCGGTCTCATCAGTGGATGTATTATAAGCACCTCTGCTCTGTCTCTCTCTCCATCAGCACTGAGCTGGATGTGACGGCGCCTTGCGAGTGTTTAGGTAGGGTGGTGTGAGGAGCTCGAGGGAAGAGTGAGTCACAGTGTGTCCTAATTTCATTTGCTTGTTTTCACTTGTCCAAAGCAGTTTTAGAAAAGGCTGCTCATCTAAATGCTACTGTAACATATCTTAAGCAGAGCTCTAATGACACCCTGATCCATCATTCATTAATTGGAATCAAAATTTATGGATTTTTTTTGACACATTTTATTCCAGTTTTTATTTTTTTTTATTTTTTTTTTATTCAGTACATTTCAGTATGAGTTTCATTCTCAGCTAACATCACCAAGCCCTTTTCGAACCTCTCCCTTTCAACCAGTTCCACCATACAATCAAATCTTGATAGATCAATCATTTTTTTTCAACCGTTGCATAAGTTGTTTCACCTGGAAATGTATCAAGTTACAGATACAAAATAGTTTGTGATCAATCATTCCTTGTCAACTTTGACATGAATTCTTCAATGGTTATTTTTTGCTTTCAAACTTGTTTGACTGCCAGGCGTTCCAGGTGCGCTAATATACAGCCCAACAGCACAGTGACTTTGCACTGGTTGTTTCTCTTTGCTTGTCAGTGTATGTGGCATTTCAGACCAGACTGTGTACGATCTGTAGAATGTTGCTTTTGGAAATATTTTCACTTAACAAAATATACAAATTGGCTTAATATGATCTAAAATATATACTACTGTTAAAAAGTTTGTGATTGGTAAGATTTTTTTGTTTTTGAAATAACTTTTATGACATTTTTAAACTGTTTTCTGGTTGAATATATTTTAAAATGTAATTTATTTCTGCAACAGTAAAGCTGTATTTTCAGCATCATCACTCCAGTCTTCAGTGTCACATGAGCCTTCATAAATCATTCTAATATGCTGATTTGCTGCTCAGGAAATATTAATGTCAAACTGATTTGCTGCTTAATATTTTTGTGGATACATAATTTTTTTCAGGATTCTTTGATGAAAAGAACAGCAGTTACCGATAACAATTCAAATGTCTTTACTGTCACTTTTGGTCAAAGTAATGCATCCTTGTTAAATAAAAATATAAATTTATTTTAAAAAAATCTGACTGACTTCAAATTTTGAACAGAAGTATAAAAATTGTTACTGTTATATAAAAGCAATATCAAACTTGTGGTCGTGGTTTTAGTCTGGATATTAGAGCGTCATTCAAAACAACAACACCCTTGCTCATATCATTGCTTAAATATGTATTGTATTATTGTATTTTTATGATTTATATTAATTTAAATAGTGCATTGTTTGTTTTTGTGTGAATTTTGCCTTTTGAAAATGTGTATAATGCCTTTTGGCTTGCTTAGCTGGGGACACTTTATGTTTGGCAGTATTATTGACTTGACTGCACAGACACTGTTGGATGAGATCTGAACTGAGCTCATCATTCACACGGCCCTATATCACCAAGCACTTCCATGTCCATGTAAGTATAAACTACATTGGCTAATTTAAAGTGAAAGTTCACCCAAAAATGAATATTAGCCTATAATAGGCATCCTATTCACTTCACCATTCACTTCAATTATACAAATGTGGAATATAACTCCAAATGTGTTCGTCTGAAAGAGGAATGTTAAACACGCCTAGGATGCCTTGAGGGTGAGTAAACCTTTGGCTAATTTTCATTTTTTGGGTGAACTATCCCTTTAACATTGGAATTGTGAAAAAAACTTAGTAGAGTGCATCTGGGGCTGCCTGCAGGGCTGTTCAACCTTCCGTGAACACGTACATTATCCGAAGACTGCCTTTATTCAAAGAGACTGTGAGTGCTTAATAGTTAACGCTACAGTAGAGCGTCTTTTCATCTCCCCAAGAGCGGTCTGCAACAGAGGGGATGCTTTTTCTTCAAGACTTATATTGTCTTAATCCCCGGGCCTAATCCGACTTGTGTCAAGACGCCGTAGTCGTCGTGAGTCCAGGCTTGGCTGAACCGAAGGATTTAACACATTAGTATTAGACTCCCTATTCTCTTGAATCACTTTCTCAGTGCAACTGGGGTGAGAAAACCAGCAGCAGGCCAAACCACGGGAATGTAAAAGCCAGTGAAACTGAATGCCAAGCAGCATGTAATGGTGGTGAATTTTCATTTGAAAGCACAGGAATATGATTATACACTTATAAATTGGTTTAAGACGCATCTAGAACAAGGTCGTGAAAAGCACAACGCTATAAATGGGCATCTGGAGAAGGGTTTAAGGCTGAATGGACAGTAAAACCAAGGACGTCTGCTTTCACTCTGGGGCAAGACTGTTAACGATCTGTTTCACATATTTATATATATATATTTTTTTTATGATAGTCTTGTTATAGAGGCATTTTGAAGCATTTATAACAGTTTGGAGTCCTGCTCTTTTTAGTTCTCCAGTATTTGAAAGTATTATTGATGGTAGGCCTCCGCTTTTAAATAATATATATAGGCTCTGATAAACCATTAAATACAGAACAAAACAGTTCAGACTTCTTTTTTTATTGTAGATTTATGTTCCAATTTTCTGCCATTAAGTTATCTGAAATGTACTAATACTGAATATGGCATTTTTATCATACAGGATTGGAAAGTAATAAACTGTAAGTTACTGTCCACAGCCCCATAAACTCTAATGGCCTTAATAAATTAATTAGATCCAGGATTCGTAAAATTCACATTTCAGTCACTGTAACCAGATAATGTAGAGACTGTCTTCTGCTTCCCCTTAAAAGGCCAATTCAGTTTACACGAAAATAGAATTGCCATGATTTATTCACCTTATGCTTTTCCATACTGGACCCTTTAAGGAGACATTTTAAGAATTTTCACACTGATTCTTAGTACAAAATTCCATATAACATTTACATATATTTTGCAAGGTAGCATTTATTTATTTATTGAAAAAAAATGCCACAAATCATTAACTCACAAATATTTGGAGAGCTGCATCCCATGACAACTCACCTTATCATAAAATAAGAGAGAATATTTTTGGTTAGATGTTGAATTTTTTTCTGAGGAATTGGAAAAATGCAGTTTATTGATATTTTATATTTATTATATAAATAAATGTACTCTTTGAGGCAGATTAAAATAAATAGTTTTCTGTTTATTTATTTCCTCGTTAAAAGAAAACACCCTGCATAATTTTCTTTGCCAACATCTGAGATCCTGTAAATGCCATGTGCACCTTGACATTTGCTCTCTGCATATTATTTAAGCAGCACCTGTGTTTGTGCAAGCTTGACAGAACTGAGTGAACCAGAATGAAAAATAGAGTATTGGAAAAACACAAGTACCTAATTTACTGTACTATTATTCTCTACCTTTCAATCTGCTGAATCACTTCATGCACAAAAAATTCTCCCTTTTGTCTGTGGCCTGTTGACTTAAAAAACTTAAGAAATTTAAAAATGAACTATTGCTTGGTCACCCCACCCCTCATTCTATATTCACATAAATATATGCACAAGGTGAAAACCTGCTTTTCACAAGTACGCTTTTGTTATTGAATCACCAGTGACAGCGGTGGGGTTAGTTTTAGCCCGATGAGTATCACGGCATATTTGCTCTGCTGATTGAGCGTGGAGAGCCTGGGAGGAGATCCCTATAGTATTTTAAAAGTTACAAGTCATGGTAGATGCACAGACATAACACAGGATAAAGATGGTAATGGCGTGCGAAAACAAACTAAAGGGATTGTTATTGTAAACTGAGAAGAGGTAGCGAGAAGGCTTTATGTGCAGGTAATACATAGACGGTAGAACTATAGTGTAATGAAGCACAAGCAAAAACGTGTTTTGTGTGTTTCATGAAACGTTCAAGGCGTATCATCAAAGAGAACATTTCATCACTCACTCAACACATCAATTGCCATCTTCAGGTATTGTTATATATTCACAGATGCAAATTGAGGTGTGTTGATATTCAGAAAATTGTTCCAATTATTGTCAGTGCTGGTCAACAGTCATAATGATGATACTTAGACCAATGATATGGTTGCAAATGGGATATTACGTTTATACAGCATTTTTGTAAAAACATTACTTAGTATTGATTAAAGTATATTATAGACATATTCCTAGTTACTAAGTGTTCTTTCGCTTTTCCAGTGAATGTGTTTCTAAAGAAAGACAGTGCAGGAAAGACAATGCAGGAAGTGATTTATCTTCGAGCAACACACATTAGAGGAGTTCCTGTGAATAGATTCACTGTGTTTTCAGTGAATGTAATGGAAGGAATGTCTTGTACTGAATAATTTATTCAACTGAGTTCAAAAACACAGATACACTCATATCAATACAAATTACATTCCTTAAAGAATCATTTTAGTGAATGATTCAATGGTTCACACAAAACAGTCAAGAGTTTTGTTCCTGGATGAATTAGGTGTGTCCAAACTCTCTGAGTAGGTACTTAGTAATTACCTTGTGGCCATCAGAAAAGTGTGGTTTAGCATAGAGTGAATGTAATCCGAGTCAGTAGCATCACTTCACTGCTATTGACAACTCCTCTCCCGTGGCCTCATGGGATAGTAAATTGACCCTTTGGAGGGAGTTTGATTGACAGGAGATCTGACCAATCATTACGCGGAATCTACAATTTTTGTCCGACAAACAAGCCAGACAGGAGCGTAGATCTCCCTGCTGAAAAAAACAATAGACACCATCACAAAATTAGTAATGGTTTTACTGGTAATAATGGGACCTGTATTGGTTTTAATGGAAACTGTAATGGACCCTGTGGGTCTCTACTGGTAATTGGTCACTTTCTATTGGTGGCTTGTTAAAACCAGTAAATCCTAATGGAATATGTCCCAAAACACACTACAGAAATACATTTTTTTTATGATTTTAATGGTTAAAAGTTGACGGTTTGTAATGTTTGTAGTGCTATTTTTAGTGGAAACTTTTCAGATTTTCAGTGATGTTCTATTGTTTTATTCAGCAGATAACGTTAGTGGATTTGAAAAATTGTGTGATACATTCTGATGTTCATTCATGTTTATTTCATGCTATAACTAGTAAAGAGGAAGAGATGATTGTTTCACCTGCCGCTTGAACTGATCTGATTGAAATTGATCTGTCACAACACAAAGAGCCACAACACTGTATTTATTGTTAACATTTGTTACAAAATGACAAAACTTGAAACCTGACACTATGTTTCATTCCTAAAGTAACCTGCTCTGTCGTGTCTGTCGGTGTGTTGTCTTTGCCAGTTTCTTCTTTGCTCCACAATGTATTTTTCACTGTGTGAGAACATGATGTGTGGCGTGAGAACACCATGGCTTGTCGACATCGCAACAGTACTGAATTAATCAGTGTAATGAATAATTCAATGATTCACTCATTACTGTAAGATGATCATTCACTCAACTGATTCACTGAAAATAAAATCACAAAAAATCACATACTCTCTGAAAAGGCACATTTTAAATAATAAATTACCTTGAGACCACTATAAAATGTATTCTATATAGTAAGAATGTGTCTAGTATGCATATAATCAGACATACTACATTTACCATGTTGTCATTGTCACGTGACCTACTGGTGTCAGTTACGCCACTTCACTGTCATTTACAGATCCTCTCTTGTGGCATCATATGAGAGCAAAGTATCCATTGGATGCACACTTCACAATCTCATCGGAAGTAGCAAGTAATCCGGGTACTGTTTGGACATACTATTTACAATGTGATTTAAGATGTAGCCTTATTGTTTTTGAACAAATCAGTAGAATGAATGATTCAGTGACTCATTAAGATGACTTATTGAATCATTCACTCAACCAATTCCTTTGTGGAAAAAATGTAATGGAATTCCGACTCATTCAGGAACCCCTTTGTCGCCACTTATACTTTAACCTGCAGAAAGAATCATTGAAAAATCCATACTGCTAATGCATAGGCTAAGGCCAACCTTATTGTGACACTATTATGGTCACAGTTAAAATCAATCCTTCAGCCACACTAATGTGTCATGCCAAGAATAACGATAATTGTATCATTATGCAGATTGGCGTAGCAGTTCTAACCTTTTCTTTTGGAAATCTCTTATGCGTGTTCAATGTGTGACAGAATCCACGTAGTATGACTGTGCATACTGAGCAGTATGTGGATGTTATAGCAGATTAGATTAGGGTCAGTGCCCTTTTTCAGGTGCTATTTAATTCTGAGAGCTTTTATCTTGCGTAATCCCTTTCACATATAATCAGAGCTGTCATTTAAGGCGAAACGGTGAGACTTTATGAAGATATATCATGTTAATAAAAGCGATCTATGCATTCTGACACCTATCTGTCCTTAGGCAGCAAACATGCAGCATTTCTGGTCCCCATTTACGTTCCACCTGACACTCCTCACTCTCCAGATAGGATATTTATTTCCCACCTACTTAAAGAAGCATCCTTTGAACTCTCCATCTGAGCAGTTATCACACTCAGAGAGTGCAGAGGTATCAAAAGCCTTTGGTTGGCTCCATCATGAAGAGCTCTCCTTGTGAAGTGCTGACTCAGTGCACCTGAGTCTATAGGTACTTGATTGAGTCCAGCCATTATGTTACACACACTCAAAAAGACCTCCATCCCACTAAGGACACACAAGTAATGAGATAATTCACTGTCTGCTATCATGATTTATTCCAGCTGGACTGAATTAGAGAATAAAATGAGTATTTATAATGTAAATGGAAGGACGTCAAGAATGACCTTAAATGTATAGTTCACCCAAAAATTAAACTTGTCATAATTTACCTGCATTCATTCTGTTCAGAATCCATATGTTTTTATTGATGTTGTTTACATTTATTTTATTATTTTCTTTTGAAAAATGTATTCACTACCCTCATGTCGTTCCGACCTGTATGTTTTTATTCTGTGAAACACAAAAGAGAATATTTAGAAAAATGTTGGTAACCAAGCAGTTTTGATGACCACGTTCTTCCACTGTATGAAAAAAAACAAAACAAAAACTGACATTTTTAAAAGTATAATTCTTTGTCTTCGAAGAAAAAACCTTAAACATTATTGAAATGATAAGTTTTGGTAAATTTTGCATGCATCTCATTGCTAATTTTACTTGATCTTGGTGCTGCATTCGACAATACAGGCCCTGTCCCAAATGGAACACTTCATGTGAACTTTCAGCCTTGCAGACGTGCGTGTGCGATTAAATACCTGTCCTACCTGTCCGACTGTTATTACTTTGTTTATTTAAAGGGGTCATATGACGCGAAACAGTGCACTATTTGAGGGGACAGCCATTTCAAGTGGTGTTCAAAACCATAGTGGATGTTCTCGAGTGGACTCATTCAATCCCGCAATGCACCGCAAAAACGATTGTACAACCGTTGTACACTCAATGGCTAGAGAATCCCCATAATGCACTGAGAGAGTCGCGCACTGATTGAATTCCCATGTCTCGCCAGAAGATGTCGCCCGCAGCTGAATCATTCATTTATTTATTTTAGAAGCGCTTGTCCACGGCGTAATAAAGCATAATACAACACGGTACAAATTAATTGTAAATTGACTTCTAGGGTTTATACATAATTTCCGTGACAGAGTTCAAGATAAATCCTTTAATCTTACTTCTGGATCTGCCCGTTTCAAATGATTATTAAACAGCAAGAAAACTATGCAAAAGCGGCAGTACTTCTGGTGCACTTAGTGTCCGAATTCACTCACTCGTTTTCATTTACTCCTTCAAGTGAACTGAATGAGGGTATAAGGGGCAATTTCGGATACAGCCAAGGTGTTCAGGGCTACTTGATAATTACAGACAGGTGTGTTGCAGCAGGGTTGGAACTGAAGTCTGCAGGACGGTAGCTTTCCAGGAGCAGTGTTGGAGATCCCTGCTCTACAATGACAACCTATCGAGTTCCATATCAGTTACAAAAAAAGTTACAAGAAAAGCCTTTCTGCTAATGTTTGGGGTTCAAACGCATTTTCTATATTTAAATCTGGATTAAAGACACATCTCTTTAGCCAAGCATTCACATAATGTATCTCATAAACTTGTACTTCAGTTATGTCTGATCAAATGCACATTATCATTTTTTTAGCTTGTTTGGAATGTTGTCTCTATTTGCTTTTCTGTTTCTGCCCCAGAATTGGCATCCCGATGTAACTAGGAATTACAGACGCTGCAGTCTGGATCCAGCCCTTGCGATGATCCGAGATGACCTGAGAAGAAATGATGCCAATCTCCCAGAAGACCTCAGCTGATGTCAGCCCTGAAACAACACACACAAACTACCAAACTTCGCTATAAGTTTGATTGCAACATATACTGAGCCACTGTGGTTCAGTGGTTAGAGCATTGTGCTAGCAGTGCAAAGGTTGTGGGTTCGATTCCCAGGGAATACATGTACTGACAAAAATATGTATAGCATGAATGTAAGTCGCTTTGGATAAAAGCGTCTGCTAAATGCATAAATGTAAATGTAAATATAATCATTGCTGTTAATTGTGTTCACCGTATGTTTGATTACATATCATTAACTAACAACTATGATATGAGCATCAACTTGACAATCACCACTTATAGGCTGCTCTTAAATAAACTGTAGAAACTTTAATTATCTGTAAAGCTGCTTTTTTAACAATTTGTATCATGAAAAAAGCTAAACAAATAAACTTGAATTGAACTGAATATAAAGTAAAATTATGAGATAAAAAGTCAATTATGACAAAGTGGACACAAAATGTCAAAACTGACAAAAAGTCAAAATTATTTGATTATAAAGTCAGTTATGACATAAAAGTTGACATTCACTTTTTTATATCAGAATGATCAAAAATTCATTGATGAATAAATGATTGCAGAATTTTCTTCTGGGCAAAACTTATTCTCATTGTGTCATTGTCTCATTCATTTATAGCCCTTTAAGTGAAAACAAGAATTTTTTGGAGGGTTATTTCACGCATTTCAAAACTGCTGCCTGATGGGAATGTGTCATGTACTGTGCATTTTACATTGCTGTTTGATCTAAGAACTGGAAAATTCCAGGAGAAAATGAAACATGGCATCATTTATAAAAGCCAAATGACTGTTGTCAAATGTTTTACCCAGTGAGAATCTTTCCTGGGTGTAATTTTGAGGACATTTCTCTATAGACGTGTTTAGCACCCTGTACCAGAGAAGCATAGAGCAGGAGAGCGTGTGTGATAATGGACTTCTTGTGTTCCCTTGGCTTGCTGTACTATGACAGGCATGTTGAAGTATTTAAACTGCCTTCCTCAAGTCCTTACTTCATCACTGTTGGCAACAACCCCTTGTTGCCACAGTGACAGATGTACCGTAATGAAGCCAGCTTTGGTGTGTAGTCCTCATGTCTCCCTCCAGGCCTGATTCTGGTGACACTGATGTCTCTAGCTAGTCTCCAGTTCTGCTTTCTAAAGCAGCATCCTAACTAAAATAATATTGTGTGTTTGATTTAGAGCCACAAAAACACAAAGAGTGCATACGAGTCTCTTAAAATAGAAATGTTGGAATGTTGCTAAGCTAACAATACGATACTGTCAATGTATGTCGATTTCTGTTTGGTTCTAGTTTTCCTTTGTTTGTATTTTCCATCCAATATATTTCTATGGTGACTGATATGATTTTCTGCACCCTTATTGGTGTCCTGAGTTACTATTTGTCACCTTCTCTGTGAAATCCAGGATAAAGTCTCAAAATCTAATTATGAGAAAACAAGCATCAAAGTTTGATTTCTACCATTAATTTCACTATAATTTCAAACTTTGACATGACCTTACTCAGTCAATATTAAAGATATAAAGGTTACATTTTCACAAAACGTTTACCTTATGAATGATAAAGGATTTTTTGTAGAAAAAAGCAAAAAAAAAAAAAAAAAGACTTTAGCTGGGTTTTCACAGAGAGGGTCACATTTGTTACACACCTGTTTCGGTTCCTGCTGATTACGTTCCCTCTTGTATTTAAGTCCTGAGTTCTCCCTTACGGAAAGAAAATATATTTAATTATATATGAACGGTCAATATATTAACGATTTTTCAGTATATTGGTAATTATATAGAATAATACATTGTGGTAATATATTACAATACACTGAATAATACATCAGGAATTGCCGGTTTCCATATATTGGGGAATATACAGTATGTCAACAAACATGGTGCTCATAGTCACATTTATATGGGAATATGTATTAGCAATATATGAACACAATTCAAGGTACATATTTATTTAAATATATTTCCATACATGGAATTATACATTTGTACAAATATAATTGAAATTATATGCAGTATAGTATCACATATATATGAGAAAATGTATGCGAAATATATGGATCCAAATATGAACACATTTATTGTGTCATGTATGTGTGAATAAATACACTATATTGCCAAAAGTATTGGGTCACCCCCTTCTAATGAAAGGTTTGACTACTTTAGTTATTTCCATGAGTACAAATATTAATGTTTAAGCATATAATGATATTCTGGGGAATTGTGTGCTTCTAATTTGATATCAACAGTTTGGACAGGATCCTTTTCTATTCTAACATGACAGTGTCTCTGTGTATAAGGCAAGGATCAAAGAGAAACGATGATTCAGTCAGTGTGGAAGAACTTGACTGGTCTGCAGAAAGCCAAGTCCTAATCCCAGCTGAACACCTCTGGTGTGACTTTAAATACAGACCTTGAGCCAACAATTCATCACCAAACATCAATGACTTGTACATTCATTACATGGACAAAAGTACTGGAAGAGAACCAGTAGAGAAAGAGAAGAAAAGGCACTTCCAAACCGTGGCAACAAAATAAATTAACATACTTGTTATTACAATAAATGAGGTGGAAATACAATAACATTTTATTTCCACCTCTGTTGTTACAGTTTTGGAGTGTATGAAACGACTGTACCCATATGTACAAGTCATTGGTGTTTGGGGTGATTTGCTTTTAGTTCTCTCCAAAACTACACAGAAAAATTACTAGACAATGAAATCAGTGATAGACGATTTAGTTTGATCTTGGATTGTTTGGATCTTCGAAGCTCATCTCTCAGTTGCTGTCATAGCAACGGGTCCGTAAGCTTAAACCTGCTCAGCAGCAGGCTTATTTCATGTAAAAAGGATTAGATAGCATCCTTTTAACAGAATTGATACTTAAAATCTGTCCCAGCCACTGCTACTTTATTAAAAGAGTACCCTACTGATCCAGGGACACTAATTTGAAATAATAATCATTTAAAATGTAATAATAATATAAATATAATAATGTTGTGTCATCTATAATACTATAGACACAGCCAATTTTACTCACTGAAAGACGTATTCGTCATAAAATAATGACTTCATAATTGTATTAGAGTCTTACACACATGCTATAAAGTTAATGTAGAGTCCTGCATTAATGTGAGGGATGACAGATATTATGGGAGGGGCTTGATGGAGCGCAGGAGATGTAGGTAACTTGATTTTGACCCTTAAGAAACTTTATTTAACTTTAATGCTGTCAAGTAACAAATTCGTTTCAAAGATAAAATTAAATTAATCGTTAATTACTACATTGAAATAAAAATGCTAGATATCGTGAATCTAAATAATTGGGAATCATGTAAAACAATTAAAATAAATTAAAAACAGTGCATATTTCATTTATATTATAACATTCATGTAGTTTTGTTTGTTTGGCTTTTTCCTTATAAAAGTCTAGAAATCTGATATGATGTCATTACGTTGCTGTCTTGCCACTAGCCAATGGCTGCATTGCTGATCGTGGTTACGAGTATCGATACATAGCCCCTTTTAAACCATCAGATAACTCAATCCAGCCATATTAATCATCAACAGCAGGTGCGTTCGAAGAACCGAATTAGCCAGATCCTTATTAGTGCGATAATAAGATTATCCTGATTCTCGGACGTAATAAGCGACGTACGAAGAACGGACCCCAGATGTCTATGTTTGAGCACATGGCTTGTTGTTTGTTGTTGGTGCCATGTGCTCTCCTATCTATTGTCTGTCCCCTCATATCTTGCTACCTAATAATTGATTCAGTTGCTCCACCTGTGTCACCCTTGTTACCCTTATTTTTCTCCCTATTTAGCCTCCTGGTGTCTGTAGTCCTGTGCTGATCCGTTTGTCTTCGTCGTTTGTGTTACGTTGACTGTGCAACAGTTCTCTGCCTGCCTGCCTACCTGTTTTTCCCCTTCGGGGTGGTCTTTGTTGGTCTTTGTTTTATTTTATTATTAAAGAATCATTCTCCTGCGTTTGAGTCCTCGCCTTTATCTCTCCAGTCAATCCCTGACAGTTTGAAAATGGGAAATGGTACAAAGCATGTTTACTCTTGGGGTGAATTTGCCATTCATTTTCTCCCAAACTATACAGTAAAATGACACGGTAATAGTCAGGCTCTCTGAGAACAAGAATAAATTGAAAGAACCAGCAAACATATAATACGCATATATACGGTAGGCCTATTTGGATTAGTCTTGTGGATTTTTTTCAGAAATGTATATTATATATTTATATTCAGTAATCTCTTACAATTATCTTTTAACTTTCTAAGTTTGGGGTCAGTAAAGTAAAAAATATGAATTAATGCTTTTATTCAGTTAATTAAATTGATCAAAAGTGACAGTAAAGACAAAAGAGTTCCATTTATAATAAATGCTGTTATTTAGAATGTTCTATTTATCAAAAAATACTGAAAAATGTAAAAACTAGATAATTCCTTATAATTTCATAATAGACCTTTATTTAAGACCTTTATATAGACCTTTGTGACCTATAATAACTGTACATGGGATTTTCTCCTGTACGGCCGAAAAAAAGGGATTGAGATTTCTAAAATTAAGAACATAATGAAGGCATCAAATAATAAGGTGCAGAACATAAAATCATCAGAATCTGAAAACTCTGTGTTTTAACTTATTGTTTCGACAGAATTGTTGTCCTCTCTTTTTCAGGACTGATCTTCACAGTGGGACAATGTCCATTTGTGTTGAGACTGGATTTGCTTTGTGACAGATGGCATAATCCAGCTATATTATTCAAATGACCTTGACTTCGCTCTTTGATGGCTCTCTTTCTGTGCTTGCATAAATCCACACATAATCACCAGTTGACTCATATTTGCTCGGGGAGATCAATGTTTCGTATCCGCAACAGTCCTCTAGCAATTTCCTAAGTAACAATTTGAAAGGTCTTATGTAACAGTTATGTCAAGATGTGGATTTTTTATCCATGTCGAGGTCAGTTGCAATTATAAAATCTTTCTCTGTCAGTTTTGTTTTGTTTTGTTTTCTCTGGGTCTGCTGTCTCTGTGTGCCCATCTGTGTTGGACAGGCAGAGAGGCACCCCCGGCTTCCTCACATGAAAGTCCTCACCGAAAATTTCCGCCGTTTGGTGCGGGCAGGCGGAAAACTAACAAACATTGCTCCTAATGCATTGTTCATCATCTGTGTTTGCTTGACTGCTCACTCTGTCATGACCAAGAGGGGTCAGCCTAATGAAAACACCAAGTACATGAAGAAACTAGGACAAAAGTTGACCTGAAAGTGACTTGATAGTCAAGAAAATTTCATTTACATTTTATGCTTGGCAAACGCCAACATACAATACATAAGTAAACTACAATGAAGTTTAGTGACCGAAGTACTTCGGGAGGTAGCAATGGTGTATATTAAGAACTGAACCCACTAGTCATACAACCAACGCCTTTGACTTTTGACAATACGTTTATTACATAATCGCCTGGAGCGGCTAGAGGTTAAGTATTTTGTTCAAGTGCACAATGGTGATGGCTCATAGATCACACCTTAAAAGATCTGAAATTACAACCTTTTAGTTAATAACTGTGACAATTTCACCTGCAGTAGAAAGAGCAAAGCATGTTAGTAGGGCTCTGTTGTGTTTTACTTTTCATCACTTTCTTTTTAGTTGTTTATTTTACTCTTACTACACTCTCACATCTGGCTATCCATTTTTTTTTGCCAGTAGTTTCCATTTGTATCTGACTACAGCAAGTTTTTCCTTAGTTCTCAGTCAGTTACATTGAGCAGGCATCCATAGTCTGCAAATCCACAGTCTGCTTTTTTAATCTACATAACTTCCACACATTTTCTGCCCACTTTGTGTATTTTTTTAATTTATTTACTAAGAGTATAATACTGTCCGCTCTGTTAAAGGCATTTAACCATCCCTTCAATGACTTATATTGCTTTTACAGAATTATTGGTGTATTTCAAATAGTTCTTAATGAAAAAAACTTTACAATAATTACAATAATCAATAATTTAGCATTTAGTTTTTGATTAACAGTAGATTTAAGACCACAGAGAACACAATCAAAATGTATTGATCATAAAAAGTTCTTGCTAAAGAGATATTTTAAATATTTTATTTAAGTTACTAAATTAATTGTTTTAAAATATTTGTAACTTTTTCTAACTTGATGTCATTCGTTTTGTGACATTAATATTTGCAACATTAAAATTCATAATAACAAGCATGTTAGTCAGATATGCTATCAATATACTGTTCCTCACATACACTTCAAAAATATACAGCACAATATTTATTTTAATAAAGATTGTCTATGAATCCCAGCTAACAAAAATATGTTATAAGAATATTTAGCGAATATTCCCATTAAATCCAAACATTCAAAACAGCCGGTAAAAGAATAAATACAAAATACTGCAAACATTACTTTCAAAATATCCAGTAAAAAAAAAAAAAAAGTCTTTGATCACTGGAGTAATTAGAGGCGAGTAAACTTAGTGGTGAGTAAACAGAGAGATGAGTCAGCTAAGTCATGCAAAGCAACTATGAGACTGTGGAGTGAGCATGTTCTTATGGGGAGCTTGATTGGCCATGATAGGTGAGGAGGATCCACTGATAGATTCCAGGTGTGTGTGATTGGCAAGGGAGAGCAGGTGAGTGGCAAGAGGGATGCTGGGAAATTTAGTGCCGAGGCGGCTCAACTGGTGACTGTGACAGTACCCCCTTCAATGGAACGGCTTTCATCTGAAAGCTCCAATAACAACACCCTCCAGGAGAGAGGGGATCCGGGGAAGGACGGAGGACCAGTTCTAAGTTTAATGATTTTTTAAATAAAGCATGGGGATTTGCTCAGTGCAGCAGTCATAGAAACATATGCTGAAGTTTACTGTCTCTATCAGGCACGATGTGGTGATGTGGTGATGTGGTGAAATCACCTGATGCCAGTATGAGCCACATTACAAAAAATGCAGGAATGTCTTTCCCTTTTCAGTTGAAATTCAAAAGCATTATCACATTGACATGTTGATGTTATCTAAGCCACCCAACTGGTCTGTCCACATGAATGACATTTTTGTATTGTGTGCTCTCTTAAAACATCTGACCTTTTGTAGAAATCATTCATATGCTTCAGTGTCATGTATTTGCATATTTGATTAGTGACCTGAAACAGTGCAAAACGTGAAATATTTCTTCTTCATTTTGTGTGTGTGTGTGTGTGTGTGTGTGTGTGTGTGTGTGCATAGAATATCGAACCGTCCATCTTAATATCAGCAGCAGCCAATTCAAGATTTAAGATGGAAAGGGAGAGATTAGGATGCAATTAGACATAATTACTTAAGCATTGTTTTGTGGAATGCATGAGCTGTGAAATGACCAACTGCTCTGTCTGTTAAATATTCACCCAAACCCTGTTAGGTTACAGACACTGATATGCAGCCATGAGGAACTGGAAAACAACGGGCTGGTAAACACATTCAGTAAACACGATCACCCTCGCGCTCGTATGCAGTTCTCCATTAATTTCACCCTTGAGGAAATGCTCTTATTCTCTTTCCAACAGCACATCTCTTTTCCCTTCAACTAGACTGACACTTTTCCTGTTTGAAAAACCCCCTTGGCTAGTTTTCTAGTCAGGCCTGGTCTTCAGTCTAGTTTTTTTCTCCAAATGTTTGCAGGTCTCTTCTGCTCAGAGGTGAAAAATCTATTCTAAATACATACAATATATTGCTACTACGCATATTGTTTGAATTGTTTCCAAAATCCTAATCCTAATGTATTCTGGTGTCCTAGCTATGCATTATTATATGATCATTTTGTCCTAAACAGTCACACCCAGCAACAGTACATTTGGTTGGTTAGGCCTACTTGTTTTTTGTTTTTAATAAAATAGAAGCTTCAGGTAGCCACACCCACAACCAAATCCCATTGGCTGGTAAACATCAAACCTGAGAGATTGATTGCAAAATTTCCAAAGGAAAGCCATAAAAGCAGTACTTGTTTATGAATTGTTTTCTATGTAAACCTGGTTGGTTTGGCAGCTTTTATATTGTGCTTATATGACGCCATGTCAAGTTCAACTTTTAAAAACATAACCTTTTATATTATGTCCAGTGCTGCATCTTGTGGCATTTTTATGATAAATAGTTTTGGTTCTATGTTCGGTCAATGCTTAATGTTCAATGTAAAAGCTGATTTCTGGAAAAAACAACTGTCAGGAACATCCACTGGCCTTCTTGACTGGCTATGCTGGTTAATCTATTTGACTGACTGGTCTCCAAACCTGACCATGCTGGGCTGGGCCCACCCCCAAACTATAGTAAACTGAAGCAACTTAGACAAGCAAAGTTTTTGTCAGCATGAATATTACCTCACCTTATTGACTTGACTTATTGACTTGATCCTTACAAGGCAAATCCAACCAATTTCAGACTGAAATAGGTTTGAGTTTCAATAGAGCCATGTTGTTATTCTCAAATACATTCATTCAATAACCCCATCAAGCATATACGTTCTCCTGTCTATGAAAAGAGTGATGATCTAATGAAGTACTGCAGGGTTGTTTCTTTGAAAGCTGAGAGAAAATTGACTCTGAGTTGAAAAAAAGATCAAAATAAGTACAGAATCCTGCAGCCTCTCATCCAGAAATGCGTAGCCCATTTGCAGCCCGGAAATTCACCCCATTTCCAACAGAGCTCACTTTGGTCTAAAAAGCTGTAGTTGATGGAGTGAGGAAAAAGAAAAGCAATCGCTCTTGAATATTCCCACATTTGTGTGTCGGCTTCACTTCCCAATCCATCCTAATGCAATAACACCCGAGTCAGAGACGATGCAGTGTCAGTCTGCAGTCGGTGTGTAATAAGACTCATAGCACTATTCATCTTTGTTTATGATTCAGAGTGTTTACTTGCTCGGGTCCCACACCCTTTCCTGGTTATTGATACCTTTGCCCCAGAGCATGATGGGAAGGCTTTTGGCAGAGTGTGGCGTCAATGGGAGGAGGCAGATCAACTGTCTGTGACAACTGCACAGACCCTCTCACAGCGAGGGCATCCCACTGTCCTTCTGACAATAGTGCAAAAGGGTTTTCCAGGAGAAAAGCTGGAGATTGGTAAGTGAGATAGAGAGAGATGGAGAGAGAGAGATAGGTGAAGTTGCAGAGAGAGGTCATGCTTTCTTCTTTTCTTCTTCTGTCTATCTTTAAATCTCGCTCGCCTCAGAGAGATTGGAGTGTGGTGTTGATTGGCATCATGCTGTCAGATCAGAGCGAAAAAGAGAGGTCTTCAAATGTCTCTGTGTTGCCTTTCAAACATTTTATGCTGTCTGGAGAAAAACTGTATCCATTAATTGTAGACAAATAAAAGCCTTCCTTTTTGATAAGACGTTAAGAATGAATTATATGGGCAGAGTTGTTTGTTTTTGTTGCAGGGTCCAAAATAAACCCATCCTTGCCCAGATTTTCTTGCCCAGAGATATCTTAATTCCCACCATTTATTATGCAGTTATTTTGCAGTTTATATGTATTTTAATGCAAAGCTGATTTATTATTATTATAATTTTTTAAACTATGGAAACTTTAGTTAATGGGCATATATTGTACCTTGTTTTGCAGTGTGGAAGTTAGCTATTTTATTTGAATGTTTGAGACTTGAGATTCATTAGCTGCTATAGGTAAATAACAAGAGGTTCAGTAAACATTTGATCTTTTATGCTGTAAACCAGTGTATTAGTTTGCAATATCAAACAGCATATACAGTTTTTATACACATAAAATAACTGGTAGCAAATTAGACAGGAAGCTTTGCGCAAATTACAAAAAGGCTGCACCCATTTGTAAATTGAACATAATGTGGATATAGAAACTATATGAAGTTTGAGATATATTTTTGCCAGTGAGTAAACTGTAAATTTCTATGTAAATGTCCTAATTTAACATTATAAATGCCAAATTATCCAGCAACTTGTCAAATAATGATTTATGCTTGATACATTTCCTTTGTTCACCTGACCTGCCATTGAGAACATCCTGGTTGAGGTTTAAATGTATTTCTTTGGTGTCTGACTGATATAGTGCTTGTTTTAAGGCAGCACTTGTTTTATTTTATTTGTAGGGTTGATGAGGTTTCAGTTGACTTAATAATCAAAGGTTAGATTTTGTTTCTCAAGAGAGTAACAGTGTAACTCTGTGCATTTAGAAAGACAGAGCTCAGTACTTACTTTCATATTATTGAATCTGGCTGTCAGAGAGGATTCACTTGTGTTGGGACTCCAGCTACAGCTCGAGTGTTGTTTGCAAAGCCACACAGCCAGCGTTACTCATCGGCTGAGCAATAAAGAATAATTTGATAGTCTTAAGCATTTGTCTTCATAAAGTACTCTAATTACTTTGTCTACAATTGTCCACAATATGACAAATGTACCAGGTATCAAGTGTCAAAGACAAAAAGGGGTTTTCAAACATCCACAGAATATGTTCAATACAGATTTCAATTGTTCTTTCATATATTAGAATGTGTCATGTTTAATTGTATTAGTATTATTTTTATTTCTGAGCAAAAAATAATGACTGTAACACATTTTTGCCATATGGTTATAGAAGACACCCATTAAAATGTCAGTGTAATAATAGTATGTATACAAAGTTATAATACAAATAATTTATTTATAGAACAAGAATCATTAGATGCTATATGCTAAACACTACATTTAAGTATTCCAGTACAGCCCCCAAAAACGAACTAAACTAATTAACTTTAAATCTTCAACATTGTTTACCACTATCCTTCAAATCACTAGGTTATACCCATTTGTCACAAAGATGTTTTAATAATTTAAAATGTAATACAATTTTGTATGACCACTTTTTAAATTACATTCTAATAAGTACAGGGCAGAATTAATGTTATTTAATCTTTAGATAAATATATATTTTACAATGAATGACAATGGAACATAATTTCACCCATATTTTAACATTTTAAAATTCACAAAATTATTTTGAAATATTAAAGTAGACACTTGTACTTTTAACATGTGTTATATTTATCTAAAATTTAAATATGTTTATAACCATGCATTATATAAATTTATAAAAAAAAACTGAAGACACCAAAATGAAATGTCCTTTGACTCGTAAATATTTATAACAAGTCAAAAAACGATTTCTGATCAGATGTTTACTGTTTTCTGCATTATTTGCAGCAAAAAGAGGTCACCATAAAGTTTGATGCAAATAATGCCTTCATTTTTTTTGGTTGAACTGCATTTATTTTATGTGCTATTTTCATGATTCATCTATCCTGCCAGTCCCTAAACCTTCCTATGAATTCTGGTTTGGTAAAATGCTTCTACTGCAGATAAATTAGCAGGAAATCACTTTAAATAATTGGATAGACCAACTTTGTTTCTAATGTCCAAAAGAACAGTGTCTGCACTGCACATAAAACAAAAATAACCACCTGATTTTTATCAAATAATTGAACAGACAGCAGTAAAACAGTGCAGGGTTATGTTTTGCTTGGTCTCTTGAGGGACCGGTTGTGTTTTCAGTGCCGTGTCACCGCAGTCACCCCTATTTGACCACCTTTGTCAAGCCTAGCGCTGGAAGAACAGACAAGAAAGCATGTAAAAAACGAGAGAGGAGCGAGGATGCAGTCATTGTACTGTCTGATTGACACCTCCATCCAGCCTAGGCTGTTCAAAGGGAATGCATTAGCCTGGCCCTGCTCAGTTAGGGGGCATTGCTACATCGAAACAGATAACAGCTCTCTGAATCACTTACCAAAAGTAAAAAGCACTGCGGAAAATGTTGCTTGTGTGGTGCGGTGTTTACAGATGTGACTAGATGCAAATTACATGATACTAGAGAGAAACTGAGCGTTGTTTAATTCCTGCCGTCTCTATCTATGGATTCTGCCACATCAGACTGACCTCAATATGTCCCAAATCCTTTGATAAAAATATTAAATTTTCAACACTCCGGTTATTCCTTGGAGATATGCTATTTATATAGACGGTTTTAAAACGTGCTTTCTCTCTGACATGTTTTAGCATTGCGTCATGTTATCATGAAATATTGGTAGGGCTATGTGTAATGTTTGCGTGAATGTTGTTGCAACGCTTTTGATTTTCGAGCACACTTGGTGGTTGGTTCAGAGTGTAAGTTTGTCTTCTCAAACGATAAATCAAGAGCATTTGGCACCAAAGTGCGATCCCACTTTTAGTTTTTTTGGGGGGCATCTGAATCTCTTTCACGGCCTCGTGAATGTCTGCAGAGAAACATTCTGTATGCTATCTGTGAATAAGTTATGCAAATAATGTTAATCGAATCCCACAGCAGCACTTTCCTTCTCCCTTACAAAAATAAAAACAAAACATTATGTTGATTTAATGGGCTTGCTGTTCCATTTCAAACTCTTATGTGAAAATGTATGTATAAATAAAATGAATGAATTGCGGTCGCTGATGGCACTGCTAATTTGCATACAATTGTCTGCATTGTTCTAACTGATTCATAAAAGGAATTATGCAAATCGGGTAAGAGAGCAACCCCCCCCCCAAAAAAAAAAAAAAACAACAACAACAATTTGCCCATCATGTTTACCCATCTTGTGGGTCACTTCGGAGTGTTAGGTTTTGGGGATACAAAAATGTAGTTTGGCATACACTTTCATGATTATTATTTGAATTTCTTGCACAGCAATGTTTGAAAAATCTTTGTCTGCTAAAGTAAAGTCATGCGGTGTGACCAGCATGCATACAATGGGAAGTGATACCATAGAAAAGCCTGCAGACCCCCAGTATCAAGATCTTGTAAAATGTTTGAGTTTGTAGAAATGAATATGAAAGGCTTTCAAAGCCGACATTAATAGAAAAAATATGCTGAAATAGTTGCACTGTTGTAAATTTCCTCCAAATGTCACTTTTTTATAGTTCTGTGCAACATATCAAATCTGTGGATTTAGCCAAATCTTGTTCTTTATAAAGTCCCATTCTGGTAGAGATGAAATGGTAAGGACGCATTGATCAAACACATTGTCTTCCTGCTCCAGCTTTGCACCTGTTTAGCATTTTAATGAAAGACAACAGGCTGTCCTCAACACGGTCCTATCTCGCAACAGTACTTCAAATAAAAGAGAATACGTTTCCAATAACTATGCATGGATGCCCAGCCCTTTCACTCTTTATTTCTCATTTGATACGTTAGTGTTCTATAAAATGTATTCACCACAATGTTTAGAATCACAAAATGTTTAGATATATGGTCCATGTCATGTCATATTTAAGATGCTGCTTATTGCCCATGAGATGTGTAATTCCAGATTTTACAATTGTCTGTTTATGCAACAGTATTATTAAATGGTTCATTATTCATCATCGCTTTTTGTCAGAGAGTCACCACAGTCATTGCAGTCTCCACCAACGACACTCACCAGATCCCAATCCCCAGAATTCTAATCACCGCCACCTGTCAGCACTCAGCAACAGCACTATATCCCTGCACTCCTCTCTCACACTCACTGTCTGGTCTCAAACATTCCATGCTTGACTTACCTGACCCCCCTTACCTTTTGTTTACCTACCTGCCAGTATCCTGACAATCTGCTCCTCATTCTCCACCACTCCTGCCCTCCATTGAACTCCATGCAAGAAAAAAGGACATTGACACACAGATAAGACCCAAGAGACTTTCCCATTCCCAGCCTGCTTACCTGGATATTCTGCCCATCTCACTCCCCACTGCCGTTGTTCAATAAACCTGATGTTTGTATTGCACTTATACCTCTGTGCCCTGTGTCTATCTGCTGACAATTTTAAGGATTTAGAAATAAATTACAGGTTTAAATCATGTCCACCACCCTCCTGATGTGACTGTATGAGCTGCTGTCTTTTGAACAAAAACATCAAGGGGTTGATCTTTTGATCAAGGGGTTGTCATGATGAAAATAAAACTGATATTAATGGCTATGAATCAACAGGTTATTTTAGTATTTATGTTTGGAAGCAACTTTTATTTTTACATTTTTAGGTTTTATTTTAATTTTAGATTTAATATAAACATTTTTACTTTTAGTTTTTCCCCCCATCTAGTTTTTGTGTTTTTAAATTGACAAAAATAAATGATTTTAGTTTTAGTTAACAATACTGATCAGTGGATTCTTGTTTAAGTTGATTTATAACTAAATAAACGAATGAACGAATGAACAAACAAATGCACTAGGAGGGTTGTCACACTATATTTTGAAAACAGAGCAGTGCATATTGGCCAACAGGAACATATATTCACTTTAGCTGTTTTCTCTGTACAGGTTATGCATTTATGATTTTTAATTAAAATATTTACCATATACAGGTGCATCTCAATAAATTAGAATGTCGTGGAAAAGTTCATTTATTTAATGCACACAGACTGAAAACCTTTGTAGGTGTTTTGAGTTGATTAGCTGATTGGCCTGTCACCATATTCTAATTTGTTAAGATAGTGAATTGGTGGGTTTTTGTTAAATGTTAGCCAAAATCATCACAATTAAAAGAACCAAAGACTTAAACTACTTCAGTCTGTGTGCATTGAATTTATTTAATACACGAGTTTCACAATTTTAGTTGAATTACTGAAATAAATGAACTTTTCCACGACATTCTAATTTGAGATGCACCTGTATTTTTGATTACAATGAAATGAGGGTGGTGATGGCACAAGTCTTCTGAATGGTGAGTTTGATTACTGCCTTTAAATTAATTTACAGAATTTAAATCACATTAGCATTGCAACCCACCACAGTAAAAAGCACTGTTGTTTGACACAGTGGCACTGTTTGCACTTGACATTTATTTACACCATTTAGGGATAATTTGCAGCACATAAATAGAGGAATTTAACATCAAATTTGGTGACACAAACTGAAAATAACAGAAAAACAAGATGTTACAATATTCCCCAATCTCCCTTACCTTCAAATACATTTCAATTAATTACTTTAAACTTCAAGTAGGTGAAGTTATGACCCTGTGCTGGAAGTAAAAACAAACGACACTTTCAGATGATAGAGATTTATTACTTGCATATAGTGGAGAGGCTGAAATCAACATGAGCTGCAAAACCGTTTAAGGGCACGTCACATTTTCTTCAACTAATGTTCGGAGTGCATTTCAGGTTTGTCCATGATGATGGTCTCTTCACCTATCTGCACAGAACAGGTTTTCTCTGTACAGCTCATTAGCTGTGGCTATATATGGAGAGAAGGAGACGGCTACATTCTGCTTTGCTTCAGGGTGTGATTGTAATAATTCCAGAGTCTTGGCAGGTACAGTATTCAACATGTCACATACATTCACCTCTTGTCTCTTTTAATTGTTGGGGAGACGTTTACTAAATGTGTGCATTTATATGAAGCAATGATCGTGAGGTGTTAATGCAGAGGTGGGCACTCGTGTATCATCACATCACAGATGATGTACTGTCACTGGAGGAGTTCAGTGTCACAAAAAGCAAAAATACCAGGATGTTCAAGTCTAGGTTGTTGGATTAATGGGAGAGAAGCAGGCCGGTGAGAAGCATGATGACTTTGCTACACTTTTCCTTCATCTTACTCCTGAAATGCAAAGAAAATCGCTGAGGTGGTGACCTCTGACCTCGCCAGAGTGAGGATGTGGTTTCTAGTTTGGCATGCTCGGATGGGTGAAGGCATTGGGGAAATGTAACGTGAAGGGGAGGAATTCAAATCCATTTGGTTGTTCAGTTTTATGGTGGTTTGTGCCTGTAAACATGGATTGGAATGGCAATAGAATATAATATGACATCATAATAATTGTTTTTGTGCGAATCTGACACACAAAATGGCCTGACTACATTTCTCCTGTGATGAGCATGTTTTAAAAATTCTGAATTAAATTGACAGTTGGGCATGAAGTAAAAACTGTAAAGGTATTACAACGGTCTTGACACTGTAATGAAAAAAACTGTTGATTTTGGTTGTTGTTTGGCATATTGTTTTACTTTTATTTCTTAAAAAAAATACTTATAAAAAAAAATATTTTTAAACCTGTGAAGCCTGACCTTTGAAATAATACTTATATCTATCAAGTTTGTAGTGTTTTAGGTATCTCATTAATACTCAAATTTTTATCTTCCATTTATTCATTTTTATATATTATAGGGGAGGGTAATTGTTTTATTATCCATATATAAATTAGTGAGATTATGGAGCTCATATAATAAGTAAAAAACACATCAATTTTATTTAAAGGCTCAATATGAGCAAATATTTTGCAGTTTGGTGCAGTTGCAAATGAAGTGTTTGGTTCCAAAACGCGATAAAAAAAAAAAAAATAAAGTTTACGGCAAAATCAGTATTGAAAAGTCATTTTAACATTTTACGCAAAATGCGATATCTGCAGTGTTTTTCTGTCATGTTTTCTCCCTTTTTTTATTTAATTTTTTTTTACAAACCGCGACAAACGCCAGTCTACTTTCTCTGCAGAATGCGATAAATCCACTCAACCAATCACAGCGCACCATTCCACGCAGTGTAATGGCGGCACTTTTTTCAATTGGCATCCTAGTTTTCCTCATCTACTTTGTGATCAACAAAAAAAAAATGAGGGCTGCACGATAAATTGCATGTGATTGTCATGCGCATCTCGTCGGTTCTGTGATCTCCATCACGTGTTTTCAGATGGAGGGGCATTTATCCTAATGCGGTTTCTCAATATGCATTCTTGAGTAATCTTGCGTCCTTGTGTTCTCGTTCTACATCATAATCGACCATCGAAGTTAAATTCAAATTCTCAAGAACGCAAGTACAGAGGACGCATGAAAGTTCCTGGATGTGTTCTTGATATCCAGTGCAGACTTCCCAGAAGGCACTGCGGGCGGCCGGTGTACGTCGGAAACCTGTAAGCTTTAAACTCTCTCTCGTTTGCTTTTGTAACATATGTCGGCAGGAATTCAACTGGCTCTACAATTCACCAGAAGGGGGGCAGCTGAAAGAATCAGTAACCCGCTAAATCCCCTCCTCCGCCTCAGCGCAAAAGCGCGCGTTTTCTTTCTATTACGGAACAAAGGAATGTGATGTGAACGTTCCTAAAAGACATTCGTTCGTTTCATGACTTTCAAAACATCCACACAAGAAACATATGAATATTAATGTTGTACTCTTTCTCTCATATGCTTGTGGAATATGAATTATTTAGGAAAACGTGGGCTGATTTCTAATCGTGCTTTAACCTGGAATGTGTAGGTTGTGTTTAGACTTTTATGAATGGTTGCAAAAATGTATGAATCAGTAAGATAATGAATGTGGTGATATTATAAATGTGTAAACCTGATAAGAGTTTTAATACATGGGTAAAATTTATTTTTTGTCACATGAAAGTGCCTTGCAAGAGCAGCCGTGCAGGCGGGGCTCCGCCCCGTACTGACGCTCTGATTGGACCAGCCGCCTGTGGGCGATGTCCAAACCCGGACAGTTTAAAACGACGTGCCTGTGTGCGCGCTCCCTCTCTTGACTCTTTTGAACATCTCTTGAATCTCTGAACTCTCTGGAACCCCTCGAAGCTACGCTTCCCACTCTCGCAACTGCGCCCTCCAACGCGCGCCGGTCCGCTGGACTCTCGCCTTGAAAACCAACCATCTATGAGGTCCAGGACCGTGCCAAAGCCATAACATCACAGAGCAACGCGTGGAAACCCACGTGCGAGGACGACCAGAGTTTTCCCCGAAGAAGCACGAACTGACCACATGACACCCGAAACGAAGAAACCCGAACAAACCCACGTGGAAACCGAACCAAGCAAAAGCCTGCTTAGACCAGAAAGCAAGTATAACAAACTAAACATTCCTAACTCTGACTGAACTGGTAAAATAGATCTGAAGGCAGTAACAAAGCATACGCAGTTGTTCGTGATCTTTTTCTGGTTAGTTGGGTTATGAAACAGGAAAGAATGGTATTCTTTCAACATTTAACCTCAAAACTTTCGTATGTGTGTGTGTGTTGTGTGTATTACGTATGTTAGGATATTAGTATTGAAAATAAACCGTGTTTCGTTTTATAAAGAATTGTCTCTGGAATGTGATTTTAAGTATTTTCATCCTTATTTGCCCAAAGATAACGTTACCTAGCTGAAACTTGAGAAATGATTAATCTCGTTTTATTGTTACCGAGGCCACGGGGCAATAGAAGCGAGATTTAATCGAGATATACTGATGTAGTAATCGCTGGACGAACACTCAAAGTATAAATCGTAAGTTAAATATTAATATTACTTCGATCAAGCAATATTGAATATTTAATAAATAATTCCCGGAGCTGAAACAATAGCTCTATATTAACTGGCATTACACTTTATACCAACCTGCTTGCTTTGACTTCATATCTATATGTATTTATAACTCGACGGCTCTTGAAGTTAAAAGTAAACATTAATCTTTTTGTTCTGCTTAATTTTAATAAAGTTAGAGACCCGGAGAAAGTCATTTTTATTTGCATATTAAAATGAATCTTAACAGACACGATATACAATATGAAAATAATATCTATAATAGTATAAAATGTTTTAATAAGTTATGACATTTGTTAAAACAGCATATAGCGGTTTCTCAATTTCAAGAATGCAGAGAACAGACTTGTGTTCCCGTGGAGACCGGTCTAGCAAGGCTTCCTTGGAAGAACGAACTCGGAAGGAGACGAGAACACAGAACAGCATCCTTGTGAGAATTGGGATGTACTGCGTTCTTGCTTAACTGACCGCGCATTGTCTCAGGAGTGAGGATGTGGTTTCTAGTTTGGCACGCTCGGATGGGTGAAGGCATTGGGGAAATGTAACGTGAAGGGAGGAATTAAAATCCATTTGGTTGTCCAGTTTGACGGTGGTTTGTGCCTGTAAACATGGATTGTACATACCTTGGTTGTAACAAGTGATTATTGGAGTTACTGTTGCCTTTCTATCATCTCTAACCATTCTGCCCATTCTCCTCTGACCTTCTATCCCAGTATACATTTACCTAACTATTAACAAAAACATTCCTAAACAAATACAAAACATTTTCTTGTGACCTTACGTGAAGTATTATGACAAAATGCTTTATGAAGAATTGGATCTGTTCTGCAGCTGCATTAGAGCTAACATTAGCATCATGCTTCATAAGACAATTTATGAGATTAAAAGATTAGTTCACTTTCAAATTAAAATTGACTTATTTACTCACCCCCATGTCATCCAAGATATTTATGTATTTCTTTCTTCAGTCGAAAATAAATTAAGGTTTTTGATTAAAACATTCCAGATTTCTATCCATATAGTGAACTTCAATGGACTCCAAATGGTTGAAGGTCAAAATTGACAGTTTCAGTGCAGCATCAAAGGGCTATACACGATACCAGTCGATGAATAAGGGTCTTATCTGGCGAAACGATCAGTCATTAAAAAATTAAAATAAATGTATGTTTTATTAACACACCAATAATCGCCTGTTCTGCGATGCGTGTCTCAGACTTCATGTAATACGCAGTGACGTTGAAAACGTCACGCTTGACGTAGGTGGAAGTACCGAGTCAGTGTTTACAAGTTGAACATGCAAATACGAAGTCAAACGCAGTTTACAAAAAAAGGAGTTACAACTCGACGAGTTACCCTTAAAACAATGCAAATATATTATTGGTAGCACAATCTGATAGGTAGCATGTTTAGTCGGCACGCTATGCCGTAGCCTGTATAATTTCAAATCAAACAGCCAAAGAAACTGTGCATGCAATGTCCTAGTTATGCCATCAGTTAAGGCATGCTGTTACCAAAAAGGCGATTTAAAGCTGCCTTAAAACTGTGTGCATGATGCATGCATTGTTATATATGCGTCACATTTAAGAACATGTCTCTGAAATGGTTTCAAAAACTGTCCTGAGGCATCCCAGCACTGTCTCCCTCATCTAAAACATTAGATTCAACTCGTTCGCTCATTAATAGAGACTTTAAGACCTGAAGTGGGTCAGAAAATGTAAAGAGATTTGTGATAAAATAAGATGTGTGTCAGATCAGCATCACGCAGCAGCTTTTAAAGCAATAGCAGGCAAATAAGCAAATAACCAGCTGCTGTGATGTCTATTAATCCAAGAACAAAAGACAAAAGAGAGGAAATCAATTATTCATTTTCTGTGTAATTCGGCTGAAAGGCACAGGTAGCTAAAATTTAATTTATTATAATGGGTTCGTGTGAAGATTAAGTAAACTTAAATTAGAAGTTAAGTCTAATATATGTTAAAATTGATAGCTCTAAATTATACTGTAATGCTGAATGGCCACAGTCAATGCTTAAATATTAAGGGAAAAAACTATTTTAGAGAGACATTAGTAGTATTGCTATAAGTTATGCTGGCCTTCAATCATAAAAATATTGAATAAATACTGTCTTCATATTGTGTGTACATTGTACATTTGACGATTAAATGTGAAATTCATGCAATATAAAAGTATATTTAACAACTTTATTGTTTGGTGGAATTAATCACGATTAATTTGAGAAAAATTGCGATTTAATTAGTACCAATTGTGTAATGGATTGACAGTACTAAAATATATACATTTGGTTGAAAGCGATTTTTTTCAGTTTCAGTTGACGATAGAAATTTGATTTGGTCAAACTTCTTTTTTTTTAGTTTAGAAAAAGTAAACCAATTGCATGTAACAAGCTGAAGTTATTTTTTTTTGTGTGCCAAGGCAACATTTATTATTTTCATGTAGTTTAACTTGAAATGCTAACAAAAAAATAAACAAAGCAAATTAAAACAAAACAAAACAAAAAAACTAAAACTAATAACAAAAACATACAACAAAAACTTAAAATGAAAGAAGTACTATTTAATCAAATGTATTATAAGTGTATGCATTATAACATACTGACCTTGAAATAAGTTAATGAGAGTCTTCATGGGTTCTGTCTGTGATATCATTTCTTGTTTTAGGGTTGTTTTCCCCCTCTGTTGGTTGGACTAACATAACATTGTTTGAAAATATTAATAGACAATTTGGTTAGTTTTATTTCTTGAGAAATTTAAAATGTTTATCATAGAAGTGGTTTATTCAAGTCATCATACGAATTGCAAGTATTTTATCTATATTTAAATCTGCATTATTAAACAATACAGACATGCAAATCTGTGTGATATTTGTTGTAAAAAGTTAATTTCTGCTTTTCAATGCTTTTTCCCATGCAGTGCTTTACATTTCATTATGCTATTTCTGGGGAAGCTTTGAAAAAATACAGAGAGGTCTGGACAATAATCCCATCACCTCTGACCCACAGCCATCTCACTTTCACAAAGATTCAAAGAAGGAGAAACTATAAGCAGATGCTTCTTGGTCATTAGTTCGGCTGTATGCAAGGAACACGATCTACCGGTTTGACTTGCCGTAAGCTAAATGACTGCACCTTGACTGCTGCATTCAGATAAGCGTTCATTAGATGCCACAGCATACATTAAGAATCTGTACGTGGGAGGACTCCTACAACCTTTGTCTCTGTTCATTCAAGGAAACATATCGGTACTCAGCCTAACCTTTACTGAGATGTTTTGTGTAATGCATGATGGGAAATCAGAGCGATAGGAGCAAGGGACAAGGCCTTTATTTTCATGTGAGCACTGACCTTTTCAAGTTGTTGTTTTGTTTACTTGCTGATTCTTCTCTGACAGAGGCAGAGCATGCGGTTATAGCTTTCCTTCCTTGGAAAACAAGACTGTAACATTGGAGAGAGGTAGACAGTATGACTAATTCTCTCTTCAGGGGGACACATAGATGAAGTCTCTGGCGGAGCGGCTCAGACTGTTTTGTCGAGCCAACCTTCAGAACTACTGCTGCTTTTCCGGTAATTCACCAGCCTTCTGTCAGCCAAATTAAAGGTATTTTTATAACGTTAGAAACATTGGGAATATATGTCTGACATGAGCTTTTAGGAGAAATAAAACAAGCATCTAACCTGCAGCCTTATCTCTTTTGCGGCCTTATCTCTTTCTGCTTGTCATGAAGTTTAAAGTCCTCTGAATTCAGAATCAAAGTTTTTGGGGCTTTTAGTCCTTATCGATTGACTTTGAAGCCATTTATATCAAGGGTTTCAAACCCAATAGATAACCAGAGTAAATACAAAGTTAAGTTTTGAAATGATTATTTAATTAATTAAGGGAAAAAATCTGTCCAAACCTGCCTGACATTATGTGAAAAAGTAATTGCCCCTAAATCTAATAACTGGTTGTGCCACCCTTTGCAGAAACAACTGCAATCAAGCATTTGTGATGACTGGCAATGAGTCTTTCACATCACTGTTGATGAATTTTGGCCCACTCTTCTTTGCAGAATTGTTTTAGTTCAGCCACATTGGAGGGTTTTCAAGCATGAATGGACCGTTTACGGTCATGCCACAGCATCTCAATCAGATTTAAATCCGGACTTTGACTTGGCCACGCCAAAACCTTAATCTTATTTTTCTTGAGCCTTTCAGAGGTATACTTGCTGGCATGTTTGGGATCATTGTCCTGTTGCATATTCCAAGTGCGCTTGAGCTTGAGGTCACAAACTGATAGCCGGACATTCTCCTTCAGGATTGTCTGATAGACTGCAGAATTCACGGTTCCATCAATTATGGCAAGTCGTCCAGGTTCTGAAAATGCAAAGCAGCCCCAGAACATCACACTAGCACCACCATGTTTGACTTTTGGTATGATGTTCTTTGTATGGAATGCTCTGTTGGTTTTACACCAGATGTAACAGGACACACACACCTTCCAAAAAGTTTAACTGTTGTCACATTTGTTCCAAAAGTCTTGGGGATATTAAAGATATATTTTTGCAAATGTGAGACGAGCCTTTGTGTTCTTTTTGGTCAGCAGTGACTTTTTTCCTTGGAACTCTCCCATAGATGCCATTTTTTGCCCAGTGTCTTTCTTATTGTTGAATCATGAACATTGACATTAATTGAGGCAAGTGAGACCCGCAGTTCTTTAGATGGTGTTCTGGGTTCTTTTAAGACCTCCTGGATGAGTCATCGTTGCGCTCTTGGAATACTCTTGGTAGACCAGACACTCTTGGGAAGGTTCACCACTGTTACAAGTTTTCTCCATTTGTGGATAATGGCTCTGACCGTAGTTCGCTAGAGTCCCAAAGCCTTAGAAATGGCTTTATAACCCTTTCCAGATTGATACATCTGTCAACTACTTTGTTTCCCATCTGTTCTTTAATTTCTTTAGATTGTGGCATAATGTGTTGCTCTTTAAGCATGCTTCACTTTGTCAGGTTCTATTTAAGTGATTTCTTGATTCAACAGATCTAGCAGTAATCAAGCCTGGGTATGGCTGGTGAAATTTAACTCAGCTTATCATAAAAAATAATGATGATCTGAATATTTGAAATGTGACAAATAGCAAAACCAAATTAAAACAGGAAGGGGGCAAAACCCTTTTCACAGCACTGTATATAATATATAATATTATTATTATTTTAACCAATGAATCAGCATATTAAAATTGGTTTCTGAAGGATCATGTGAACTGTTGACTGGAGGGACAATGCCAACAATTTATTTAATAACTGTAAATTTGGTGAGCATAAGAAACTTCTTTCAAAAACATTTAAAAAAGCCTTACATATTTTAAACTTTTTAAAAACTCCTAACTTAAACTTACTTAAAAATTTATTTAAAAGTGAGCTGGATATTCTTTAAAAAAATCACCATTAAAATATTTCATTTATGATTTTGGAATGATATGAGGGTGACTAAATACACCATTTGTCTTGACTATATCTCTTTAAAATGCAGTGTTTATCTTCCAAGATAACACCCCAAACTATTTATGACTCATCTTGCAGGTGTATGTTTTTTTATTTTTGGAGGAGGAGGTTTGCCAAAATAAAGTGTTCTTTTGAATAACAATGTCTCCTCCCTCTAAATTATAAACCACCGCCCTCTAACTATAAATAGCAAGGAGTAAACAATGGTTTTGCCAGGATTCGTTGCACACTAAAGGCTGCCAATTATTTAAACCGATCCTTTGCCACACAAAGGTCCCGCCCCGGCAACATGTTTCAGTGGCATATTAAACATCCTTTCTGCATCACTCTTTTTGTCTTTTTTTCCTCGTCTATCCTCCTATCTCCCTGTCCAAATCTCAGCATCCAGAGCTAATGGGAGCGAGACCACTGCAGAGTGGCAGTCATGTCAAACTGTGCGTGATGAAGACAGATTGGGAGCATCAATCACTGTGTCACACCAGTTTCGCTTCACACCCTCCCTGAAGGCAGACCATGTCAGTCGACAGCTCCAGACTCAAGACCACCGCAGCTGTGATTGATTCGAAGATCACAGGACTTGTGAAAGTATTGTGTGTACAAGTACTTGTGTGTGTGTCCTTTGAAAAGAGCTGTAATTGTGGTTACACAGTGAACTAGTACGGTCACAATAACAAGACACCAATAGTCAATAACAGTACCAGTACAATTTCACAAGTTTCGAAACCAACTTTAGTACTACCACAAAAACAAATGTTCTGCTTGAAAAACTCTTTCATTAAAACTCTGAATATAAATATCAAATTACAACAATTGCACGGGGATAGGGCAGTACGATCACGCCACCCTAAGGGTTTGGATTAGGGAGGGAGCTTCAAGCTTTTTATAGCTTTTTATACAAATTGTACATTTTTGTACAAATATAATGGCACAAAATCATACAAAATGGGTAATTCATAGATTTATTTTCCAATGAGGCTGGGTTTTATGTGTGTAGTAGTAAGGCTATGAATGAATGAATCTCTCCTCAACCACCACCAGTGTGCAGCATCCACTTGGATGTTGCTACGGCTGCCACAGGACAATGGTGCCAGTACGCTCACCACACACCAGCTACAGGTGGAGAGGAGAGAGAGTCATTGAGCCAATCAAGTGAATGGGGATTATTAGGAGGCCATGATTGACAAAGGCCAGTGGAGAGAATTTGGCCAGGACACCGGGGGTTACACCCCTACTCTTTACGAGTGCCTGGGATTTTTTTTAATGACCACAGAGAATCAGGACCTCGGTTTAACATCTCATCTGAAATACAGTACTTTTTGACAGTATAGTGCCCCCTTCACTACACCGGGGCATTAGGAACCACACAGGCCACAGGGTGAGCACCCCCTGCTGGATTCACTATCACCTCTTCCAACAGCAACCTAGTTTTCCCAGGGGGTCTCCCATCCAGGTACTGGCCACGCTCAACCCTGCTTAGCTTCAGTGGGCAACCGGTCTTGGGCTGCAGGGTGATATAGCTGTGGCTATAGTGAGCTATAATGGATGGATGTGGCTCAGAGGAAGATTTTTTTTGCTCTTCGTCCAAGAGATTGTGAGTTTGCATTTCATTTGATTGACAGAGTAAACTAAGGACAATCAGTATGTCAGTAGATGTATGTCAGTAATAATGAAGTATTTGGTAATATTTTATTTTATGATTTCACTGGTTCTTCACTGGTTCTTCACTGGTTCTTTATGATTTCACATAGATTCTGTCACTGACTAGAGGGTAGGATAACACTTAATGTGTCTTTTAAATAATTTTTTTTTATCACCAGAAATAGAAAGTTTTAGAAAAGGGGAACACTGAAACTAAAATGTTCAACAAAATGGCATCAAAAACAAAATGAACAAAACAAAAACATTATACAAATTTATCTGTCTGTCTGTCTGTCTGTCTGTCTGTCTATCTATCTATATCACAGTTGATTAAAACAGTCTTGGAGACTGTGTGAAATTGTAATTTTACTAAGGCTGAACAATTTGGAAATTTACTGATATAAATTGTGATTTCAATTTAAAATGTGCGTATATTTTTATTTATTATACAGTATCCTATTCTGCACATTTTATTTTTTTGCACATTTTATTTTACTTCATTTTTTTCCCATACCTATATTTATGTATATTCTCTTGTGTTTGTATTCCATATAATTGCACTGTCCATGGAGCGGACTTGACTTACATTTCACTGCTGGTAATATTCTGTATAACTGTGTATGTGATGAATAAAAAAATATCTTGAAATGTGAGCTTTAGCTTAGCTGTATAGTTGGATATTTTGTGATTATATAAAATTTATCAGGTGATTATATGAAGTCTAAATACACTAATTGCAATACAATATACAGAGGAACAGTATAAAATAACTATACAATGTTCAATAGCTATGTGTATGTGTTTGCTTAATTTCCTGTTTGCCCTTATTTTGTTTTGTTCCGGTTCTCGCTAGTTTGTCCTTCATTCATACATTAATTCTCATAACCTGTGTTAATTAATTTTCTCTTTTGCTCCTTAATTTGTCTGTCTTTTATAAGCCTTCAGTTTGGTTCTTGTCGTTGTCTCAGTTTAATGTTGTCATTGAGAAGTGTGTTGATGCCGTTAATAAATGCTCCTCCTATTCGTCGACTCCTCCGTCTTCTTGCTGATTGCTACAACCACTACTCGTAACAACAATTTACACAAATAGTACTGACAACAGATTATAAAAACTTGTAATTATTGTTTGTATAGGGCTACTATTATAAAGCATTACAGTAAAAAATAATAATAACAGTTTCATTTTACAGTACAACTGTAAAATTACAATATTACATTTATGTAACCCCCCCAAGATTTAATTTTGTTGGAAAAAGCACTTAAAGCTTCTTTCTTGTTTGCAACAGGTTTATAAATGCATTTTTATTGCTAATCTGGTGAATGGTTGGTGCATGTTGTGATCCCGAATGTACAAGCGGCATAAACTCAGAGCAGATGCAGATGGAGTAAAATACCGTATATCACTGTTATTATGAGCTACATGTGATTTATGTTTTTGTGCACTATTTCTCCTTTGAGTAACTTTTAGTAAATCATGTGGGTTTGGCGCAGCATGAGGACAAGCTACTTCTCTGACATTGAAAGAGAGGATTTGTGAACACTTTATGTTATGGCGTCAGTCGTCTCCACTCTGCCTTTCCATGCATTTGGCTTCTGAGAGCAGAAATCACAGTTTAAGATATCAAAGAAGTGCAGAAAATGAAGTGGAGCTAAAAGAGACCGGCTGCACTGAGGGGCTGGCTGAGATCCCACTCAATTATGCAGTCGAGTGAGCCCATCCTCACTCACACATAAGCACAATACAAGTCTGAGCTGTTTCATCACCCCCAGAGGCCATTTTAACTCACATACCGGCGCATCTTAATAAATTAGATTGTCGTGGAAAAGTTAATTTATTTCAGTAATTCAACTCAAATTGTGAAAGTCCTGTATGAAATAAATTCAATGCACACAGACTGAAGTAGTTTAAGTCTTTGGTTCTTTTAATTGTGATGATTTTGGCTAACATTTAACAAAAACCCACCAATTCACTATCTAATTCACAAATTAGAATACTTTATAAGACCAATAAAAAAATATTTTTTAGTGAATTGTTGGCCTTCTGGAAAGTAAGTTCATTTGCTGTATATGTACTTAATACTTGTTAGGGGCTCCTTTTGCTTTAATTACTGCCTCAATTTGGCGTGGCATAGAGGTGATCAGTTTGTGGCACTGCTGAGGTGGTATAGAAGCCCATGTTTCTTTGACAGTGGCCTTCAGCTCATCTGCATTTTTTGGTCTCTTAATTGTCCTCTTGACAATAAAATCTATGGGGTTCAGGTCTGGTGAGTTTTCTGGCCAGTCAAGCACACCAACACCATGGTCATTTAACCAACTTTTGGTGATTTTGGCAGTGTGGGCAGGTGCCAAATCCTGCTGGAACATGAAATCAGCATCTTTAAAAAGCTGGTCAGCAGAAGGAAGCATGCAGTGCTACAAAATGTATTGGTAAAGGGGTGCAGTGATGTTGGTTTTCAAAAAACACAATCGACCAACACCAGCAGATGACATTGCACCCCAAATCATCACAGACTGTGGAAACTTCACACTGGACTTCAAGCAACTTAGGCTATGAGCTTCTCCACCCTTCCTCCAGACTCTAGGACCTTGGTTTCCAAATGAAATACAAAACTTGCTCTCATCTGAAAAGAGGACGTTGGACCACTGGGCAACAGTCCAGTTCTTCTTCTCCTTAGCCCAGGTAAGACACCTCTAATGTCAACTGTAGCCAAATTCCTTCATTGACATGTCTGTGTGTGGTGGCTCTTGATGCCTTGACCCCAGACTCAGTCCATTCCTTGTGAAGTTCACCCAAATTCTAGAATCAATTTTCCTTGACAATCCTCATAAGGTTGCAGTTTTCTCTGTTGGTTGTGCTTAACTTTGTGTTAACATGCTTGGATACAGCACTCTGTGAACAGCCAGCTTCTTTGGCAATGAATGTTTGTGGCTTACCCCCAGTGGTGTAGTCTACGTGATACGCAGGTATACGCCGTATACCCACTAGGAAAGTCAAAGGATTTCCGTATACCCACTTAAAAAACGTGAGGATACGTAACAACATCGTTTTGTGACAGAACTTTCATTCATAGACAGTAAGTTAGGTAGATATCAGCTGCTCAGCACACACGAAAATGGCATTATTGGTTTCGGGCCGAAATAAAAAAAACAGGCGAAAATGTAAACCGAAAATGAATGTCACCCACCCCTCCCAACCGTGCGCAAGCGCTTAGGTTTCACTCACGATCGAGCTGTTATCACGCGTCTGCCTATCAAAGATTGTCATGTCAGCGCAGGACCGGCGATCTCCTGCCCCCCTTGCAGTGATCTGAATGATGATGTGACTGAGTGTTCGTGCAGGGTTCGCCTAAACACTTTAAGAATAAGATGACAATAACGAGAACAGTCTGAACTGATCTCGATTTTAGGCTATTAAACGAATTAATGCATCATAACACAATCAAACATTACACATCTGTTAATTAACACAATTAATTAGCCCCCAATAATTTAATATTATGATATATATATATATATATATATATATATTATATACAGTGGTGGTCAGTAACGAAGTACAACTACTTCGTTACCATACTGAACCATACTGAAAATAAGTAAATATTGTTAGCTGATGCTAACTGTCTAGCTAACAAGCTTGCTGGTGCTAAGTTGAGGAAATGTTTAGATATAAAGTCCAAATATCTTTATTCAGCCACCTAGATAGATTCCATCTGAGGGAAAAAGAAAGGATGTGATGTTCAGAACATAGTAACTACAGTAATTATCAGAGTGGGAAGTGATGCCCTCTGGGGGCATTTGGCCAGGGGTGTTTTTACACCACAGACAAAGTTTGAGAAGAAGAAAAAAAACATTATGAAAATATAATTATATTTTCCTTAAAATGATCTTCCTAATTTCAGGCCTAATTCTCATGTCATATATAACTGACGTTCTGCAAAACAACAAGTTCTTAAACACTTTTTTCTTCCTGGTGAAGATTAGATGGTGAAATCTGTTTTCTCTCAGGTACATGGCAGTGTAAGCTTCACAGTGAATACATCACTCTCATCAACGTAGTCCATATCAACAACATATATATCTTGACTCTATATAGGGGTTATTTTGGGTATTTGGATTATAAAAATATGTGCTAATATAAAATTAAATAAAGTAGTCTATATAAAATTGCAAATTAAATCTGTCTATCAGTACTTTTTTACTTAAGTACATAAAAAATTGAGTACTTTTGAACTTTCACTCGAGTAAAATTGAAAAAGCAGTACTTTTACTTTTACTGGAGTAATATTTTATTATACCTATCTGTACTTTTACTCAAGTACTTGATCTGTGTACTTTGCCCACCACTGATTATATATATATATATATTAGTATACGTTTTTAAAAGAGGCCATTTTCGGCTTCAGTTTCGGTTTTCGGCCAAGTGCATTCTACATTTTCGGTTTCGGCCCAGAATTTTCATTTCGGTGCATCACTACAAAACTGCCTACCATACCTTTATGCTTTTATACGGCATGATGAAACCTCCTGGGACTGTGCTTGCTTAATCACCCATATCCTAACAGTACTATTTTAGCCATACACACTGTCACGGACATCTCGGCCGCATTTTCATCAGTAACCCACATCTGCAGAGATGTAATGTGACTATATCAGCTTGTAAGCTTGAAGCACAAACATGAGCGCAGCCCTACAATGAAACAGAGACTTTTAATGTTTTGTACATCAATAACCTCACACATTCAAGTATAACTTTTTTGGTGTTGGTCAACACTTATGTTGCCATTGCAAGTAATTAAATGACTTAGAATACAGTGGTGCTGTGCATTTTAAATGGTTAATGGGGAAAATGTATTCTTAAAATGCATTCTAAAAATAAAAATAATTCGCAATAAATAATTATTCACGATATTTTGAAGTGCCCACGATAATAATATAGTGCATGTTCATTATCGTGATGTATTGTATTACAGATACTGGCACATGTCTAATTTAAAACATTTACACCAATACAGCCACTTCCACAGTAGGAAAAATATAGACTATGAAAGTCAATGGGTGCTGCCAACTGTCTGATTACCAAAATTTTCAAAATATCTTCTTTTGTGTTAAACAGAAGAAAGAAACTCATACAGTTTTGGAACAACTTGAGGGTGAGGAAATTATAACAATTTTCATTTTTGGGTGAACTATACCTTTAAGAATGATGATACTATATGAATATGGTACCTGGAGCACAGGTTTTATCAGCTGACTGTCTTTTGTTGTTTATAATAAATTGGAATGTTGATAACACATAAGCAGTCTTTAATAATGCTCTCAATTACATGTAGATGCATACTTTATGCATTAGTGAGTGTGGTGGTGCCATGGGGTGTCGCTCTGGGATGGGTGCGTATGAGGCTGGGAGGGGAAAAAAGCACAGTATACTCACTACAAAAAGCTAGACTACACCACTGCTTACCCCCTTGTCAATGATTGTCTTCTGGACAACTGTCAGATCAGCAGTCTTCCCCATGATTGTGTAGCCTAGTGAACCAAACTGAGAGACAATTTTGAAGGCTAAGGAAACCTTTTCAGGTGTTTTGAGTTGATTAGCTGATTGGCATGTCACCATATTCTAATTTGTTGATATTAGAGCGAATTGGTGGGTTTTTGTTAAATGTGAGCCAAAATCATCACAATTAAAAGAACCAAAGACTTAAACTACTTCAGTCTGTGTGCCTTGAATGTATTCAATACATGAGTTTCACAATTTGCGTTGAATTACTGAAATAAATGTACTTTTCCACAACATTCTAATTGATTGAGATGCAACTGTACACACACGCCTGCGTCGGCCTTTGTGCCCTTACACATCCCGACATCCCTGCTTGCTACGGCTCCAGTCGAGTTGCGACCTCGCATTGAATACACTCTCTATCACTCGTGCCACATGACTCAATCTCACCCTTTTAATATCACCCCTTGAGCTCCCCGTCCTATGCTGGAATGGGTGACTGTTTGTGACACTTACAGCCCGTGACCTGGTTTCTGTTCGGCTTGCAGTGAGAGGAAAAGGAAATGAGAAGACCTGAATTTATCGTTCAGGACTCGCCGGTCAATTACAATTTAACACACCTTTTGTGATGAGGTCAAGCAGTCAACTGTGGTCACTGTGCCTAATCAGGATCAATCCTGTAGGAAAAGGTGCATTAAATTATCATTGACCCACTAAGGAACTGGCCACCAACAAAATATATCACATGAGCAATGCATATAATATAAAAAAAAAAAATGATTTAGAAAAAATGTCTTAAGTCAAGTCAGCTGTATTTATATAGCGCTTTAAACAAAACAAATTGTGTCAAAGCAACTGCACAATATCAAAATAGGAAAATAGTGTGCCAATAATGAGAAATTACTAGATTTAACACTCAATTTTCAGTTGAAGGCATTTCATAATTGAACTTAGTGATGGCATCTTCCAGCTCAGTTCAGTTTATATAGTATCTGAGCAATCAAGTCGATGATATCGCTGGAAATGAAGTGTCCCCAACTAAGCAAGCCAGAGGGGACAGCGGCAAGGAACCAAAACTCCATCGGTGACAGAACGGAGAAAAAAACCTTGGGAGAAACCAGGCTCAGTCGGGGGGCCAGTTCTCCTCTGGCCAGACGAACCAGTAGTTTGTTCCAACTGCAGCAAAGTCAGATTGTAAGGGCTCAACTGGTTCCAATGGTCTTTTTCTGATGGCTGTCTAGGTGATGGGGTCCTCACTGGGATCTGTCTCTGGGGCTCATCAACGTTCAGGGCTGTAGAGGTCATCTTTAGGTGCTGATCCACCATCTGATCTGGATACAGACTGGATCTGATGACTGCAGCGACCATCTGGGCTGTATAAGGACCGGATCGGGTGGCTGTGGTGACCTCGGAATAAGAAATAAAAAGACTAATATTAACGTAGATGTCAATCTTCTTACGATGTAACAAGTACATAGTGTTTTATGGTAAGTGTTCCCGGTTCCGGTTGACCTAATTAATGCAGCCTAACAACCCTTTAACGGATTTGAATATTAGAAGTGTATTAGTGTGTTATGTGTACGCCCGGTTAAAGAGATGGGTCTTTAATCTAGATTTAAACTGACAGAGTCTGTCTGCCTCCCGAACATTGTTAGGTAGATTGTTCCTGAGTTTAGGCGCTAAATAGAAAAAGGATCTGTCGCCGGCAGTTGATTTTGATATTCTAGGTATAATCAAATGGCCAGAGTCTTGAGAATGCAGTGGACGTGGAGGATTATAATGGGATAAGAGCTCGCTCAAGTACTGAGGAGCTAAACCATTCAGGGCTTTTTAAGTAACTTAATATTTTAAAGTCAGCAGCATATCACCCTGCAGCCCAAGACTGGTTGCCTAAGCAGGGTTGAGCCTGGTCAGTACCTGGATGGGAGACCTCCTGGGAAAACTAGGTTGCTGCTGGGAGTGGTGTTAGTGAGGCCAGCAGGGGGTGCTCACCCTGTGGTCTGTGGGGTCCTAACGCCCCAGTATAGTGACGGGGACACTATACTGTAAAAAAGCACAGTCCTTCGCATGAGACCTGGCTCTCTGTGATAATTAAAAATCCCATGATGTCCTTCGAAAAAGAGTAGGGTATTACCCCGGAATCCTGACCAAATTTCCCGATTGGCTTCTAACCATCATGGCCTCCTAATCATCTGATACATACACTGATTGTCTGCATCACTCTGTCTCCTCTCCATCAATAAGCTGGTGTGTGGAGGGCGTACTGGCACAATATGGCTGCCATCGCATCATCCAAGTGGATGCTGGACATTGGTGGTGGTTGAGGAGATCCCCCTTCTATGTAAAACTCTTTGAGTACACAGAAAAGCGCTATAGAAATATAAAAAAAATAAAATAAAATTAAAGTCTATACGATGTTTAATAGGGAGCCAGTGCAGTGTTGACAGAACCGGGCTAATGTGTTCATACTTCCTGGTTCTAGTAAGAACTCTAGCTGCTGCATTTTGAACCATCTGTAGTTTGTTTATTAAGCATGCAGAACATCCACCCAATAAAGCATTACAATAATATAACATTGAGGTCATAAATGCATTAATTAACATTTCTGAATTTCACATTGAGATCATAGGTCTCAGTTTAGATATATTTTTAAGATTAAAAAAATTCAGTTTTCCAAATGCTAGAAACGTGGCTGCCAAAGGAGAGATTGCGATCAAATAGCACACCTATGTTCCTGTCTTAAGCTCACCAAGACTAAATTTATTTTATTAAAAGTCTTTTCTATTTTAATATATTTTATATATTCAATTTTATAATTTATAAATGCCTAATAATAAATAATCATGCTGTCTAATCAACATCTTGATATGCCACACCTGTGCGGTGGATGGATTATCTCGGCAAAGGAGAAGTGCTCACTAATACAGATTTAGACAGATTTGTGAACAATATTTGAGAGAAATAGGCATTTTGTGTGCATAGAAAAAGTCTTAGATCTTTGAGTTCAGCTCATGAAAAATGGGGGCAAAAACACATATATATATATATATATATCAATATATATTTCAAAGTAAAAAGTTTATATATATATATATATATATATATCAGTCAAATTTTAGAACAGTAAGATTTTAATATTTTTTGAAAGATAAATCTTCAACTGTTTTAAATATTGATGATGATAATAATACTAATAATAAGAAGAAATATTTCTTGAACAACAAATCAGCATATTAGAATGATTTCTGAAGGATCATGTGACACTGACTAATGAGTAATGATGCTGACAATTCAGCTTTGATCACAGGAATAAATTACATTTCAAAATATATTCAAATAGAAATCAGTTACTTTAAATGGTAAAAATATGTCAAGACATTGCTGTTTTTGCTGTATTTTGGATTAAATAAATGCAGGCTTGGTGAGCAGAAGAGAATTCTTTAAAGAACATTACAAATATTACCGTTCAAAAACTTTGGATAAAGCAAATGCCAATTACCTGCCAATAGGAAATTGATGGAAAAAGGCTGTTCATTACATAACATAAATAATGAATAGCCTTTTTCCAGCAATTTCCTATTGGCAGGTAATTAGTATAGGCTTTATCCAATTTGTATGCATCCTATTCAGAAAAGGCAAGCTTTCTCCCTTAGTCATCCTTTATTTCTTTAAACATTTCATCATGACATGTTTAAATTTCTATGGAGCAGCACAATTTGTGTATTTACAGACGTGGTTTGGAATGGCCGCATTGGTTGGATTTTTTTTCACGTGGAGAGATGATGAAGGATATTATATTCCCCATTAGAGGTTGTAGTCTCTCAATCCAGTATTCAAAAATCATTGTGGGTGTGATCTGTGAAACTATCCAAATCACATCTCCCAGAGACCATCAGAGCATGGGCAAAAAGGAGGGTGGGCGCTTCTGGCTGGGTCTCCTGGCTTTGGCCCCGAGCCAGACTGCCTTTTTGCCGCTGTGTGAAAACTAAACCTTAACTGTAGGAATAGGCTTACTCAGATTTGTTCATTACTATTAGCTCTTTCTGTCTTTCCCTTTTCTCTTTTATTTTTCTCCTCTGTGTATCCAGGGTAAGATATGAACAAGCATACTGATTTCTATCAGTAACTCCCACATGTGGGGACAGAGCTTCAATCCCCTTGCAGGCGTTGTGCATTTTTTTCACATTAATATGTGACAGATATATGCAGGTGGGCTATGAATCTTTAATGTGTACCCCTCCTCTGAGCTTGACCTTTGCTACAGCTCAGGGTTGATTGAACCATTGAGGGTCGCTGGGTAAAGAAGACTGAGAGAGAGAGAGAGAGAGAGAGAGAGAGAGAGAGAGAGAGAGAGAGAGAGAGAGAGCGAGGGAGAGAGAGAGAGAGAGAGAAAGAGAGAGAGAGATTTCTCCAGTATTTTGGAGAAAAGGAAAGAAGAATGAGACTTGTTTTTTCTTTCTGTGTTCTTGAAAATAATGGCACCCAGAGCAATTTAAACATGTCCTCGAGTCCCGAAACGCTGTCTCTCTGGTTGGAAGTGAAAATATGTTATTGGTCTGATCTCAGTCAAGGTCATTTCAGCAGCTCTGTTGTTGTGTTTGGTGTAGGCAGGCTTTTTAGTATTAAAATAGAACTGACCGTAAATCCATTTTGATTGAATTAATTGCACCGTATGCTGATTAATTAATCCAGTCACAATTAATTTGTGTATATATTTCAGGATTGGGCAAAATTCAGAAATGATTAATTCAGTGTGAATTTTGTTTGAACAGGCCACATCCACAGGTCCAAATCCAAGATTAATTTGTTGAGTTGAGTTAAATTGGTTTGTATTTAAAAAAAATAAAGGACCGGTTTCATCTAAACAAACGAAAACATTTGATGCGTTTTGGCTATTCATTTACACAACAACGTTTTGGGGACCTGGAAATGCAAACATTTCAAAACGGTTTCAAAGTGCAAGTTTTTGAAAATTATACAGTTATTGTCTTTGTGTAAACTACAATTTGTGAAAATGGTGACATCGTAGCATATTACATGTTCAATCTATAGGTATTTGTTTTACAAAGTAGCATCGGCAACTACTGCCCTGGCATGCATAATTCAGTTTTGATAAGTGTTTTCATGGATCCGTGTCATCTATTTAAATGTACCCTTAGAAATTAAGTGTTCTTCCCCCTTTATTAAAAGTGAAAATGTTTGTTCATAAGGCTCATAAAACCTTTAAACATCAAATATTTTGTAACCTTTTCAACTGTCACGAATCCTGTCCGTGCACTTCTGTTTGCTCACCAAAGGAGGTCACCTGCTCATCACATGGACTCTTGCACTACACTAACTGTTGCACTTCACCCTGGACTACAGTTCCCATCATCCATTGCACTGATGAAACACACACAGCTGAATGCTCTGATTACACAGCTGATTCCCATCAGACATGCTACATAAGCCTTGGACTTCCTCTTTCTCATGGCTGAGTATTGTTTAACATCTGTCACTGTGATAGCTGTTAGCTACTTTATGGATCCTGTGTTAAAGTTTTGTTAGTCTAGTCCAGGGGTTTTCAAACTGTGGGGTGCGCCCCCCCAGGGGGGTGCCAGCACGTGTCAAGGGGGGCGCGAGAATTAATTAATTCAGAGACATTCCCTTGAGAATTTATGAATACGAGCTAGCAAACCTTTATCCATCCACTAGGGGGCAATCTGACTCCCGCTGTTTGTCGACAGTTAGAGTTGGCTGGAGTATCAGTAAGATTATTTACGGTTAGTCGTGTCAGAAATCCAACTACGGATTGGCATGTTGTTATTTCAGACACAGACATCACATTGAATCAGGTAAACTGGTTATATTTTTATGTTTCAGTATAATCACGCTCGCTATACCAGCAGGGGCGGTTCTAAACCATTTTAGCTGGGTTTCAGCCCCCCAAAACTATATTAACGATCAGGCCAGCGCTGCTTCCTCAAGAAAGTGTTTTGTCTTGTCAGTTTAAACATAAAAGTAATTTTAAGCCCAAGACATCTCAATGCGGTACTCACATGCTGTGATAGAGCGTTTCTATGCTCGCGCACACCCGAAGCGCCCGAACAGACAGCAGGTGAATACCAATGACTTGAGGCAGTGGTTCTCAACCTTTTTTTCCACCGGGCGCACTATGGTCCAAGTGCAAGAATCACGGGCATGTTATTAAAATAGTACGTCATCAAAACAAACCAACCAGATTTATAATATTATTTATAGCCTAAATATTATGATATCTGAACGATTACATTTATTTAAATAGGCTACATAATTCTACTCACCAATAATAAAACACCTGATGCTGTCGGGAACCAATTTAGTGAAATTCTGCTCGAAATGCATAACAGCACAATGAAGTTGACATTGTAAATTGCAGTCTGTAAGACGCGCACGGAAGCGTGACACGCGACATTGTAGAAAGTGTGCGTTCACAAATGCAGTCTATGTTGATCCAAATATGGAAATAATTTTCAAATTTAATAATTTGAGGTTCTTTCCAGAGATGGTTTGCCACATTTCTGTTATAACTAAGAACTAATGGCTGCTGATGACTATTTGAATTAATTCTGCCAAAGTCCGCGCTTGTAAGTGTTCGTCAAATGCCTAACATTAATTACGTGAGTCCATAGGTCTGCTCATGTCTGAAAATAATTTATGAAAAACAAAATTATTTTACATAACAAAAACACTAGCTTATATTTGTTTAGTACATTTAGTACTAAAACTAATTGTAAAACTGAAAGTAAATTTTTATTTATGTTCAACACATAAGACTGTAACATTCAGTATGGTGTGCCGCATTCGGATTCGTGGCGGGCCGTGGGTTGAGAACCACTGAGAGGAGTAGGCCTATCCTCGTAAGCACAGTCGGTTGTTGTGCGTGAACGTAAACAGTAAAATAAACATCAAATGTACATCAATATAACAGATCCGTGCAGTTCTTATGTAAATTATGTTAATCAAAAAGAGCTAAATAAAAATAATTCGCTGTTTTAATAGCTTTAATGGATATTTGTGTTTATGTTCATGTTAATAAAATAATTCGGTGTGAGTACAATTAAGGGGGTGAGTGAAATTAGACAAACTTGGGGGTGCATGTCCTAAAAGTTTGAAACCCCCTGGTCTACTCAAAGTAGTAGTCTTGCCTGTTTTATTTCCCATGTTTTTGATTTCAAGTCTGTGTTTTGGATTACCCGTGTGTCTGGTCCTGTTTTGGATATTGTTTGCCCCAGCCCTGCACTAACAGCATTTTCTCTCAAATATTATGCATATCAGAGTGTATTAAGAAAGTAAATGAGCTCCATTTCTTGCTTTTTAACTATATTTTCAGCCTGAATAAAATAGATGTTCTTTTCAGTCCTGCTGGCTATTGAAATGTAATATTTTGACAGCTACTTAGTACCGTTTTACACCTTACAACCCCAAAGTCTCACATATTGGTATGTGGTTTCATGCACAGAGCTATAATGGAGGATTTTGAGAGGAGGATAAGGTTTAATTTCCAGTTGGACAGATTTTGGCAGAATAAAAAGGATTCCATCTGACAAATCAAGATGCTCTTCAACATATTTCTCCTGTTTGTATTAGAGCCATTCCAGCAAGCTCATAAAACACCATCTGAGGTCAAACTCTCTTTCATATGAACCCTCAAATAATTTATATAGTTTTGCAAAGCTGTAAATTGTATATCAAGTTTTTTTCCCCTCAATCGCTTTCATTAGTCTGAGGGTTGACGTCTCTTTGATGTTCCCCCGCCACCACATGACTTTTTAATGTCCCCCCTCTTCTCTTAATGAGCATGCATATTTACACTGGAAGGGGTGAGCGTGTGCAATTTGTGTTTTCACGTACACCAGAAAAAAAGCAGTCTCCAGCACAGAGTTGGGAATATTTTTCCCCCGCCATTTTAATTCCTTCCTTTGCTTGAGTGAGTTGTGGAGAGATACTTTTGCACAGAGAATCAACCCACAAGAGAGCGAGTACAGCAGCAACTCTCTGCTTTTTGATAAACTTAATGATGAGGGTGTTGCTTTTCTTTTTGTCAGATCTTGTGCCATGATTTGGATGTGCGGAGGAAGAGAGAGTGTGAGAGCAGGGATGTTTGAGGTTGAACAGAGAGAGAAAGTGCGATGGAAAACAATTAACGAAAGAGGATGATGGAGGTGTGACTTTCCATAAATACGGGGCAAAATAGGACGTGAAGGTTCTTACAAATTTTTCCAAACAAAAAGTTTTTAAACATTTTTCCAACAAATGGCTTTTATCTATAAATGCATATTAATTATAAATCCAAACACAGGCTAAAAAGTCATGTGTAATATATAGGAAATTGCTAAATATTTTTTCGTGGTAATCAAGTTATTTTATTTTTATTTTGCATTAAATATCAACTGATATTTGTGCCTGTAATTATGTAGACATTGGATTCTAAAGTGTAGTGTATTTGTGAAATGTGCCAGGTGTACAAATGCGGATGATGGAGATTTAGGATGAAAAAGATGATTGCACCAGTTTTTTTATAGCTGAAAATGCTCTTTGATACTTCTCTCAGATTTGTGTGTATTTTATAGTGACTAGTTAAAAACATCAACACAAATTGCATAAGCAGATTTTTTTTTGCACAAGCTTCCAGTTGCATCTAAGAGTAAGACAAGTAAGAGTAACATTTTAGCAGCATCAAAGCAATCTGTCTGCTATTAGTTAGACTAGAGTACAATACAGAAACCATTAAAAGAAAGATTGCAGATTAAAATTTCTTACAACCATGTGCGTGATGATTTTGCAGATCTTCTTATACAAAATTGCTGCTTTATTTTTATTTGGACATGTACCATGGTAATAATATGGTACGTGAATAAACTAACCAATAATAACTTGCTAGTTTTAAACTTGATAGTGCTGGGTACCATCTGATTACATGTAATCTGGATTACGTAATCAGATTCTAAAAATTAAGTACTTGTAATTAGTTTAAATTACATTTTAAGATACTCATAATCAGATCACAGCTTTTTTACTGATTACATACACTCACACAATAGCAATAAGTTATTCATAATTTATTTATTCTCCCTAATTTATCTTGTTTCATCTTTTAAATGTTCCTTTTTAAAGAAGCCTTTCTAAAGGGTCTTTGATTGGTGCTATTTAAAAATATTTATTTTAATTTTAAATTTGTATAATTTAATTAAATTTTGCTTTTCATTAAAATCACAAACCCCTGCAGTTCATTTATGACCCCCATGTTGTTAATGACAATTAATGGAATATATTGTATTATTCTTTGTATTGTTAGGCTATATCAATATGGTACAAGATGATCCAATTTAAATCAATGTGATAAACAAGTTCAAAAGTAGTCTAAAAGTACTCGTTTTCTCCTGTAATTTGGAATCAGTAACAGACTACAATTTGTAAGTAATCTACTCAGCTCTTTGGTCGACATGAACGGTCAGTCATCTCCATAGTAATAATGTTCAACATTTTATAATTTTAAGAACAGATTTTGTGGCATTTAATTCAGGGTCTCCTTTAATATTTTAACAATTTTAAAAGTGTAAATCCTGTGGTGATTGTGAAATGTGAAGAACGATGTGAATAGAAATCCTATTTATTTTGCAATTGAGTAATTGTGACCTGTGCTGGCACAATTAATGAGCAAATTTAAAAAAAAATAGTTATTTTTTATCGTCTTATTGTCTATTAAAAGACCTTCAAAATTATATATGATTTGCTGGAATTGGATGAAAAATTACTGAACTGCACCCATTTTAAGTCAATGGAGTCAGCAAAGTAACTTTCTGAGAAAAAATCTAGTTAAAATTTTCTGAAGGTTCCAAGGCAGAATCACCTAACAACAAGGTACTTTTCCCCCACTTCCTTTCTTAAAATGAATTACTATAATAATCATACTATAGCCATTTTGTATTTTATATTTATATTTTAATGAAAAATGAACAAATATAAAAAAGAAACAAACAGTGCATTATCGTTTTCATTTTACATCTAAACAAAAACATTCAAGTAAGAAAAACAAATAACAAAATGTAAAAATCACTTCAGTGTGTTCATTACAAATACATTAATAATTAAATTCACAAAAGCAGTTCAATCAAGAGCAGGGATCTTTTCTTTTATTGTTTGATCACCATTAATGAGACAGACAGCCTATGTTAAGACCTATATGTAATGCACAGATCTAATATAATGTTACACATCAGATGTTTTTCCCCAACAGTTCCCCAAACGTTCACTTAAGACATAACAGATTGTGTTTGCGTGAATAGCCAACTTAAATAGGCTACTGTAGTTCAGAGTATACAGTAGGCTATGTCTATTGGATCACGTGCTTGCGGATGTCAGCGGGACTGCGAGAAGCGAGCAGAGAAAAGGGTAGGCTACTCCTCTCAGAAAATGTTCAAATAAAGAAAATTACGGTGGCCGAGAGAGCTCAACGCGCTGCAAATAGAAGAGACACCTGCAAATTAAGAAAACAACTTAGTCAATTTTACAACTCAATCAAATAAAGAAACTCACTGCAAATAAAATTCTTTATTTGTTTGTGAGCGTTTCCAGCACCTGCTGTCAAATTGATTAATATGTTTTCTTGTTTTGCTGGTGCATGTGTTTTCTGAAGTGAGCTCTCTCGGCCACCGTATACAATTGTAGATGTTTAATTACTATTTGGAGCATTGGGTATTTATTATACTATTTCTGTCAGGATTACTGGCCATGAAAGAAAAAGTTACCAATTATTACAATCTCTCAAATGATCGCCAAAATGCTGCTAATCAGGATCCCAATATTCCAAACAGACTTTAAAAAATATATAATTTTACCTCCTAGTATTAATTCATATTTTTGTGGAACTACTTCTAACTACATTCATTAGGTTCTGCGGTGTGACACATTTTCCATAACAGAACCATTTTTTTTAGTTAATAAGTATAACGTTTACTTATTTGCGGATGCTAGCTTATGTGAGTCTTAGCTGCTGTAAACAAACTGTTTAAGTAGCTTAATAGTGTTTCAACTCAGCATTTTGTTGACAATTTTTCTATTATAATGATTATAACTGCAGTTTTATGAGCCTATAATAATTAAGAGACTGTACTTGTATCTTTAAAAATACATTTGTCACGCCACAGGACCATTTGGAGCTGGTTTCAGGCACCCACAAATTAGTCAGGCTTGTTTCGATGTCCAAAATACGAAGACATTTCCAACATTGCAGAAGTTTCTGCTTTGTGGTGCCAAGGCCATTATTGCCCTCTCAATCACGCATTTTCATTTGTCCAGGAACACATGCCTCATTTACCATGTTCTCTGGTCCTGGGCCTTTCTTGTTAAACTATGCAGATAATGGCGGTCCGTTGGTGTCCAGGCCTGCTATGGGGGCATATGGCCTCCTCTGAGAGCAACAGACAGGAACTGTGACACCCTTCACCATATGTGCAGTGTCTTCGGCTCTCGACTTCACTCGCACAGGAACTCTCCTCTATCACTCGCTTTTGGACCTCTTCCCCATGTCTGACTGGCAAAGCCAGTTACTGTCAGCGTCTGTACACCTTTCTGAGCCGCTCTCTATTCTCCAAACTCTGGGTGGCTGACCTTCTGTCTGCAAGCTGTTCACGTCCCCTTATACTCTCCCTGATTTACTCCGGCTGCCATTTTGGAGTTGTTTTCTTTCAGCCTCCCTTTCTATCTGGTGGCATGAAGTATTTGGGGCTACTCAGATGGCTTGGATGCTTGCCCAATATCGCTGGGACATCTGGGCACTTTTGGCTGCCACGATTATATCGAGTCTCCCTGGTCCTTGGTATTGGGGTCACATTTCTAAAAACTGATGGGCAACCTAGGGTGTGGAGCTGCTAATTCGAGATGTTGAGTGAATGTCTTTCTCTGACTGCAGAAACGGTCTTTTGAGGCTAGGTTGTGCTCCTTGGCATAGCTGAACAATAAGGGATGAAAGATCTCAAGGATTTGTGTTTTTTTGGCAAGAAGCAAATCTCAGTTGAGTCTTTCTTTTGTTTGCAGACGATATTCTCAGTATAACCCATCTCACATAAATTGCACATTGTCACCTGGATTGCACATTGTCATCTGTAGAAGTGTGTAAGTATGTACTGTCTATATGTAAATTGTTTCTGCACTGTCTGGATCACGCTCTCAAGAATTTCACTCACCAAGGCTCAATGCTGTGGTGATGTTGCAATAAAAGTGATTTGATTAGATTTTTGCTTGTCATCCTGGCCTGTTGAAGCAAGTGATGAAAATAGATGATGTAATGGTGTGTAAGTCAGCAAAGCACGATAATTTTAATAGTGCATCTTCTCATTATTATATCAGATCAAATCACAATTAATCTAGTCAAAATAAATGACCTAAGAAGAATGAGATGCTTTGATATTTGGATCTCCCTAAGATTATATAAATGTTTAAAAATAGTTCTCCTATCTGAGCTTTAAGTCAATATTTTCTAAAAAAGCACATCTTATAGATGTTATTGTGAACAATTCATCCATTCGTACAATGAAAACAATTGGTATAGAAATACATTTCACTCAGAAATTGCTAGAAAATTTGATAATTAAAGCAATTTTTGAACAATGTTGTTGAAAAGGGGAACGGACTAAGCACCAAAACACACTTGTAGCCAATCGGCAGTAAGGGACGTTTACACTCGTGGGGGGGAGAGAGAGCTCAGTACACAAGACAGACATTAACAGAATGACTATAGAAAGAGAGAGATGAAAGAGGAAAAAAGGAAAAGGTCAGTTACGATCAGGCAAGAGGTTGGACCTGCGTTAATATCGGAGAAGCTTTCCAGTCCTAGAGAGACCTTAAAGAGTGGTCTCATAGAGTTTGGTTTATTTCGTGATGTGACATGACGTGAAGTGACATACAGCCAAGGATGGTGACCCATACTCTGAATTCGTGCTCTGCATTTACCCATCCAAGTGTACAAACACAATGGCAGTAGGCAGCCATTTATGTATTGGCGCCCAGGGAGCAGTTTGGGGTTCTGTGCCTTGCTCAAGGGCACCTCATCATGGTACTGAAGGTGGAGAGAGCGCTGTACATTCACCACCAACAATCCCTGCCAGACTGAGACTTGAACTCGCAACCTTTTGATTAAGAGTCTGACTCTCTAACCATTAGGCCATGACTTCCCACTTAATTTCCCATTTCATCACAATACATGAGTAAGAATGGTTTTGCTGCAGTTTACAGAACTAAGATATGCTTTGCTTGAATACTTGTGTGTCATCTTCACTTATTTGTTGATTTGCATTATTATTTTCCTTCACTTCATAATAATAATAATAATAATAATAATAATAATACCGCATCAGCAGCACCACTCACATGTATTGCGGTACTCTAGAAAAGAAAAAAGGAAATCTTGGAAAAGAAGAAATTGTTGAATAAATGTGTTATTTTTATTTTCTTTGCTCACAAAAAGTAATATTTTAGCTTCATTACATTACGGTTGAACCTCACTACCTTTCTGGGCCTTGAACGTGGTAGATTATTATAAATTAGTATATATTTAGTATAAATTTTAATGAAAAATATCTTAATTTGTGCTCCAAATAGACTTTATGGGTTTGGAACGACATGAGATTGAGTAAATAATAACAGAATTTAAATATTTGGGTAAACTATCACTTTGATTGCTGCCTATGTTGTGTAGAGTATATGTGAATTTGGTGGTGGAGGCATCAAGATAGGGGTGTGATCCTTTTGAGTAGAAGTGTTTATTTTGGTAAATTCAAATATCAACAATGTTTTCCAGAAATCGCTTACTACACATTTAACTACAAATTCAATATAACTGGATCTTCTGGTGAAGTGAATTGCATTCAGATCTGCCACCATCAAACAACAACCAATGGTTGGAGTTTTTTGGATGATTAGGTTTATTCAGATGAATGTCACAATTTGGAAAATATGTTGAATCTTACATGATCTTACATTAAATCTCAGCGTAAATATGGGCGGAGATCACCTGGAACGTGGGGCCCCAAGCAATTGCATGGTTTGTGAGATGTCTACACTCTTAAAAATAAAAGTTTCATTATTGGCTTTGATGGTTCCATGAAGAACCTTTAACATCCATGGAACCTTTGCATTTCACAAAAGGTTATTTAAAGTGGAAAAAGGTTCTTTATAGTATTAAAAAGTTCTTCACACAAAGAAAAAACTAGTTATTTTAAGAACTATTTACTGAAATATTCTTCAAGGAACCAAAAATGGTTCTTATTTCTTATATGATATAAATTCAGTTTAAATTAAATTACTATAAAAAGATGGTTTTGTAACCAAGTAAAATGTAGTAATTTGGTATTGCTTATATTTTACAAGACTTACTGATTTTAACACACCATCATTAGAGTTTTCAGGGGTCTTTTTATGATGAAGTTCCCTGTTTTATTTTTGTTTACTTCCTGTTAGTTGAACCACAACTTTGATTTCGCGAGCAAACATTTTTCAGATATTAATATAGCGACAACTCTACACTTTTGGTTCCATTCGAATTCCATTCATTCCCATATAAATGTGTATGTAATGCAAGCTCATGCAAATCACTCTTCAAAATTGTATCAACTGTATTTCTCTGAAATTTATGACATTAGGCCCACTAGAAAATACTTTTTTTGCTCATCATAGAATAAGACAGACATAATAATGTGTTTGATTGGTCATGGTTGACATTTATTTGCGTGAAACATAAAAAGACTGTTCGAGAAAAACAAGAATGAGTTAAAGTGAACGATATGCATTAAAGAATGCATATATGGAGTAAGATACTCGAAGGATGCAGATTTAATGTTCCAGCATTAAATTGAACTGCTCCCAGCAGTAAGGCGAGAAATTTGGTATTCTTATCATGAGAGTGTTTTTCTGTGACCTGGTATTATAATGACAGATCAGAGCAAAGGGGCTGAAAAGGTCAGAGTCAGTACAAGCTCAATCTGGAGTACTGTCTTCATTCTACTCCTAATTAAATTTCAACATCACGGCCAGGAGGAGACAAAGCAGAGGAGAAAACTTGGATTTAAATGTCACTGTTACACAAGCCTGTTTTCTCTACTGACGGCCTTAGCAACTGTGGTGACAGAGTAATCTGGAACACTGAGGTGACAGTGTCTGTCTGTCTGAGAGATTAGACACAGAGCTAACAGTCTTACTGCAGGATGATATATTTCCCTGCCCCCTTTATTTAGACTAATGAGGCAAGTTGCTTATTTTGGGCTTGTTTTGTTAGATCAGGTTGCTTGTTTTGCAATGTCTGCATTCTTCCACTGAATGTGAAATGTGATCAAATAAATGATATATGCATCAGAGTTGTTTTGAACTTTTTCTGATGACCGATGTGCCATTTCAACACAATCTTATGGTAACTATCGATAACTATTTTTAGTTTTGGCAAATTGGTGGCTAATTCATGTCTCACTTGCATGTTGTCATATCTGCTTCCATCTCACTGATGGTTAGTTGTCTTTTTTCTTTGTCTAAAAACCATATGTTTATTTACGAATCATACTGAGTGAATTAATATGAAATCATACTTTTGTAAAAAAATTCAATTTGGTCATTTCAACTTATAAGTGTTGAATTAGTCATTCTTTCCAGTGATTTAAAAAGTATGTGTAAATGCACGTTTCTGTGATTACATACCCCTTTGCAATGTAAACTCAAAAAATGCTGGGTTAAAAAAATTACCCAACCTTAACCCAGCCGCTGGGTAACTACGGGACAGAACACGCGCTGGGTTGTTTTGACACCAGTGTTGGGTTTAACCATTTGATCCAGAATGCTGAGTTGTTTATTTGAGCCAGTCAGTGTGTCAGGTTAAATGTGTTTCTGGGTTAAACATGACCTAAACACTGGGTTATTTGTTGTCTCATTGCCTTGCAACCTTTATATTTTTCTGTTCTGAAGGCAAAAGGTGGGCCAACCCAGTACTAGCATAATAGTATACATAGTATAAATCTATTGTAGAAACTTAATTTCATGTAAAGCTGCTTTGCAACGGTTGTATCTTAAAAGCGCTATGCAAATAAACGTTAATATAATTTAATTAACTCCTCCAGGACTCCAGGGGCAAACTCCAGGTAAGTCTGGCGAGATAGCCAAGGCCTGGAGATCCCCCACTCTCTTGAGCGAAGTAATCACTCAGAGGAAGACCATCTTAAAAGTCAGGTTATTCACCGTAGCCGACTTGATAGGTTCAAAGGGGGCAAGTGACAGCCCTTCAAGGACCACAGCCAGATCCCAAGTTAGGAATCTGAAAGCGAGTCGCAGGCCTCATCCTCCATGCACCACAGAGGAAATGCACGACTAGCTGGTGCCTTCCCAGAGGCCCAACATCTAAAGGAGCATGGAAAGCCACAATGACAGCCACGTACACCTTTAGTGTGGACGGGGTAAGACCAGCAGAGAAATGATCTTGGAGGAACTCCAGGACTGAAGCCACCAAGCAGTTAACTGGGTCCAACTCACGTTCTCTACACCACGTTGAAAACACATTTCACTTTAGGCTGAACAATCTCCTTGCGGAGGGAGCCCTAGAACTGAGTATGGTCTCGATCACTGCATGAGAGAAAACCACAGTGTACAGTGGGTCGTCACTTGAGATGCGAACAATATCCACTTCCACTAGGCCGAACCTCTCGCATATCGACTTCACCACCTCAGGGAGAAGTCTCCAGTCCCCAGGCCTCAACCCTGATGGTTTAAATACAAGACCACTGACATATTTTCTGCTCTTATTAGGACATGGTGACCATTGAGATCTGGGAGAAAGCTCCTCAGAGCCTTGTAGACCGCTAGCATTTCCAGACAATTTATGTGCCATGAGGAATGCTGGGCCCACCACAGACCTCTCGCAAAGCGGCCGTCCATGTCTGCGCACCAACCCATAAGGGATGAGTCTGTCTAAAAGACTTTTCGGCGACATGACACTCCCAATACTGGGCCTTGGGACAGAAACCAAGGTCTCTTCCATATGGACAGGGCATGAAGGCATGCCCTGATTAAACCCCAGCAGTCTATGGAACTCCTTTACAGTGATAGCATGGCCTAGCTTTAACCTTGAAACCACCGCCAGGATAGATTTGATTCGAGCGGGAGACAATTGCGCCCACATCGTTTTCGAGTCCCATACCAACCCCCAGGATGTGGCTCTCTGGGCGGGCGACAACACGCTCTTTTTCGTGTTGAGTCTCAACCCCAAGCTCCAAATGTGGCCAAGGACGACATCTCGATGCCGAACTGCCATCTCCCTAGACTGGGCCAGTTTAAGCCAGTCGTCGATATAATTCAGCACACGGATGCCCTGAAGCTTCAGTGGGGCTAGAGCTGCATCCATGCACTTGGTGAAAGTGCAAGGGGAGAGAGTGAGGCCAAATGGAAGAACCCTATATTGGAACGCTTTGCCCCCCGAAACCGAACCTCAGGAACTTCTGTGAGATGGAATGATAGAAACATGGAAGTATGCGTCTTTTAGATCTATTGTGACAAACCAGTCCTCGGATCTGATCTGTCTCACGATGGTAGGAATAGTGAGCATCTTGAACCTGAATCTCCTGAGAGAACATTTCAAGTGCCGCAGATCTAAAATTGGACGCAACCCCCATCCTTCTTGGGAACATGAAGTACCGGCTGTTGCCGTAAGGCATTGCCAATATAATCTACTAAGGGAATCAGCCTCCCGAGCCTGACCTCGGGTGTTCTTCAAGCATCGTTTACAAACCCCTGAAGCGGAATACTGGCAGGAAAAGACAGAAAATAATTTTCTGTGTGCAGAAACTGTCGCAGCCTGGCCTCAAGCCATTGGGATGGAAATTGATGTGGCCCGAAGGGTAATGGACGGCCGGATACCACCATTCATTTCCAGAGGGTTCCGAGGTGGAAACAACCTTGATTGCTCCACCCCATGGGGGGCAACTCTCAGAGGCCCTGCGAGAGCTAGGAACTCTTTCCCGAAGTCTTTCTTGCCTGAAGGACGTCCTCAAATTGACCTTTGGCTCGGCGGGCTTCGGGTGAGAGCAACGCCTCTGTTGCCAAGATCCCTCAGGAGGGGCTCTAGAAGCGACACTCTCTTTTTTGTACCTGCCGGTACGAGGAGCTTGATGACGGCTGGGGCCACCCACTCGGAGCATTCTTCTTAGATTTAGAGCAGCGAGGGAGGTACTGCTTAAATGCTGCAGACTGCTTTTTCGCCTCCTGAAACCTGTCAATGACTGTATTGACTGCATCACCAAACCAGAAGGCGATATCGGGGCATCTAGGAGAAAGGCCCTGTCCTTTTCCTTTATCCCCGATAAGTTTAGCCACAAATGTCTCTCCGTGGCTATCATAGCTGCCATAGAACAGCCGATGGCACGGGCCATCTTCTTGGTAACACGGAGACACAAATCTGCAGCTCTATGCAGCTTTGCTAAATCACCCGGAGTTGGTCCCTCGCCTCAAATCAGCCTGGTATGCCTGCATAAGTGCCATTGTATGCAGGCATGCACCAGCATGACCAGCCGCCATATAAGCCCTGCGTTTGGTAAGGTTTGGTGGGCAGTACCAGGGCTTTAAGGGACAACGCAACGTCAGGGGAGAGGTAGCTGGCTAAAGCCTCTTCCACCCTAGGCATCGTCCAATAACCGTACTCACACACTCCTAAAATGTTACTATAATCTAACACAGGAGGGTTAGACAGTCATGCAGAGTACGGTATATTCCATGACATACACAACTTATTGTGTAAGTCAGGAAAAAAAAGGTAAACCCCGGCATTGAAGCAGAGACCTGTGCTGCAGTAAGTGATCATCCACTTTAATTTTCACTTCAAATTCCTGCTTTTCTTGTGGTCAGTTAATATTAAGTTTGGCTACGGCACGAGACAACACATCAACAAGCTCTTCGTATGCGGGTGAATGCAGTAGCGAGCTCTCTGCAATTTCACCTGCCTCGGTGCTGAGCACTTCTAATTCCTCATAATCAGACTGCTCAAATATCTGGTCCTCCTTTTCAAATATCGTGGCTTCTTTCACACAGGGATGAGAATGCGCCATAGCAGTCTCGAGCCCTCCTGACGGATCAATCTGCTAGCCACACGATCTAAGCCACCGTGCCGCCTCGGCGGACGTGAGACTAGAACCGCAGGTCACGTGAACCTGGCCAGCTTCATTAAACACAGCCAGGCGGGAGCGCAGCACTCTGATCGGCAGAGTTTTACAGTCTGCACAGGCAGCTCCCTCGAGAGCTACCCAGGTGTGCTATACTCCCAAACAATGAACAAACAGCTGATGTGTGTCCCCACCCATAAAAAACCTCGGGCAGGGATGGACACACAGCTTAAACTGTCCACTCATCATGATAATATTTATAATGCTTGAGACAAACAACACCAATTAAGACACACAGCGACAAAGCTGACTCTGTTGTGTGGCGGCATCCCTTTGTATCCTCCGAATATGCCAGCACATGTTACGTCATGACGCAATGCCAATCAAGATTGGAATAGTTTAATTCATGCTTCAGACGCGCTAAGCTGAGGGGATTCCCCAAAGTGTCGTTACCGACGCAGTGTGAGTTCCTTGAGGGGAAACCATCTGGGTTTTCCTGTGAACTGGGTCTGGTACAGTTTGCTCAAACTAAATATTTAGTGTGCTACTGATTTGGGTTTCTTTCTGCTTACTGGCACTTCTTGGTTGTCTACCTAAATTTCATCCAAACAACATGGCATACATTATGGGGTATTTGAAGCCCCCAATATGAATATATATAATATATATATATACAGTGCTCAGCGTAAATGAGTACACCCCCTTTGAAAGAATATATCAATGAACACAAAACCCATTTCCAAAATGTTGACAAGACTAAGTTTAATATAACATCTGTTTAATTTATAACATGAAAGTAAGGTTAATAATATAACTTAGATTACAAATTTTTCAGTTTTTCAGCAAAAATGAGTACACCCCACAACAAAAACTACTAAATCTAGTACTTTGTATGGCCTCCATGATTTTTAATGACAGCACCAAGTCTTCTAGGCATGGAATTAACAAGTTGACGACATTTTGCCAGATCTATCTTTTTCCATTCTTCAAGAATGACCTCTTTTAGAGATTGGATGCTGGATGGAGAGTGATGCTCAACTTCTCTCTTCAGAATTCCCCATAGGTGTTCGATTGGGTTCAGATCAGGAGACATACTTGGCCACTGAATCACTTTCACCCTGTTCTTCTTCAGAAATCCAACAGTGGCATTAGATGTGTGTTTAGGATCATTGTCATGTTGGAAAAGTGCACGACGACCAAGGGCACGGAGTGATGGTAGCATCTTTCTTTCAGTATAGAGCAGTACATTTGTGAATTCATGAGGCCATCAATGAAATGCAGCTCCCGACACCAGCAGCACTCATGCAGCCCCACATAAGGACACTGTCACCACCATGTTTCACTGTAGGCACCATGCATTTTCTTTGTATTCCTCACCTTTGCGATGCCATACAGTTTTGAAGCCATCAGTTCAAAACATTTATCTTGGTCTCATCACTCCAGAGTATAGAGTCCCAGTAGTCTTCATCTTTGTCAGCATGGGCCCTGGCAAACTCTAGGCGGGCTTTTTGTGCCTGGGCTTTAGGAGAGGCTTCTTTCGTGTGGGGCACCCATGCATGCCATTCCTCTGCAGTGTCGCCGTGTTGTGTCACGGAAATAGTCACCCCAGTTTGGCTTTCTACTTCTTTAGATAACTGCAGTGAACTTGCATGTCGATTTTCTTCAACCTTCTCATCAGAAGACGCTCCTGTTGAGGTGTTAACTTCCGTGGGCGACCTGGGCGTCTCTGTGAGATGGTTGCAGTTCCATATTTTTAAATGTTCGTACAACTTTTGCTACAGTATTCTGACTGATAAGTAAAGCTTTGCTGATCTTCTTGTAGCCTTCACCTTTCTTGTGTAAAGAAATTATTTTCTTTCTTGTGACATTTCTCTTCCATGTGGTGCCATTGCTGACAGCATGAAATGGGAAGGGTTTTCTTTAAGTAACACCCTTTTTAGTCAACTGTCTGCTGAACACCTGTAATGAATGATTAGACTCACCTGTGGTTGAATTCTTGTTAAATTAGACATTTGTAGTCTAAAATTTAGCTTTGCTCCAGAGACTTTCGGTGGGGTGTACTCATTTTTGCATCACCCTAATTTGAGTAAAACTGAACAATTTGTTCTCTAAGTTATATTATTAACCTTACTTTCATGTTATAAGTTAAACTGATGTTATATAAAACTTAGTCTTGTCAACATTTTGGAAAATGTTTTTGTGTTCATTGAGATATTGTTTAAAATGTTACTTTTCAAAGGGGTGTACTCATTTACGCTGAGCACTGTATATATATATATATATATATATACACAGTACTATGCAAAAGTTTTAGGCCACTAGTATTTTAGCCGGATATAACAAAAAATGTTTTTAAGTCAGTTATTTTGATCTTGTGCTGTAATGTGTCTGTAGGAAATGTCAGTTTACATTTCCAAACATTCATTTTGCCATTAATTGTAATAATCCAGTAAGTGTAATAATCCTTTTGTTTGCACAAAAGTCTGAAAACAGCCAGTGCTCCACACAGAGATCTGATCTGATCATCATCCAGTCTGTCTGGAATGACATGAAGAAACAGAACAAACTGAGACAGACTAAATCTAGAAGAACTGTGGCACTGTCTCCAAAATGCTACTAGAAACCTCCCTGCAAAGCTCCTGAGAAACTCTGCTCAAGTGCACCAAGGGCAAAAGCTGTTTTAAAGGAAAACTCCCCTTTTTTAAAATAGGCTCATTTTACCACTCCCCAAGAGTTAAACAGTTGAGTTTACCATTTTGAATCCTTTCAGCCGATCTCCGAGTCTGGCAGTAGCATTTTTAACTTAGCTTAGCATAGATCATTGAATTGTAATAGACCATTAGCATCTCGCTCAAATGACCAAAGAGTTTCGATAATTTTCGTTTTTAAAGCTTGTCTTTTCTGTAGTTGCATCTTGTACTAAGACAAATGAAAATGAAAAGTTGCGATTTTCTAGGCTGATATGGCTGGGAACAATACTCTCATTCCCGCATAATAATCAAGGACCTTTACTCCCGTACCATGGGTGCAGCAAGCGCAATGATATTATGCAGCGCCAGCTAGATAACTTCTTATGATATAGCCGGTGACTACTTTCAGGATTTATGATTTGTTCATATGACTCTGAAAACTGGAGAAACAACTGATGAAATTTCTGATTTGTATCACTGAATTCAATAATTTTTTCAAAGTATATTAATTATGTATTATAGCCTATATAACCTCTGACACGGAGAAGAGTGAAAACTCTTCACGACCGCTACCGAACATCTGAACATAACGAAACAAATGCACATTGACTGATCTTCTTCCGTCTGTTCTTCAAAATGTTAACAATGAAGCCTATATTTCTGCATGTGTAAATATTGTGAAAATATCAATAATTGTGTCTAGGCAAAGGCATTCCTCCTGAAACAGATTGCGCGCCGCTGCGCTCAATGCTCTTGATATTCTTAAACTTTGTTACAACTCTGAGTGAGAACCTCTTCAGATGACTCAGAGTGTGCGGCAGGGAACTGAACGAATAATTCAAACTTTTTTGCAAATTGATTCACTGATTATCCAAATGCAAGTGGGCACTTTTAATTGTTTATTTTTGTAATCGTTGTTTTGAATGATTATATGATCGTGGCATCCATAATCGCAATCGGGATTAGAAATTCAATGAATTGTGCCACCCTACAATTTAGAGACACCTGTCCAACAACAGGATTTTCTCCATCATCAAACCTATTCACAAAGTGTGCGCTACATTAGGTTTATGCTTGTTTCTCGTCTTTGTCCGTCTTTTTCTCTTCTAGCTTCTTCTCCAGTTCAGGTACAGATTCCCTCATTCTCTCTGCTGGAAAAGTACAATACTATGTTCATATCTTTGCATAAACAATACTACACTACTAGCATATCTAGAGAGGTGGCAGCCAATGAGCGTGAGGATTTTCATTATGTGAGTCACATCATTTAAACCTAGCAGACTAAATTAACCTGCGTCTCTATGATTAAAATACGTTTTTTTTTTTTTTTTTGAAAACTAAGAATACAGTCTTCATGTGTGTGTACACCATTCAGAGGATTCACAATTACGCAATCTCTTTTTTATTGGTCAGCCAAAATTCTCAAGTGCTCTCCATTTAATCTCACAACTGTCTTTAGGCCTTGTTGCATATTAAAGAATTTCCTTCCTGTGGGTCGAGTGGGTTTTAGTTATTGAAAAGCCAGTATTTATTAATCCGTCTCCATTCTGTTGCATTCAAATCTTTTCATGAAAAAGGATGTGCGAATACTAACACTGAATATTCATGCAGTGAATATCAAATAGTTATCGCTTGCAGTTTAGCCTCGTCTTCTCTCTAACTTTGAGCGGCTAGCTTATCGATCAGGGGTAGCATCAGTTGTAGTAGCAGTTTGAACAAATGACTCGTGTGATTTATAATTCACATATCTGTCTTATCCACCATGTTGTCTGAGACTTTTTCTATTTTTCTCCGAGACATACACAAAGTGTCTGCTTCTAAATGGAGGAACCTCATGAATAATTCTTGTTGACCACCCCACACCCCCTTAGCTTGAAATAGTGCTGGAGCTCAATAGCAGACAGTGCTTGACATATCCTCCAGGTGTGGAACTTTGCTTTTGAAATAGACTTCACCTTTTTATTTCTTCTTTTTGTTTTAAGGGAATGTGCTGGTTTGAAATAACAGGGTACTGGTAAGGGATTGTGAGAGTGTCTTTCTCTATCCGTGTGTGTTTGTGTGTGTGTGCGCGAGTTCAGTGTGTTTTGGGAAGTATCATCACACCTCCGTCTCAGGTGTCATATGGATGGATGTGTTTGCTGTCCACAGTCGGGCCATTACTGCTGCACCGCAGTCAGGAGGACCTGCAGTAAGAAGTAGGTTACATTTACATGAATTACAGACATGTTCCCACCTCTCGCGCTGCCCCTCTACCCCCCAGAGACCTGAGGAGAGGCTTTAGAAACAGAGTAAAAATTACAATGGATGTTTGTATGGTTTCGAGTTTGCTTTCTTAATGACATAGCTTAAAGGGGCCTCACATCTGCAGCTTTTTATAATCTTGCATAAATAAACAGACAACAAATTAGTCTAATGGTTGGCATGATGGTTTATGGTTTATTTCCCTCCCTCTGACCCTCAGAATTTAACAGCCTTTTTGCTATTCTTGGGATCATGTCATGAGGAACTACATTTGTTTGTTGTTATTTTAAGATAAAAGAGTTAATTGTACAATAAGAACTAAACGGGGACCTAAAATAGAATAGAATAGAATATTGTTCTGATATTATATTATATTATATTATAGTATATTATATTATATTGTATTATTGTCATAGCACTTTTAGGATTTATTCTTCTGAGCAGTCCCAGTGTAAGAAATGAGCAACTAAAAGTAATTTCTAAAAAGGTCTATCATTGTTTTCGGTCCAATCTCAATGGAATGTGCAACACATTTCAGTGTGGATAGTTTTGTGGTCCTATCACAGTATAGGGTAATTCAGGATTTGCAAAGAGGCGATTATTGGACGATTGGACAATAAAAGCTATATTAGACCACGCTGTTTCTCATTTCATAAACAGGTCATTTAAATATAAATTCTAAAGGCATAGCAGGCTATTTAATTATAAAAAACAAATAAAAGGTAAAAAAAAATATATATATATATATATATATATATATGTAATGTATATAATCTGTTTTTTGTGACCAGACCCCTTTATAATGAGCAGCACCCTGCTTGCTATTCAGGAAATTACACGTTGTTAAATATTACAGAAAATGGAAGGGTGCTTGGATTAGTTTCTATCTCGTACTTCAGCAGAATTGAGTGCATCTGTGACAGACTCAGGAAACTAACTGTTGATCACTGACATACAGCTTCCATTTGCATAATGGTTTGAATGTTTTATTATTATGGCTTTGGGTTTTGTGCTGTTTCAGTCGCCTTTGGAATGAATATATTCTTTCATTGTTCTTTTCGGAGTAAACTATGAGCAGTGAATGTGTTATGCTAAAAATATATGACCAAACATTCAGACTATACTTCATCGCCTGTGTCATTTAAATTATTAAAACTCATGTTAAATATTCACACACATATTATGCGATTTAATCTCAGAGATTTGTGCCATATCTAAGTTTCCTCCATGAATATTTCAGCCGTGGAGAGCAGCGGAAATTAATCTTGGATCTATTATTAGAGTTACCAGACTGCTTTGGTATGCGATGAAATCAATCAAATTGCTAAGATTTTAAAATCCTTGAATACCACAGTCTATTATACACCTTAACAACTGCAAAAGATGAACTTTGCTCAAAATATCGCAGCGCTTCATCTTAAGCCCTGTTCAGATTGTATGCGTCTTCTAAATAACATTTAAGTTGATGCTATTAACACAGGGCTATGTATTGATTTAAACACACACACACACACACACACACACACACACACACACACACACACACACACACACACACACACGTTGGTTTTATGGTTTACGGACTTTCCATAGGCGTAATGGTTTTTATACTGTACAAACTGTATGTGCTGTTGCCCTACACCTACCCTACACCTAAACTTAGCCCCTCACAGGAGACGGTGCATTTCAACTTTCCCCCCAAAAAACTTACTCTGTATGATTTATAAGCATTTTGAATTATGGGGACACTGAAAATGTCCTCATAAATCACCTTCTCCTTGTAATACCTATGTCATACCTATGTCATTATACAAATTTGTGTCCTCATAAACCACATAAACATGCACACACACACACATATTTGTTTTTGTGAAAAGTGGGGACATCCCATAGGCGTAATTGTTTTTATACAGTACAAACTGTATGTGCTATTGCCCTACACCAACCCTACACCTAAACTTAGCCTTCACAGGAACCTCACATAAAAATAAAACTCACCCTGTATGATTTATTAGCGTTTTGAAAAGTGGGGACACGGGACAATGTCCTCATAAGTCACATTCTCCTTGTAATAACTATGTCATTCCCATGTCATTATACAAATGTATGTCCTCATTTGTCACAAAAACTCATGTGCTCTCACACACGCACACAGACACACACAGACACACACACACACACTATTTTTTATATATGTGTAACTCCCCCGGGTCCACACTGCCACAACTCGTCGGAGCGGGTCTCGAACCCGGGATTCCGGTGCGGGAGGCGGGCGCTCTAACAAGGAACGCTAAAGGCTACAGCCTTTAGCGTCAGTCACTAGAGCGCCTCTTTTTGAGGTCAGGAGAGTGAGGTTTACACACAGCCCTTACTTACTGGCATAGCTACATCCGTTACACTCACCCCCCTAAACCTCACTCCCGTCCGGGTCACGGCACCAATGTAACTCCCCCAGGTCCACACTGCCACAACTCGTCGGAGCGGGTCTTGAACCCGGGATTCCGGTGCGGGAGGCGGGCGCTCTAACAAGTAACGCCAAAGGCTACAGCCTCTAGCGTCAGTCGCTAGAGCGCCTCTTTTTGAGGTCAGGAGAGTGAGGTTTTACACACAGCCCTTACTGGCATAGCTACATCCGTTACATATGTATTTATTTATTATTATGCCATCAGCATTTTAATTTAATGCTATCAAGCAAAAAAAAAAAAAAGTTGCTTTAGATTTACATTGTTCAGTGAAGGTTAAAATAAATTAAGGAAATCATTGTGAAAAGAAAATATACTACAATCCCAAACATTCCCATCTGGACGAGATTACATTTCTCAGAAGACCCTCGAGTTAGATGAAAACAGTAGGTAATTTGCTCTGTAATTCCAAGTTGTGCAAGGAAAACATATTTACCAGACCTCCTCAGGGAAAACTAATCCCGTCCAAACAGGGCTATAGATTTACATCATCCAGGTTTTGCTTGTCCTTGAAAAATGCCAGTTCCATGAGGTGTTGTTTATTGGATCCTGTCTCTTATGTTGTAATGAGAACTGTGGTAGCTGCATGTTACCATGAAGCAGGGCACCAGTGTCACTTGTCTGCTGCACAACAGCGCTTTGCTTGACTGTCTCGTTCGTGAGTCATACGCTCTCTGCTGTGGAGGAATGTGGAGCTGTGCTCATTGCTTAAATAACATGATTTCTCACTATGCCGCTGGTGAGATAATTGTTCTTTCCCCCTTTTCTTTGCATTTCACAGTCTCCGTTTAGACCAGTGACATTTGCTCACAGCTACCCTCGCTATTTTCCTTTTCTCTAATGATGGGCCGGGTAAATGTGTATTTGTGTGGGTATGGTAAGAGATGCGCTGTCAGATAGAGCTGTCCACCCACTAGCCAGTTGTTACAGGAAATGTGATAAAGAAATGCTTTACACGTTGTCCTTTCTCCTTCTCTCTCTCTCGCCATCACTCAACACTCGACACATAGACACACAAGCACGATCCACACCAACTCTGGAACAACTGTTTTTGCCAAGGCATTGCTGTTGGTATGTTCGTCTATGATTTCTTGAGAGGAAGTCAGACTGTCTTTTTCTCTCTCTTAGTCCAGCCAAACACACACACTTTGTGATTAATGAGGACACTGGCCAATGTGGCTGTGACAGTGCTTCCCGACATTGAGTGGCAGTCTTGTGGGCTCTTTCGGAAACCAAAGAGAACCTTATTAAGTTGATTTATTACCAAGAACTTTCTCCAGGTTATTGTGGCCTCTCTTGAGAATGTTGGCCACATTTATGTTTTGGGTTTAGTGTAATTAATTGTCAACTGTGCATCATAAATATAAATGTAAAATTTCAAAATCAGCAGAAGGAAGTTTCTCTGCATCCAGTCTGTCCTTAATGCAACCCACCAACTTGGAAAACTATGATATTTAAAATATGATATTTGGTCTTGAGGGGATATACTTTAAATATGTGTCTGATCAGCATAACAATGAAAACTAATGCTATGCCACACATTTTCTAATGTTTTCTAATGTTCATTCTAATGTTATCACCTAAGGAAAGCATGAATAAGAAGAATAACAAGGGACCCAAGACCGAGCCTTGTGGCACCTCATACTTTACCTGTGTTGGACAGATCTTTATTTACACAAAAAAGTGACAATTAACTAATAGATACGATATTAACCAGACTAGCTAACACTAAAAATAGCTATACTTTGCAGAAATGGCATGAATGAGATAAAATGCAAATGCACCTGCTAGATTACTGACCTAACATTTATTATTCATGCATTCATAGATAAAAGCATAAAAAAGAACAAAAATGTTATTAGTAAATGCTGGTACCTGGTCTATGGCTTGAAATATACTTATGACACAGAACAATACAATTGTGACATGGATTTTTACGTACATTTTTTACAAATCCAACCATTTGCACATGCATTCACACTAATCAAAGATACACACTGTCAACAGTGGCCTACATACAGTTTCCTCTACTTATTTATTTAAATGCTATCGTCATAATACATATGATCTCATAAAAGCACGCCAATAGTGTGAGGATGTTGCCAGCCTTCATCCTCATTAGGAGGAATGTGGTGAAACAGAAGATGAGAAGTACTTTTCGGCTCCTAACGAGGCCTCAGGAAAAGAGACCTGAGCTCAGTTGCATTAAACCTGACTCTCCGCCCAGCTCCCCATCATTGTTTGCTAATAAGCACAGAACTTTGTCTCTGCCGACTGTTTTCGCTCACGATCTGCAACATCATTATAATGGCTGTTTGAAGTTTTGCTCTCCTTTCGCGCACATCTGCTCGCCTGGCATGCTCGGAGAACACAGACACCGGGAAGGAGGCAGGGATGAGCATTGGAATCAAGAGAATGAGGGAGAGAGAGAATGCAGAGGCGAAATTAGCATATCACATAAGGAGAAAGGTTGGAGAAAGAGTCCTGGAGCAGATGTCGATTTGCATATTCAACAGTGGGGCGGCAGAGAGGGGGTTAGGAGATGTTAGCTGGACACTGGCCTATTGTGCTGCTAACCTCTCTGAATGCATGGAGAGCCTGTGTGCTCGGGAGGGGGGCTCAGGTAATGAGGACAATAGCCAACCTGTTTCATTCTTGTGTGTTAGTATTAGTTCTCCTGACAAACTGCTGTGGAGAGCCATGGCCTATAACATGTGTAATAGGACTGAGCCTCCCTGCAAAATGGAGGAATGTTTATTTATTTCTGTGTGATACAAAAATGGATGGTTCAGTGGCCCATAACATTATCTATAGAGAAAAACACTGTTTATGTTGCTACTTGCTTTTGCTCTTTCTTTCTTTGGTCAGCATTGGGACAAGTATGATATATACGTGAATTAACTGAATTTGAGAAAAACTGAAGGTTTCAGTACATTGTGAGGTAGTGGTGAGTCACATACTGAGAGTTTGGACTTGGAATACAGTGTTAATTTTGTTTATGAAAATGATGACGAAAAATATTCTTCAAAGAACCTTTTCTCTGTGACTAAGACAAGGCGTTGGAAAGCTAAAACTAATATCTGATGATAAGAACTATGACGAAATTTAGGCCACGTCTTCGTTAACAAGACAAAACAGGACTGAAATGTTATTTGAGGACTACCGGACATTCAAAATTCATCCTATAGGCTAAGTTAACTGTCTTGTCTTTCAAAATGTGCGTCTCTGTCAGTGGATAAGAGGCGTTTGCATATCTAGTCTCAGTATGGCAGCCAAAGGGGATGGATAGGCTACCAAAATGTGAACTAGCGATCCGAAACTATGGCCTCAGTACGCGAATGGTTAGGGACTGGGTAGTCTCGTGTAGCCAAACCTTCAGACTGATGGCTGAAGGTCTGGAATAGATGACAGCCTTCATCGGTCAAGGCCTGCCCATTAGGCCGTTTGACCGACATGTCAAACAACCAATCACAGTTTGTTTTGTTCAGCGTCACATTTTGGGGCGTGGAAATGTCACCACAATAATAGACTGTGTGTGAAAATCTCGGACATATTTTAAAGATTCTATGCCACGAAACTTTAAATATTTCATATACTTTTGAAACTCCAGTGTTTAGTTGATCCTGATAAGTGCTCGTCATCACAGTTGTAAACACGACGGCTTTCTTCTTTAGTGAGGGGGTTTGGCGCCATGGCAACTTTGTTTTCAGGCAGAACGTTAAAGAACGTGACACACGTCTCCTGGAAATCCTGTATAATCTAACCAATCTGACAACGACTTCGAGACTCTTGGATTGTTTCCAGATAACCATATGCATCAGACGTTTAGCCAACGGGCCATGGGCGTGACATCTGAGGCTGAGACTAGGGACTGGGTGACCAGACATCCCGTTTCTCCGGGGAGTCACAATTCGTTGTTGATTACAGGCGGGATAGGCAGAATCGCGCTAGAAGTGCTCTCTCTCGCGCACGCTCCACTTGTTCAGTTCTCATGGCGATCAGTTGTCAGTTGTCAACACACAGCAGTCCAAATGTTCACACACACCAGGGTTCTCAAATGTCTATCATATTGACCAGGGGTTCTCAAAGTTTGCATCCAAGGGTCCAAATCTGAATTTTCATCAGTGTCAAAGGTCCGGACCAGAACAATTGGTTATTATAAAACTTGTTTTTAATAAACATTGAGTAGCCTAAATAACATGCATAAAACAAATAAACACTATTTTTTTTTTAAATAAAGTGCCCTTTGCATTCAAACCACATTAATAACAAGAGCAAAAGTGGCAAACCAATCTATGTAAGTTTCTGCAATAGAGGTCGACCAACAAGGGTTTTTCTCTGGTCGATGCCGATATTTAGAAATCAGAGCAGCCGATGGCAAATATTAGATGCTGATTTGATTGGCTGATACGTTTGGCTGATTTTCTTTTTTCCCTTTATCTCATAAAAGAGAATTTGAGTAAATACAGTGGGGCAAAAAAGTATTTAGTCAGCCACCAATTGTGCAAGTTCTCCCACTTAAAAAGATGAAAGAGGCCTGCAATTTTCATCATAGGTATACCTCAACTATGAGAGACAAAATAAGAAAAAAAATCCAGAAAATCACATTGTAGGATTTTTAAAGAATTTATTTGCAAATTATGGTGGAAAATAAGTATTTGGTCACCTACAAACAAGCAAGATTGCTGGCTCTCACAGACCTGTAACTTCTTCTTTAAGAGGCTCCTCTGTCCTCCACTCGTTACCTGTATTGATGGCATCTGTTTGAACTCGCTATCAGTATAAAAGACACCTGTCCACAACCTCAAACAGTCACACTCCAAACTCCACTATGGCCAAGACCAAAGAGCTGCCAAAGGACACCAGAAACAAAATTGTAGACCTGCACCAGGCTGGGAAGACTGAATCTGCAATAGATAAGCAGCTTGGTGTGAAGAAATCAATTGTGGGAGCAATTATTAGAAAATGGAAGACATACAAGACCACTGATAATCTCCCTCGATCTGGGGCTCCACGCAAGATCTCACCCCGTGGGGTCAAAATGATCACAAGAACTGTGAGCAAAAATCCCAGAACCACACGGGGGGACCTAGTGAATGACCTGCAGAGAGCTGGGACCAAAGTAACAAAGGCTACCATCAGTAACACACTGCGCCGCCAGGGACTCAAATCCTGCAGTGCCAGACGTGTCCCCTGCTTAAGCCAGTACATGTCCAGGCCCGTCTGAAGTTTGCTAGAGAGCATTTGGATGATCCAGAAGAGGATTGGGAGAATGTCATATGGTCAGATGAAACCAAAATATAACTTTTTGGTAAAAACTCAACTTGTCATGTTTGGAGGAGAAAGAATGCTGAGTTGCATCTAAAGAACACCATACCTACTGTGAAGCATGGGGGTGGAAACATCATGCTTTGGGGCTGTTTTTCTGCAAACTGACCAGGACGACTGATCTGTGTAAAGGAAAGAATGAATGGGGCCATGTATCGTGAGATTTTGAGTGAAAACCTTCTTCCATCAGCAAGGGCATTGAAGATGAAACGTGGCTGGGTCTTTCAGCATGACAATGATCCCAAACACACCGCCCGGGCAACGAAGGAGTGGCTTCGTAAGAAGCATTTTAAGGTCCTGGAGTGGCCTAGCCAGTCTCCAGATCTCAACCCCATAGAAAATCTTTGGAGGGAGTTGAAAGTCCGTGTTGCCCAGCGACAGCCCCAAAACATCACTGCTCTAGAGGAGATCTGCATGGAGGAATGGGCCAAAATACCAGCAACAGTGTGTGAAAACCTTGTGAAGACTTACAGAAAACGTTTGACCTCTGTCATTGCCAACAAAGGGTATATAACAAAGTATTGAGATTAAATTTTGTTATTGACCAAATACTTATTTTCCACCATAATTTGCAAATAAATTCTTTAATAATCCTACAATGTGATTTTCTGGATTTGTTTTTCTTATTTTGTCTCTCATAGTTGAGGTATACCTATGATGAAAATTACAGGCCTCTCTCATCTTTTTAAGTGGGAGATTACACAATTGGTGGCTGACTAAATACTTTTTTGCCCCACTGTATGTATTGCAGGGCACAAGATGGTAACAGATGTAGTAGTAGTTGCCTAATTCATAGTAATAACACATGGGTCAAAACTTAAGCACCTTCTCAAAAAAGTTCTGAAGCTTTTTGTTTATGTTTGCTGACAGACACCAGTGTTTCCCACCTACTTGCACATGCAAATTAATTATCTGCCAGCAGCAGGCGCTGTTGTAGTAGGAGATATCTATGGTTTCCCCGGTAACGGCTGTAATCAAAGTAATGCGCTCAAACGCTACTTTATCAGGCATTACAGAAAAAACGAAATTAAAATGACATTGATGCTTTTCAGAAGATGCTCGGTTCTTTTCAAAAATACATTCATGTAAAAACACCCGAGCTCATTTCAATTTTGAAACATGCCGTGCACAGTTCTTCAACCAAGTATACTCCATTTGTGGCGGTCAGTTTTGGTATTGTGACGGGCGCAACAAATCAATGAATGGGAAACACTGGACACTGCTATAAGTCAAATGGCCATAATCTAAGTGATAACAATAATAATAATAATAAAATAATCATATTTGCTGTGATATGCCACCTGATTATCAAACGTCAAACTCACTGGACAACAAATGTCATGAAATAAAAGTTTCATCGCCTTCGCTTTCATTTCGGACCATCTCCAAACAGACATTTAAAAACTAAACAAATAGAAGCACTGGTATAGAGTATCTCACGTAAATACAGTCGGTCAGGCATAAGTGAACATAAACAGGTGGGTGCAAACTGAATGCCTGTCAGTTTTACATGCATACATTTCGTCTTAACGGGACAGCACTCCTAATGATCTGTGTCATCAGTGTTAACCAACAAAAGATTTTAAATAAATGTATACTTGTTAAGTAAACCTACTGTATCTGAAAAATGAGTTTAATTTGTATCTCTACCAAAAAATGAACATTTATTCCAGTTTTTCCTAATTCAATCCTTGATTCAAATTTCTTATAAGCATAATTGATTTGGTCTAAAGACAGAAGAATTGATGACTATTTTTGTTTGAATACTACATATAAAACAGCTACCAAAATAAATGTCGGTAACTGCAGTTTGACTAAAAATAATGACAAAAAGTTGACAAATGCAATGACTTTTCGTCAACTAAAACTATGAAAGACTCAAATGACTAAAATGGGGCCAAGTCTATTAAGCATTTTCGTCTCAAGATAAAGACTAAGACTAAATCAAAAATGCCTGCCAAAATGAACACTGCTGGAAAAGGAGCTCAAATGGTAACGATGGAAATTTAAATGATTGGGACTATTTCAGTTCCTTCTCCAAACCCACAGCTTTACGTAACCTCTCAATATAAAGGGTTAAACCACTTGTTTTCATCTATTCCTGAGGGAAGGGAACTATTTAAAGTTTTCCGAGCTTGGAGCCAAGCTCTCGTTAGAGTTGGAACAGATGATTGACAGTGTCAGGGTGCGTGAGGAGAGAGATGAGGCGAGGACTCAAGTGCAGGAGAAATGGGTATTTAATAATAAAATATTATTTTTAACGGGCTCTTGAGCGGGCTCTGTGGGCTTCCGGCTCGGAGCGGGCTCTGGTGCGGACTCTGTGGGCTTACGGATCGGAGCGGGCTCTGGAGCGGACTCTGTGGGCTCCTGGAACGGAGCGGACTTCTCCGTAGCCGACCGACGAGCCACTCCAACAAAGTCCCTGGCATAATCCTCCATGCTCCGGTCTCCCTGGAAGATGTTGAGGAGCTTCTGCCCTGTACCCATGTTTGCCGGTTGCATTCTCCGCTGAGTCCTCATCAGGCTGATCCATTCTGTAAGGGTGCGTTAGGAGAGAGATGAGGCGAGGACTCAAGTGCAGGAGAAATGGGTATTTAATAATAAGATAAAACAAAGAGCAACAAAAACCACCCGAAGGGCGCAGGCAGGCAGGCAGGCAGGCAGGCAGGCAGGCAACTGTTTGCACAGCCAACATAAAATGCACACAACGGTAGACAAGGGATCAGCACAGGACTACAGACACCAGGAGGCTAAATAGAGAGACAAACGAGGGTAACGAGGGAGACACAGGTGGAGCAACTAAAACAATGATTGGGTAACGAGATGGGAGGGGACAGACAATAGACAGGAGAGCACATGGCACCAACAACAAACAAAAAGCCATGTACTCAACATACAGAGACATCTGGTGGCCGGTCAGGGCACACCAGCAGGACCGTGACAAACTGGTATTGTTTGTAGGCATATTTTTAGCACTTTAATATAATCAAACAGAATGCACTCATCTGACGTGACAGATTCAGTCAATTAAAGTAAAAAAAAAAAACTTTTTATCTAAAAATGTGCACCACCCAAATCATGACTGCCTTCATCATGTTTTATTTTAAGTTCCCCTCCCCTCACTCTGTTTTTCTTATTTTCTCTTACTCCATACATCTCTGTGGACTCATATTAAGATTCAGTCTTGCATCTATAGTTTAAAAGTTGGACTCCCACACAAAGACGTTTCGCTAAGAAATATTGTACATATGAATCATAACCCTCCGAGCCTCAACAGAAAGAGAGAGGAAGGCTGAGTTATGTGTGGAAAGCGCAAGGAAAATGAGCCTGACCTGTAGCCCAATGAACTGTGAATCCCTGAGCCCTGCTGATACATGAGCATGCCAAGAAGATATTTCTATCACACGACCCATTCCCATAGAAAATTTCACACCAAAAGCAACACAACATTATATTTATATATATATAGATTTCTGAGACTGGAGGCCAGATGTGGATGCACACAGCACATAAACAGACGTTTCAGCGCAAACATTGCACAGTATGGAGGGCCATGTTGAGGAGACATACAGCCACAGAGGAAAAACAACATACTCACTGTACCAAACTGCTGTGACACTCCACTGAACATTCCATAATGCATTTAATGGTAATGCGCTGCATACATATGCATGTGCTTTGTGTTTTCACATTTATTGTGTTTCTGGTGTTTCTTTACATCCACTAATCTTTGTTTTAGGGATACAACAACTAATCCATAATGAAATTAGTCAGAACATAAACATATTTCATGAGCATTTAGCTAGAAATGTCAATAATGCCACTTTACAGTAAAAAAAAATATTTCTATAGAAAAAGCATAGTTGAATAATGCCGCTGGTCACAGAGAGCTGCAGCAGAAAAAGTGCATGACAAGATTTGTCCAAAGCCCTACATAATAAAAGCTTCAAAGGAGCACACGAGCAACAGTTTTATGTTTTTAATGTAGTTGACAGATTTTAACCCTCAGAGCTTGCATTTAAAAAATTGATATTGTATCTGTAAATGAAGGTGCTCATCTGATAAGTCAAGGAACTATTTCTATTCCACAAAACTTGTTCCAAGAGCAATACAGTTGCCGTTAAATGTAAAATAAGACAAAGTGCTGTCTGAGACATTGTCAGGGGGTGGATATGTACCACTTGTAGACATGAAAGCAGGATTTGTAACAGTCAGTCAAACATCGATGTAAATGTTTACTCTAACAGATGTGGAGCGGCCTAGAAAGTAAAGTTGTATTGTGTGATTGTGCACCATTCGAAATTGGACTGAAACTTAAATTCCTGAATTTTAATTATAGCAAACAGAATGCAAAATTGAATAAAAAAGTGTTAAACTGTAACTAAAAAGATTGTTTGAACGTTTTAAAAAATGTTATCTGGTGGAAGAACTTGAAATAACCTGTAAACTCCACGTTTTCTCAAAACTCTGACTTGTAAAACTGTACTGCAGAAATAAATAGCAAAATTCCAGAGGCTTCAAAAGCAAAAGGCAGTTAGTCCGTTATTTTTTTAATGCCTGAAAAACACTTAATGTCTCAATAATGCAAGACAATAATAATATTACACAGACGTAGAACGTCCCGTTTGTATTCTAATAATTACTGTAATTATGACATGGTGTGAATGCAGCATTACAGTTAAGTAAATGTCTTTTTTTTTTTTTTTTGCTTTCAGTGAAGTGTGGATAATTCAATACAGATTCACATTCATGAACTGAAATGGAATTCAAATATGTTTTTGAAACACAATCTTTACAAACACTTCATGTGTCTCCTCTCATTCAATTAGGATTTCAATTAGGTTTGTTTGCCTTTTACCTACATAGAAAACAGCTGCTCAGAGACATCCCAAAGATGGCCGCAAAGAGAACTGACTTACCCTAAAATTGACTTTTGTCAAGTCATGTCCATGAAAATGTGGGGAAACATAGGCTTTTTATTTTAATAGATCTGTTTTTATTTAATGACACATGAATTGATTAGAAAAATACTAGTTGCATTTTACGTTGCTTAACCAAAAGCATTTCAAATATGCACTGTGTGCTTTGCTTTCGCTTATGTTTTATTTATTAATTTTCACTTCCATCCCATCCATCCTCCTTTCTATTGTTTGGCGCTCTGTCCCCCTCAGTTGAAACTTGTGGCCGCTGCACATCCAAAACGATATCGATTGGTGTCCTTTGCAGCTTAAATGATAACCTTGTGGTAATAGCATTTCAGGGGTTGCCATGGATTTTTTTCCAAACATATTCTGTCATTTTCCATGATTAATTTTTCCGATAAGCAGCAATTAAAGCTGCAGCACTCTGTACCGCACCATCTATGCAGAGCATCATGGGTAGCCGCAGCTGCCTGATTCATTCATGTTCTGATAGCCTGTGTCTATTTCTAATCATGTCCATTAATCAAAACAGATAGGGAGAGACAGAAGGGAAAAACATAGAAGGTTTCATCCTCCAGGCATGAAAGAATGTGGCTATGTTCTTCTTCTTCAGTGGGTGATCTGCACCTCTTCTCTTTCCTTTGTCATCCAGAACTTATAACTGAATAATAGACTGGCTCTCAACTGCATGAATGCTTCGGTGTCCCCGACAGAAAGGCGAGCGGCTCCAAAAGATTCAAGGAGCGAGAGGGGGATGGAGAAAGAGTGCGGGAGAGCATGAAAGCAAGAAACAGAGTACACAGTGACACCTTCATTAAAATTTTTGCATTCTGTCCAATTGTAAATGTCTTTTTCTTTGACTTCTTCAAGAAAACAGAGAAAAATAGGGATAGAGGTGATATTCCCTTTGTGTACTGTTATAAAAACGTGCAAAATGAAGTGACAGCATTCATTATTCTTCTTAAGGTAAGCTGCTAGTATCCATATCCATGTGAAATATTATATCATCATCTATTATGCATCTTTACATTAAGCGCCCATTAGCCCATCTTATATATATATGGAGAACTGTCTGGTTGATATCCAGACATGGAGAACACTTGCTGAATCAACTGATTTATTTGGACAAGACAATTTATCAATCCCAACAACAGTATAAATATATCATGTTTTCAGCTACGCCGAAAAACAGGATAACAGCTTTTCCCTCACATCTCTAGTGGCGTAGCATCTAAACAGGAAGTTTTTGAAAATAGCAAGTTTCCTCAAAAGTTTGTTTAGTGAAATATCTTCAAAGAGCATGTGTTTATCTAACAAAGTGATTTTAAAGGGTACTTTGTCAAAAGATTTGACAATCATTCCAGATTAATTATGGATTTAGTACAACTCGTAAGATCTTTTTCTCTCCTTGGACCATCTCTGATAAAATATTGTCTTACCGAATTCTCTTTTTCAGAGATGTCTTATATAACTGTGGGATGTGTGTGTTTGCATGGACTCAAAATAATAAATCTTGTGCTGACCTTCATTCAGTTGTGGGCAGTGGTTCTGCAAATTGGAAATGGGATTTGTCAGCTTTAAACTGCAAACTTTGCTTAAATACCAAACTTGAACGAGTAAATCTGTAGAATTGGTCAAACTAATCTGACTGCGTCTCTTGCAATTAAAAGAATAGTTCACACAAATATGAACATTTGTTAAAAAAATTACTTACCCTTAGGCCATCCAAGATATGTATGATAAAAATATCACAATAATCCACAAGTAACCTACATGACTCGTTAATGTCTTGTGAAGCAAAACCTTCATGTTTGCAATGAACAAATCCATCAAGATACTTTTAAATTCAAAATATTAAAGACAGCGATTATTTACACCAAGGTCCCTTTCAAGGAAAATATTTTCACTCGGCAGCCATATTTGCATTCCCACAAAATGGAATGCAATAATAATGTATTGATTCAAATTATGAAATGGATGCCACCTTATTGGGAAAATAAATATCTCTCTACACCTACCCTAACTCTAACCTACCTGATTTTTATTGAAAATAAACCCCATTCCGATGTGATATGATATTTGAAAAGGGAGAAGAAAGAGTTTGGCAAAAGGTGGATTCGAACTCGGGTCGATCACATAAAAAAAAACAAAAAAACAACTACAACAATGGGTTTACTATCTACATCACTGAAGCTGTTGACTGAAAACCGTCTTTTGTAATGTTGACTAGGCCAATCACGTTAGTGGGTGGAGTTTGTGTAATTGATCTCTGCCAAAAAATGCGGGCTATTTGCACTGACAATAAATAGACACTCCAAATACACTAAAATTCTCATATATCCACATAATAGTGCTTTATCTCATCTAAATCATAGGACAAACATGAACTGCTCAAGCACTATTCACAAGTGTAAACAGTCCTAAATAGGTCTAAACAAACACGTTGGAGGATTTTGATATTAGAGGACAACAAGAGATGGGCTTTTTTAAGCTAGAGGAAACATTTTTATGGATTATGGACTTGTATTCTGACCAGAAACAACATTTAAAATGCCTTAATGATGGACTTGCTTCTTAAAAATCTCTTTGGATGAAGAAACTAATTAATTTACATTTTGGATGGCCAAAGGGTGACAAAAGTTTCAGCAAATATCCACTTCTGGATGAACAATTCCTTTAACTGTATTAGCTATGTTACTATTTATTTATTGTCTGTTCGTTTGTTTGTTTATAGTGGTTGCTTCCAAAAGTGTTAAAATGCTGACTTCTTAAGTAGTGTACATCGGTAGGAGGCATCAAACATTCTCAAATGCAATGCTTGATGAATTGATATCCACCACTGCCTATGATATACAACAACCCTCTCTGTGCATTTCATGCAGTTGAAATTAGTACTTTTATTTATAAATGCTCTTTTATGAACTCATGACTCAATTTCTCTTGAGAAAAAGGCATTATATTTACTAAATGTTCACTTGATGATTTTTAAAGCATTATGGTTCCTTGGAAACCAGTCTGAAATAAGAAGTACCTTTTGAAAAAAGCAGCATACAGCTGTAACTTCATCTGAATTAGCTCATCTTCAACATTTTCTCTACCCATCCAGTCACATACAAAGCCATGCAACATTAATGTCAATGGAAATTATTAATTTAGCTCCAAGGAAGATGGATTACAAAAACTTATATTTGACAAATGTTTAAGGATTTCAAGCAATTCAATTTGCATGTTAATACTATCTATATTAGTTTTTGTGGTCCCACTTTATATTAGGTGGCCTTAACTAATATCTACTTACATTTAAATTAATAATTTGAGACAATGCTCTTACGGTGTGCATAGATGTTTTTACATTGTACTTATATATAAAAAATATATATTTGCATGTAATTAAATCTGTAATTAATTTCTGTAATAACATTTATAGTTACACCGTTGAATCATCCCTTACATCTTAACCCACCCTTAAACCTACCCATACCACCAAACCGTCCCCTAACCTTACCCGTATTCCAGCTCAATAGCAGCAAGTGTTTTGCAATACAATATGAACAAAATAGGTACATTGTACACATTTTTGATTAAAGTACATATTCACCTAATTTAAAGTGGGACCGTTTTTGCTTTGTTTGTTCTAAGTAAGATACAACCGTATAGGTCGTTTGTCACTATCTTCAAATACGACCCATACGAGCGTTCCCTAAATTAGCACCTCTACCGGCAACAGGAGATGCTACAGAAACTTTCGCCTAAGTACATTGTGGGTTTCTTTTAAAATGCTTGCTATATTTGCGTATTAAACTGTCCCGGCTATTCTAAGTGTTTTATTACTATAAATATATGGATTTTTGATAACTTCAAGAAAACACGTACAGGTAGAGTTTCCACCCGTCTCGTAAAGTAACCTTAGTCGATCGTCCCGTATTTATGAATGAAATGATGTCGTGTTTCAAATCGATACTGTACACTGTTTGTACCATTATTTCAACATGTTTGACGTTCAGATCATTCAAGCAGACCCCGCCGCCATTATGAAGTTAGTTTTCATTGTAATATATTCGTTTGAAATTCGCCTGTGGTGGGAAAGGGATTATGTAAAAGTCCACACATTTACCATGTTTATACCATTGTAACATAGTTTTAATGTGGTATTTGTAGTTAAAACACGGCAACCAAAACATGTCACAGATCAGCCAGGCTCATTTACCTCCCAATCACAACGCACTCCTTCACCTATATTAATCACACACACCTGCACTTCATCAGCACCCTCATCAGCCAGCATTCAAAAGCACACACCTCACACCAGCTCATTGTCCGATCTCGTTTCGTTCGAAGTGGACTGATGCTATTACAGCTAGTTACCTGTTTACTTACCTTGATTCCCTACTTACCTTCTGTATCATCTCCAGCGTGTTCTTCCCAGCTCTACTCCATCATCTGTGTTCCCCAGTATCTCCCCAGAATTGTTTTGTTAAAATTGATTTTATAATTCAAATAAATCAAATATAAACTCATGAATTAAATCTGCGATCTGTCAATGTTAACTCTGCCTTAGTCCTTAGACTGTTATTTCATGAGCACAGTTAATTTGACCTTAATATATAAATTAGGATAAAAAGAAAACAATGCTAACGCATTATAATGTAATATAATGTAAAGGAAACGGCGCTGAGGTTCGCTTCCTTGAACCAGATATGAAGCCATCATGTGGTTTTCAGGCGAATGAAGCTTCGGACATCATAGATCACGCACTTTTGGCAAAACGAAACAAGCTCCGATACAGCACTTCAATGTGAGATGTTTTGTTTTTTTGATACAAGCTTCGAAGCCTCGGTGTCGAACGTCACATCACTATCCGAGTCTGCTTCCTTAACAGAAGATCGGACCAAAACCGAAGGATTCAGCAGGATGAGTCAACTTGATCTATTCCAGGAATTCGTGGACAATCTCCGGCGAGTTCTCCTCACGACCACAACAGCTCCGGTATCTCCCGTAACAAACATCACCAACACCACCTCTTCTTCACCATCAGTGGTTGCCAGTCCCATGCAACATTGACAGCGATGGCATTCAGATGGACGAGAGGAAGGTAGAAGCCATTAAGGCCTGGCCCACTCCTTCTACCATCAAGGAACTCCAACACTTTCTAGGATTCTCAAACTTCTACAGACGATTCATACATGACTACAGCATCATCACCAGCCCACTCACCAACCTCCTGAAGAACAAGCCGGGTGAGTCAGTGCCCCGTGGAAGGCTTTATCCACTTTCACTCCCTGAAAAGAAGGCCATGGAGGAAAATATAGAAGAGGCTCTTCAACAAGGTTACATTCACCGTTCAACGTCCCCTGCTGCTTCGAGTTTTCTCTTCATGGCCAAGAAGGACAGAGGCTTGCGACCTTGTATCGATTACCGGGCACTCAACAAGATCAGTCAAGTTCCGTTATCCTCTTTCTCTTGTCCCAGTGGCACTCGAACATCTCTGCGGAGCCACCGTTTTCTCCAAGTTGGACCTCCGTAGCGCGTATGACCTCATCCGGATTCGCTAGGAGGACGAGTGGAAGACTGCCTTCGTTACCCCTACTGGCCACTATGAGTATCAGGTGATGCCGTATGGATTAGTCAACGCCCCCTCCGTATTCCAGGATTTCATGCATGAGGTATCTCCATCGATTCATCCTCATCTTCATTGATGACATTCCCACATTCCCTCGCCAGGTAAAGTTTGTATAAAAGTGTAATCAATATTTATTCATCAAATCCTCTGACCTGTATATTTTGGTGAATTAACTTAATTATTTCTGTCTTAACTTATATGTTTAACCAATATCAGTAATTAAACATGGGGTCAATTAATATATATACTGTATATATATATATATATTAGAGGTGGGCATAGATTAATTTTTTTAATCTAGATTAATCTAGATTAATTTTGGAATTAATCTAGATTAATCTAGATTAAAATGGCTCATTTGAATTCTGCCGAAGGCATTCAGAATATGTGTGCTACCCAAATAATGACTAAAAGTAAGTAAGCCCAAAATGTCGTTATTATATTGAACTGAAAGCCATCTTATTATGCACAGTGTTGCACAGATTAAATTTCATGTAAATCATCCATGCTAACACACACGTCTTCTATTTTTTTTTTTTGAAATTTCACTCTCCATAGATATATTTTTCAAAGACGGAGTTTCTACGTTTCTCGCTCAAGTTCACATGAGACCTAAAGCGCATCCTGTTTGCTTAAAAGCGCAACGTTTCGTTGTTATTCTGAGTGCACACAAATAAACGTAGAGTCTCTACAGATTCTTTACAGACTTTACAGAAGATGTATTAGGCTACTTTTATCTGTATGACCAAAAATGACGGAGATTTTAAGAGCAAGTGAACGCACCGGAGCCTGTCTTGCAGCAAACGCGCTTCCACACAAACACTTCAATAGCGCACATTTCTCTAGGTTAACATCATATTGAGCGGCCATGTAAAGTTGCTACTACATACATCTTTCAGATGAAAAGCCATATTTGAGGTTGATGAATGATAGGTGAGTGTTTGGATGTCCTGCCCGATTGTATTACCACATAGACCAGCCGTTAACAATCTGTCCATCACGGACTGCGAGCCTCTAGTTCAAGACCGCTCGCCCCCTACAGTGCAATTCGCTAGGTATACATCCGCTAAAATATCAGGGTGAAAGTCATCATAGCTTGCGTAGTATAGACCCAGCTCCCAACCCAACTTTGAGAATAGATTAACGGCGATATTTTTTATCGCCGATAAGAGTCTCACGTTAACGCAGCACGTTAACGCCGATAACGCCCACCACTAATATATATATATATATATACTGTATGTGTTGCATATATAATTCAATATTTTTCATCCATACTGTCATGCTGCTGAGTTTGCACAAAAGACTTGTGTTGTGACAAAGTGACTTGATTTTAATTGGTCATGTATTTTGTCCATGAGTTGTAGTGTAGTATTATGGATATCAAATGTAAATTGTTCATGACATGGAAGAAGAAGATTATGATAGGAACATGGACAAGCAAGCAAGAGGAAGAAAACCAGGAGAGCTCTGATAATGAGCAGGAAACTGAACGTGATTCTATGATGTTCAAGACATTTCACCATGCTTGCATTTGGGTTGCTCCATCAGTTGTGACCTGATTAATATGGTTTTGATAACCCATTTTTATTTCTCTTGAATATTATTTGTCGTTATATACTACTTTAGCTTTATTTATGCTGTATCATCCAGTAAAGTATTGTACATGGTTTTGGATAATAAAGTATGGTGAATATTCTGTATCAGGGATGGTGTTTGGTACATACACCATTTTATTTTGTAAACAATACATATAATTACCATGAGTTTTTTAATTAAGACATTAACATTTGGTCATAATAATGACTCTAGTTACTTTAGGGGAAGACTGAAAGATGCATTATAAGAGACTGCATGGTACAAGCACTTAATGCGTACCTGATGATGATTTACAAGGGAAATATCAACATGAATCTTGTACTACATTATAACGAAGATGATAATGTACATTAATGATGTACAACACTTGAAGAGGACAAAGATGATAATTTTTTGACAAGACTTTTACAAATTCAAGGTCTTTTATGTTATGATTCTTGGCACTGAAAGAATTGTATAACTTTGCACATGAAATACATACTGTGTCTGAACCTGTTTTTACTGAATGGCACATTGGCCTTGTGTAACACTACAATAAAGTGTCACAGTATGTATTGGCTGTTTAATTTGGTGTCTTTGTTTACTGTCAGCGTCAGCACTGTATTCTTGTTCTTGATCTAATTAAATAAATAGAGCCCATTCCAAATGTTGATTTTAGGGGTCTATTCTTATTTTAACTGACTTCTCGCGATTTACATAATGGCAAGTTGTTTTAAAACAATCTTAAATACATTTTCAGACATAAATGCTACTCAAAAGCTTTGTTGTCAATGCTGAGAATAGATATGTATATGTTTTTGTCAGACCTTCAATCCCCAGTGCCAAGATAAATTCAAAGCCAATGGCAAACCAGTTGAGCAGATATGGTCATTTATGACAGGATCTTTCCGGGTTCTTGTGGTGAATGAACAGACAATCAGATAAAGGTTTATTTGTCTCCACTCAATATAAAACTGCAACAACAGATTGCATCATGTGGTTAACCTGATGGAGCAATAGATTTGTTGATTACAGTGATTGTTTATTTATTTATAATTTTGTAATGGTTCCCATTGTATACATTGTTTACACAAATATTAATGTACAATATTTAAACTAAAAGGCTTGCATATACTTTCATTTGCTTACAAAACAACTACAACTCTCCTAATAATTCAAACATGCAATATTTTTATACTATTCAATTTTGCTTCCGTAACATAGTGTATTTATAATGTATTAAAGGTATACAATTAATCGCTTCTGTATTTACTTGAAATGGACACTACAATCTTGCCAATCTTAGATGTACCAATTGAACCATAGGAATAATAACAATAATAAATATGTAATAATAATAAATAATAAATCTCTTCAAAAAGAAAAAGAGAGTTTGTTTTGTCAAAAAGAGTTTGTTTACAGCAAAACGTTATAAAATGCCAACCTATATTTTACAAACTGGAAGTTTTGAGCCTCCGAATGAAAATACATTATTTTCTTCCCTTTAATGAACAAATAGACAAAAAATGATTAAGAACAATATTTCAATATTTTATATATACCTTTACAAATATATCTGCTGTAATCATTGTTTCCTTTTATTGTGACAATATGCAATACACATTAAAATGGTTGATAACAATTATAATTGTATAATTCTAAAAGTCATAGCGGTAGCGACAGGAGTGCTCACAGTAGAGATGACTATAGAGGAGAAATGAATACAGGTAGACATGCTAAGACTGGAAGTAAAGGATTTGGCAGAAAAGGACTGAGAGCAGATGTTCCACACGAGAGATAAAGATGCGGAAGCTTTTGAAAGGGCTGATATTGTGGAGAGCTGATTGAGTAATCTGTGTGAAATCCTGCTACACAGAAATAAAGATAATTTATCACATGATGAACAATTGAAATATTGACAACAACAAATGACAGAAAACAACATGACTAAAAAGCGTGCATATAATAAATAGGATGTTATTGTCTGTTGGTGTGGATGCAAAATAGTTCTCATTATATTTCTTGTTATTGGTGCAAACAGCTTTAAGTGATCTGATTTGGCCAAATTAATTGATGATGTGATTTGTTACATGACAAGTTAAACTAGCATTTCCAGACTCTTGCCTCTTAGACAGATATGCAAAGGTGGGTAGAGTACCCAAAAACTGTACTCAAGTAAAAGTAAAAGTACTTATAGAAATACTACTCAAGTAAAGTCAAGTAAACTTTTACTCAAATAAAAGTAATAGTTAATTGAGTAAGAGTTAAAATAGTTTTGGATAAAAAAAACTACTCAAGTAGGTAGTTACTTTGGATCATATAGGCTACTACATATCTATAGTCTATATCTTATTTAGATATATAGATTCAATGTATGCAATGTGTGTGTGTGTGTTTATATACACTGCCGTTCAAAATATTTTTTATGTTTTTTTTAATTTAATTTATTTCAGTGATGCAAATACAGAATTTTCATCAGCCTTTACGCCAGTCTTCTGTGTCACACAATCCTTCAGAAATCATTCCAATATGTTGATTTGTTACCAATGCTGTTCTTTTTAGCTTTCTATTCATCAGATAATCCTGAACAAAATGTCACAGGATCCAAAAAATATTAAGCAGCAAAAGTGTTTCAAACACTGGTAATAAATCAATATATTACAATGATTTCTGAAGGATATGACACTGAAAACTGGAGTAACAGCTGATGAAAATTCTGATATGCATTACTGAATTAAATTATATTTAAACTTACATTAATTATGTATTATATAAGTATGTATGTATGTATAGGCCTACCAGTGACCTCTGACACAGAGAAAAGTGAAAACTCCTTTCATGACCGGCTAACGTTAACGAACATCTGAACATAATGAAATATGCACATTGACGGATCTTCTCCCGTCTGTTCTGCAAAATGTACAAATGTAGCCTATATTTCTGCAAGAGTAAATATTGTGAAAATATCAATATTAATTGTGTCGAAGCAAAGGCATTCCTCCTGGAACATGTCGCCGCTGCGCTCAACGCTCTTGATGTTCTTAAACTTTGTTACAACTCAGAGTGAGAACCTCTTCAGATGATTCAGTGCATGCGGCAGGGATCTAAACGAATAATTCAATATATATATATATACAGGTCTTCCCCATGATTGTGTACCCTACAGAACTAGACTGAGAGACCATTAGGCCTTTGCAGGTGTTTTGAGTTAATTTAGCTGATTAGAGAGTGGCACCAGGTGTCTTCAATATTGAACCTTTTCACAATATTCTAATTTTCCGAGATACTGAATTTGGGGCTTTCATTAGTTGTCAGTTATAATCATCAAAATTAAAAGAAATAAACACTTGAAATATATCAGTCTGTGTGGAATGAATGAATACATTATACAAGTTTCACTTTTTGAATGGAATTAGTGAAATAAATCAACTTTTTGATGATATTCTAATTATATGACCAGTACCTGTATATATATATATATATATATATATATATATATATATATATATATATATATATATATATTGTATACAGGTTTTTGTTAAATGTGAGCCAAAATCATCACAATTAAAATAACCAAAGACTTGAACTACTTCAGTCTGTGTGCATTGAATTTATTAAATACACAAGTTTCACAATTTGATAAATTAACTTTTCCACGACATTCTAATTTATTGAGATGCACATGTACAGTGTTGGGGGTAACGCATTACAAGTAATGCGACTTACGTAATAATTGTACTTTTTTCAAGTAACTAGTAAAGTAATGCATTACTTTTTAATTTACAAGAAAATATTTGAGTTACTTTTTTCCCATTTATTGACTGACAGTGCGCTGTGTGAACATGTTACTGTCGTTCTAGACTAAATGTAAATGTGCATTAATTCATCTCACTTGCAAAAAACAGATATAGTATTCATAAAAATTAATTCAAATAATGAAATGCAAACTCAGAAAATTCTACTAAATTCTACAAATGGATGTAGCAATAAACAAAAACAGAGGAGCTGGCAGAGAGCAGACAAGGTTCAAGGTTCTTTATTATTTGTCACATACACGCGATTCCCGTTTCTTTTCTTTTTTTCCTGTTTTTACAGTGTTCACAGTAATCTCTCCACGGATCTCCGGAGGTCGAACCTGCAACAGATTCTTGGGGCTCTTGGACCACTTCTCTTTTCTGTCTACATGGCTTCACTAGGTTCTGTCATTCAGAAACATGGCTTTTCATATCACTGCTATGCTGATGACACTCAACTCTACCTCTCATTCCATCCTGATGATCTGACGATAACTGCTCGCATCTCAGCATGTCTAGCGGACATTTTTAGCTGGATGAAGGACCATCACCTTCAACTCAACCTAGCTAAGACAGAACTGCTTGTGGTTTCAGCAAACCCATCGTTTCATCACAATTTCCCCTTCCAATTAATCTCATCAACCATAACTCCTTCAAAAACAGCCAGAAACCTTGGAGTTGTGATTGATGATAAGCTGAATTTATCAGACCACATTGCTAAAAATGCCCGGTCCTGTAAATTTGCATTATATAATATTAAGAAGATCAGGCCCTTTCTCTCGGAACATGCAACACAACTCCTTGTTCAGGCTCTTGTTCTTTCCAGACTTCACTATTGCAATGATCTCTTGGCAGATCTTCCAGCCAGTTCCATCAAACCTCTACAATTAATACAAAATGCTGCTGCAAGATTAATCTTTAATGAGCCGAAAAGAACGCACATCACACCTCTGTTCATCAATTTTGCACTGGCTACCAATAGCTGCTCGCATTAAATTCAAGGCATTAATGTTTGCCTACAGAACCACCTCTGGCTCTGCACCCCTTTACCTAAATTCATTACTTCAGACTTATATGCCCTCTAGAAACTTGCGTTCTGCAAGTGAACGACGCATTACTGTACCATCCCAAAGAGGCACAAAATCACTTTCACTGACTTTTTCATTAACTGTTCCCATCTGGTGGAATGATCTGCCCAACTCAATCCGAGCAGCTGAATCCTTACCCGTCTTCAAGAAACGGCTAAAAACACATCTCTTCCATCTTTATTTGACCCTCTAACTCTAGCACTCTCTATTCTAAATTTATTTTATCTGATCTGTCTTCTTTTTATTTAAAAAACACACAAACATTTGACCTGCTATCAATGGCATGTTTATTCTCGAACTGCTAGATTTTCTTGTAAACCTAACACCAGTAAAAAAAATGTCTATATTCTATACACTCGTTTTCTTAAAAAAAAAAAACTTGTGTCAGAGAACCATCAGCCTCGTCAGGTCCCAACACTCAGCCAGCACGATCACACTCACCTGAATTCTAATCACGCACACCTGGTACCTCCAAATCAAGACCTGCATATAACCACTATCACTTGCCACTCACCTTTGTCTGGTCTTGATCGTCACAATCTTCGGACTCCCCTATTGCTACTGGTTCCAGTGATTGTTCGTCAGCTCCGATTCCCTTTCCGAATTCCTACAAGAGAGTTACAACCTGTTGTCTTCAGCCAGATTAGTCCATCCCACTGTTCCATGCCTACCTGCCATTGCTGTTCAGCGATTTCCTTTTCTGGGTCCAATAAATATCATCTTGTTAACTTCATTCTCCTCGTTTGGTCTCCTTCTGTTGTGTGACACCTATGTGTACTGCTTTAGGCTAACCAAGACTTGTAATAGCATGTTGTTGCTCTTTTGTTGGTTTTGATTACTTCTATAATGTCCTCATTTGTAAGTCGCTTTGGATAAAAGCGTCTGCTAAATGACTTAATATATATATATATATATATATATATATATTTGAACAGAAAAATATAGGTGTCTGGTGAAATTGTATGTTCACTTGGCCAAAAGTTAATTTCATTCCCTCCCTCCAAATATATATATATATATATATATATATATACTGTATATTTTCTATAAGTTTATATATAACATTTTATTGCACAGTTTTTAATAAAATAAATGCAGCCTGGATGAACATGAAAGACTTCTTTCAAAAGCATAAGAAACATAATTTCTACTAACGGTAGTGTACTATTCCTCTTTAAATAGAATAAAACTGTGTGCAAAAGATTGAGAGACAGTTGTTATTGCAGTCACACTTTTTTTTTTTTTTTTTTTTTGAACCCAGTTCAGATTCCAAATATTAGCCACAATATTTTAAATTAGAAAATGTTGACATAAAGTGAAAATACAAAGTTTGGCATTCACAATGCACACCATTAGCTAATCACACCATATATTTAAAGCAAACAATTTACTTGCAAATGCAAATTTAGTTTATTTATTATTTTTTTTGCCTCAATGAGAGGGAGGGATGGAACGACAGAGGCCAAACTCGAACCCAAGTCTACCATACAAGCACCATGACTTGACATGTCTGATACATTTGCACTTGTTCTGACAACCAATTTTAATGTTATTATAGATTTTTTTTTTTTTCAATCTCTGGTGACAGAGCCACTCATGAACAAAGCTTACCTGCCTTCATTTAATCACTTAGGGCAAGAGTAAAATCTACCAAAAAAAAGGGCACACATCTGGACGATTCATCATTCAAAATAACTTTCTTAAACCCAACGGACAGTTTCATTTTTCCAGTGTTTACACTAATTATTTTTCCAACACATTTCCAGGAGGCTCTGATTAGCTAATCCTGGCTGTGATTGATAGACTGGTTAAGGAAAGGAAAGTTATTTGCCAGTGGAGTGTTAAATTGATGGTTTTGTATTACCAGCTTAATCTTCTGTCTGAGTCACTAATTATCCCTCTGTCAGCAGAAGCAGCGTCACTGACCTGCATGGTGCCATCTCTAGGGTCTTGTTAGCATGTAGCTGGCAGCAAATTGTGGCCTAGTCGTGAATGATTGGATGGCCCTAGGACTTTCAGCCCAACCTCATCCCTTCCTCTGTCACATCAGTCACACATTTTCTCTGGAGAATGTCATTCAGGCCCAGCACGTAAAAACAAAACCTGTTGTAAATGCTATCTGTGTAGTGGAGTTGGGCTGTTGAGCGATTTCAAGGCTGATGTCTGCGAGGGAATTTTGGAGATTTGAGCTGACTGGCTGTGAAACCTGTGGTGATGACTGCGAATACCTACGAGGTTTCCACGATGAGCATTCATTCAAGGACAACACGTAATTATAGTTATATAGGATGTTCTTTTGAACAGTTTGCTGTGAATTTTTGTGGGAGTGTGCTGAAACATGTTGTTTTGTCAAAATTATTAAATTAATAAAAAAAAAAAAAAATAGATTGTGTTCAATTCAAATATACAGTGGCTTAAATATTGTGACTTATAGCTGTTCTGTAGCTATATATTTGTATTTTTTTTTATGTAAAAATATATATTTTGGTTTTCTATTTTTCTATTTCTAAGTACATTGCACTTATTTATTGATGTAAGTACATAGTAGTTAAGGCCACATAATATAAAGTGTGACCAGTCATTCTAATATGATGATTTGCTGTTCAATATATTTTCTTGTCATTAGCGATGTTGAAACCAGTTGTGCTGCTTTATATTTTTAAATAAAATGTTATTTTAAAAGGATTTTAAGGATAGAAAGTTACATTTTATTTGAAAACAGAATTTTTGCAAAATTTTTAAATGACTTTACTTTCTAATGTCTTTACCTTTGATCCATTTATTTACCCATCCATCCTTGATGAATAAAAGTATTCAATGAAATGAAATGAAATTCAATTCAATAAAATGAAATAAAATAAATGTAACAATACAATACCATACAAACTTAAATAAAATAATATAAAACATACTCCAAACTTTTAAATGCTTTTGTGTTCTTATCTACACTTAATATAATAATTAAGATGTGCAACATCAAGATGTATAGACCGTATGTTATCAATTTTTACTTGATGGTTATACCACATTACTTTTTTCTTCACTAAATTGAAATAAATTTGAATATAATAAATATTACATTTCTAAAAACTTGGCCCATGTGTTTTAAACTAGATTCTTTACTGTGTTCCTGTGTCTCAGTGGTAGAGCATTGTGTTAGCAGCGCAAAAAGTTGTGGGTTCAATTCCCAGGGAACACACGCACATACTGACAAAAAATGTATAGCCTGAATGCAGTGTAAGTCGCTTTGGATAAAAGTGTCTGCTAAATGCATAAATGTAAATGGATGCTCTTATTTGTCATGGACCAACCTGCCTGTTATTTTGAATAATAGAAAAACACTTTCACACTCACTTTACAAGTTGTAGGCCTACTGTTTGAATATTTGTCAATTCACTGATCTTTATATTATCTTTACTATTGACACTTGTATTTGCCTCATGCATTTGTATCTTGCGAATCCAGCACCACTAGACTGCCCAATAAATTATAAATAGCTGTAAAGGTAACATAATTGTTTTCAAGCTATAGTTTGTGTTTTGCTACCAATAATGGGCTGCAAATTGCAGTTATTTTATTTATTTCTGTTGTAATCTTAGTTATTTTTTTGACAGCTTTATGTCAAACTCCTTACTTGAAGGGCTATCAGAAAGCGAGAAAAAAATAATGATGTGGTTCACCTTTCATCCTGATGTTGATTCCATTCATTTGGATAAGAAAACAATGCCACAACAATTGGATACAATCTTGAATGCATTATGTGCCTTTGAGATGCTTTCACTCATTTACCCGGTTAAGAAATAGCTTCATTGCATGCAAACTTCATTGCGATTCTTTTTCTAAGGCTCTATGGGATTTGAATATTTCATTATAAAGAATAATGAAAGCAGAAACTCCCATCTTTATTTGCCTCAAATAGAATACTGCAAGTAGGAGTATAATTTTTGTGCTGGCACCATTTCTCACAAACCACGAACTTCATTGAATACAAGACAAATATGTCAAGGGGGTTCTATGCTTATCCATAACATAATGTTATCAAATGTTTTGTGAGCTCCCACTAGATGTTTCATATTATATTTAAATTAGTTTCATGAAAACCTAGAAAACAACTGTTATCGCTATTGTCTGGTATAATGAAACATACATCTCAAATGAGCTCTTATTATAAGCAAGAGTAAAATGTGCAGGAAATCATAACACTATGAAAAAAATTGTATTCATTTTATAACTCTTTGTTGTGTGTAAATGACTACATGGGTACAAAATACCATACAAGATACAGAATAATGATAGAAGTACAGAACTACAGAAGATAAATGATAAATTCAATTTATGTTCTATATTATAGATGAGATCAGAGGTAGTTGTCACACAGGGAAGTTACTACAAGGTTATCTTAGGACTGTAAATGATCTCAGTTACTGTAAGGTTCTGAATCAAAAGTTATTATGCCAGAAAAGGTAAATGTACGATCAATGAACTATATCTTGTGTAATAAGATGAATAGCTTTTTTGTAGCTAAGGGTTGAATACATATATATATATATATATATACACACACTTCTATCTATCTATTGTCACATATAATGTCACAAAAGATTTGTGCACAGCATATAAGAATGATTTCTAAAGGATCATGTGACACTGAAGAGTGGAGTAATTTTTTGCATCACAGGAATACATAACATTTAATATAAATTAAAATAGAAAATATTTATTTTAAATTGTAATACAATTGTACTGTATTTTAGATTACGTAAAAGCAGTCTTGGTTAACATTAGAGACTTTATAAAATGCACAAGTCTTTACTAAAATGTAAAAAACATTTGTTTTTAAATTACCAACCACAAACTTAAGCAGTTGGAATTTAAAAAAATTTGACATTTGAATAAAATGAAAACTAAAATACTTTCAAATCCCATGAGCCAATATATTACATGTCTCAAAATAGTTGGGAGGGGGGCATGTTTACCATGGTGCAGCATATCATCTTCTTTTCAAAACAGTTTGAAGACGTCTGGGCATGGAGGTTAAGAGTTTCGGTGTTGGAATTTGGTTCCATTCTTGCCTGATATGTTACCAGCTGCTGAAGGTCATCTTTGACGTATTTTCCGTTTAATGATGCGCCAAATGTTCTCTATAGGTGAAAGATCTGGACTGCTCAGCATTTCACATCACATCACTGTTCACATCAGCACTCTTCTATTATGAAGCCATGCTGTTGTAATAGCTGCTGTATGTGGTTTTGCATTGTCCTGGTGAAATACACAAGGTTTTCCCTGTGTTACGTACTCTGTTCTAGTCTAGGGGAATTATGGAGGCGTAACAAGGATAAATAAATGAACTAGTTTAAAATATTAAAGGCGGTAAAACAAACAACAAGGAGAAGACACTTCAATCCTTAGCCCAGGAGTGAAAATACAACAATTATGTAAAAGAAAGGTAACTGCAATTTATTAAGTATGGTACATAGGTTGTAACAGAAAACAGGGTTTAAATTAGAGTGAGTGTGGCCTAAAACAACAGACAAAACACAGCTAACTGAGGATTAGAGGAGCTGACTAACCTACACACACACACACACACACAAAAAGAAAACCAACAACATAAACTTTCCTCAGCTCGATCTCTTATCGATAACCTGGAGAAAAGCTGTTCAAAAATAAAAAAGGCACCCACTCCAAGATGGTTACTTAAGTAACTATACACACATACAAGTAAAAGCCACAAGTAAAAGCTTCTAGCTATCCACTCTAGTTAGATGGGCTACTTAACACACACCTATCCCACAGCCCCTTTTAGCAACCCAAACAGGCTAGGTAAGCTAGTTAACACACAGTCAGCAGATATGAATATATCACATTACCTTTTAGTTACCCTCACAAAGATTTAACTATTAGGCAGCCCTCACAAATGAGATAATATATTCTTAAACAAAACAGGCTATGAGGATGAGCAGACAAAATAAGTTTCAGTCAAGAGCTAGGGATAAGTTATCCTCCTTAGCAGTGTCTGAAGGCTACATTTATACTGCTCCACTCTCTCTCAGGCATGCTCACAATGAGCAACAGCTGGGGGTAATTAACCTGAGAAAGATAGTGAGGAAGAGACAGAGCAGAACACAAAACACAACACACGGCACAAGGCCTACATTTATAGTAAAAAGAAGAAATCATAAACGCTCTTAGGCGTAATACCTAAAATAAATGTCGAATGGAGAGGAACATATGTTGCTCTAAAACATATATTTACACATTTCAGCATTCATAGTGCCTTCCAAAACATGCAAGCTGCCCATACCGTATGGACTTTTGCACCCTCACACCATCAGAGATGCTGGCTTTTGAACTGACCGCTGATGACACACTGGAAGGTCTCCCTCCTCTTTAGCCCAGAGGACACAGCATCTGTGATTTTCAACAAGAATGTCAAATTTGGATTTATCTGACCATAGAAGACATTTCCACTTTGAAACGGTCCATTTTAAATGAGACTTGGCCCACAGGACACGATGGCGCTTCTGGACCATGTTCACATATGGCTTCCTTTTTGCATGATAGAGCTTTAGTTTGCATTTGCAGATGGCACGGTGGATTGTGTTTACGACAGTGGTTTCTGGAAGTATTCATGGGCCCATTTAGTAATGTCAATGAAAGAATCATGCCGATGATTGATGCAGTCTCGTCTGAGGGCCCGAAAACCACGGGCATCCAACAAAGGTTTTCGGCCTTGTCCCTTATGAACAGAGATTTATCCAGTTTCTCTGAATCTTTTGATGATGTTATGCAACATAGATGATGAGATTTGCCTTCGCAATTTGACTTTGAGTAAGGTTGTCTTTAAAGAATTCCACAATTTGTTTTGCACTCTTTCACAGATTGGAGAGCCTCTGCCCATCTTTTCTTCTGAGAGACTCTGCCTCTCTAAGACATCCCTTTTTAGCTAATTATGTTACAGACCTGATGTCAATCACCTTAATTAGTTGCTAGATGTTTTCCCAGCTGAATCGTTTCCCTTTGTTGCTCCCGTGCCAACCTTTTTGAGACCTGTAGCAGGCATCACATTTGAAATGAGCTCATTTAGTAGGGGTTGAATGTCTTCTGATTTTTAAAGTCGACTTTTATGTGATGAAAGTCAAGTCGAAGTCGACTAGTCGCTGATGACGTCATTAATTAACAAACAAGTCTGGAGCTGTGACAAACGCCTTGTGCACAGCTATGAAATATGACACAGCGCTGCCCACATGACTATTACACATATAACAGCTTATTTGTATCAGTTCTTTAGTCTTTGGGTTATATTTCTCACAGATTCCTGCTCGTTCTAAATCAGATACAGATAAGTAGTACAGTAAAGATTACATTCATATGAATGAATGCATTAATGAGAGCAATTGCGTGTGCGACTTCAAGCTTAAAGCGTCATGGCAGTGCACTGAAGTCGACTAGTCCAATAGTCGATTAGTCTGTGCAACCCTTATCATTTAGTGGATAAAAGTGTAACATTTCTCTGTTTAAATATTTGTTATGTTATCTATGTTCTATTGTGAATAAAACATTGTCTCATGTGATTTGAAAGTCTTTTAGTTTTCATTTTATAAAAAACAAAACTAAAAAAAACATCCACATATTTCCGAAATACAGGTTGTAGTGCTCAAGGTCTGGGTAGATCAGATGGTAACCAAACAATCAGTTCTTGCAATCAACATTTTGGATGCAGGAGAAATGGGCAGGAATTTGACAAGGGACAAAATTGATATGGCAAAGTTTCTCTAAAATGACATGGCTTGTGTTCTATTCTCGGTCAGCAGTGGTGAGAATTACAAAAGTTTTCCGAAGAGGGACAAGTCACAAACCGACTACAGGGTTTTTGTCACCCAAGGCTCATTGATGCACATGGGCAACGAAGGCTAACACAAGTCACACACAATTTTACTGATGTCATGGAAGGAATGTGTCCTAACACTCACAATCTGCATCACAATCTGCTGTGGAGATTGTGTTATGGTCTGCTAGAAAACCCGGCAATTCATGTGGATATACATTTGACATGTGATACCTTAACCTACCTAAACATTGTTGCAGACCAGGTAAATCCCTTCATGACAATGATGTTCCCTGATGGATGTGGCCTCTTTCGGCAGGATAATGCACCCTACCACACTGTTCAGAAAGGCTTTAGAGAACATTATGAGGAGATCAAGGTGTTTCCTTGGATTCCAAATTCCAAAATTTCACAGATTTCAATCCATTTGAGCGTGAATGGCAGTGGTCACCAATCTTTTTAAGCAGAAGATCCCTTATGTCTGCCTTTATAAAAGAAAAGATCTAATCGGATTCCACTTTTTTTTGTTTGAGCAAACTGGCCAATTTCGACACTAGTTGCCAATTTTTGCAGAAGTTTATAAATTGTTTATATGCTCTGTAGCAAGACAACTGGCCTTAAACATAAATATATGAAGCCATTGGAAATTAACCACTGCATTTTAATCACAATCCAAACAAAGATGCTACACACATTGCATGAGCAGTTGGTTTTGGTTTGAATTAGATTGTACAATTTTAAGATTTAAAGCTAAATTTAGACTTTATCTTTGTAATATTATGGTACATTAAACATATTTGGACAAAACAAAATCAGCAGACGGTCTGAATGAGATACAAATTCACTCTCTTACAGCAGGTGGTGCTTATGGAACTTGAGAGGATTCCAGAAAATGCATTCCTGTAAACTTTGGTTCCGACCACATTAGATCTCAAGCAAAGTGGAGGAGAGGTTGATCATTGCTGTGGTGGGTTATACCCTACTTGTGGTCAGTCTGCACTAGATCAACATGCTTGTTTGCTTTGCGGCCCCTTTAAATACATTTTACTAGACCAAGCATTTGATTGTCAGAGCGTCCACAAATCTTTATACAGTTGTTGTTGGCAGGGCAGTCAGAGCAAATTTCACATCTAAGTGCATTACACAGAGGAAAGAAAAAGAGACATGCTGAAATCATGTTTGGTCTCGTACTGTATCGCCTCCCTTGTCAGTGTCGAGTGCTTGCTTGGCCATTTATTGTGATTAACAGGAAATTGTGTTAAGCTGAATTGGAGTAGTGTTTTGTTAGATGGTATAAAAAGCGTAGTTTACAGAGGCAGCCGCCGTGTGAAGCCCTCCTCGTGAGAAGACCGAAGAGTGTAAAGACCATCGACTGTACCATGCGACTCCACCATGCAGGGACAAAGGATATAAGTATCACTTTTTTATCTTCTTTCTTACTGCTTGTTTCACTTCTGTTTTAATTTTTATAACCAATTCTTACTATGTGTAAGTTGTTGTTTGTTAGCATGTGTTTTTGACAGTGTTCCTTTTTTAGGATTACTGATAAACTACTGTCGTTTTATTTATCTATTTTAATTCTAGATAAATTATGTATGAATTTATTATGTCTTTATAGGTTTTTTCTTTAGTTTTAGTTTTAATGAATTGGAGATATTTTAGTAACGTTACTTCAACATACTACATGGAAATGAAATAGCACACATATACATATACAGTGCTCAGCGTATATGAATACACCCCCTTGAAAAGTAACATTTTAAACAATATCTCAATGAACACAAAAACATTTTCCAAAATGTTGACAAGACTAAGTTTTATCTAACATCTGTTTAACTTAATATGAAAGTAAGGTTAATAATATAACTTAGAGAACAACATTTTCAGTTTTACTCAAATTAGGGTGATGCAAAAATGAGTACACCCCACTGAAAGTCTCTGGAGCAAAGCTAAATTTTAGATTGCAAATGTCTAATTTAACAAGAATTCAACCACAGGTGAGTGAGTCTAATTATTCATTACACAGGTGTTCAGCAGACAGTTGACTATAAAAGGTTGTTACTTAAAGAAAACCCCTTCCCATTTCATGCTGTCAGCAATGGCACCACATGGAAGAGAAATGTCACAAGACCTGAGAAAGAAAATAATTTATTTACACAAGAAAGGTGAAGGCTACAAGAAGATCAGCAAAGCTTTACTTATCAGTCAGAATACTGTAGCAAAAGTGGTACAAACATTTAAAAAAAGATGGAACTGCAACCATCTCACAGAGACGTCTAGGTCGTCCACGGAAGTTAACACCTCGTCAGGAGTAGGGTTGGGTATCGTTTGAATTTTATCGATTTCGATTCCGATTCTGCTTATCGATTCCGATTCTTTTCGGTTCCAATGTGATTAAATAATGATATCAAAAATGTATCCCGTGTCTCTTTTTAGCAAACCATTGCACGAGAGCCTATATTTTAGTATGCATTTGAGAGACGTTCTGAAATGTAATGCATTCATACATGTGTAACCCCCCCGGGTCCGCACCATCACACCGAGCGGGTCTCGAACCCGGGATGCCGGCGCGGGATGCTGGCACTCTACCAAGGAGGCTAAAGGTTAACGTCAGTCGCTAGACCGCCTCTTTTTGAGGTCAGGGGAGTGAGGTTTACAAACAGCCCTTACTGGCATACATCCGTTACACATGCACAGTTTGCAGCTTTAATCGCCTTTTTTGGTAATTTCACATCATATGCTCATAGTTTCTTGTGCGTTTATTTATGATGTGATCAGGGCATGCACCGTGAACACAGTGTCGGCTGATAGGACAGGAAAGGTTGTTTTACTGACATACAGCCTAACAGCATCTCGTTGTTCTACCGAAGCCCATTTGGCTGGTGTACCTTTTCCACGCTCATTTGACTCGCGCCTGACGCTGAGGCAAAGCTGCAGTGCGCATCTGAAAAATCTCGTTTGATTTGGATGCAAAAAAATAAAACCGGTTCAGCATTTTTATAAAGGCTTTTCTTGTCAAGAAAAAGGGGACAAAAATGGATGAGCCAAGTGATCACAACATTGTGAGTGCACACCTCAAAGGTTGAGGAAAGAAACAGACAAATCATTTTAATTTAGGAATAGAATCACGTTAGTGTTTGAGTCATGTTCGCGATCTTTAACGATCTATTAAATTAATGTCATGTTGGTGGTGACACCTCTCTTGCAACATGTTTAGCTATCACAGATATTATACTTAGCTTGTTTGGCTACTGAACGCAAATTAAGGCAAACTTTGGAGGCTTAGATTAGCGAGCAAGGTCCTGGCAGATTGCTAGATCACTTGTCCTCACAGATGAAGAAAAAAAAGGGCTTAGGAATTGATAGGCGGAATCGAAATTTTAATTTGACAACAAGTATCCGATTCCTGACCTTAAGAATCCGATTCTGGAATCAGAATCGATTTTCAATTCCCAATCCTAGTCAGGAGCGTCTTCTGATGAGAAGGGTTGAAGAAAATCGACATGCAAGTTCACTGCAGTTATCTAAAGAAGTAGAAAGCCAAACTGGGGACTATTTCCCATGACACAATACGGCGTACACTGCAGAGGAATGGCATGCATGGGTGCCGTCCACGAAAGAAGCCTCTCCTAAAGCCCAGGCACAAAAAAGCCCGCCTAGAGTTTGCCAGGGCCCATGCTGACAAAGATGAAGACTACTGGGACTCTATACTCTGGAGTGATGAGACCAAGATAAACGTTTTGGAACTGATGGCTTAAAACTGTATGGCCGCAAAGGTGAGGAATACAAAGAAAAATGCATGGTGCCTACAGTGAAACATGGTGGTGGCAGTGTCCTTATGTGGGGCTGCATGAGTGCTGCTGGTGTCGGGAGCTGCATTTCATTGATGGCATCATGAATTCAAAATGTACTGCTCTATACTGAAAGAGAAGATGCTACCATCACTCCGTGCCCTTGGTCGTCGTGGCACTTTTCCAACATGACAATGATCCTAAACACACATCTAAGGCCACTGTTGGATTTCTGAAGAAGAACAGGGTGAAAGTGATTCAGTGGCCAAGTATGTCTCCTGATCTGAACCCAATCGAACACCTCTGGGGAATTCTGAAGAGACAAGTTGAGCATTACTCTCCATCCAGCATCCAATCTCTAAAAGAGGTGTGTGGCGAGGGGGGCGTGGAAAGGCGGAACGCGCTAAGGGGAGAGCGGGTTAGGAGACGAGCGGGGAATCAGTGGGCAAGTGAATAATGACTAACACCTGTATCTGATTCCAGTGATTGCCGGAGAGAGTTGAAAAAGCCTCCCGCCGGCCGCCAGACGGGGGCCGAGCGCTAGAGAGCCGATGCGGTTGCGAGAGAAGCCCCAAGAAGAGAGAAGCCCGAAGAAGAGAGCCGTGTTTACGTTTTGTTATCCGTTTATTTTGTGTTATTAAACCCGTTTTTGGCTCGTCACCCTGACTTCCTCGTCCTTCCTTCCCTGAACCCTGAACCTTGTTACACTGGTGCCGAAACCCGGGACGAGGAAGCCGGCACGCCGCCGTCATGCAACCCGCCAGCCCCACCCCACTTGCGGAGCTAGTCAAGTCGCTCGCGGGTCTTCATCAGGCCCAACATCAAGCGCTTTTGGACCTAAAGATCGAGCAGGAAGATCGCTTCCGCCTATTGGTCCAGGCGCAGGATGAAGACCGGCGGGCCATCCGGAGCTTGCTAGGCCGGGAGGAAACCCCCGTCGCAGCCCCATCGATCGCCCACGTCCCGCTGATGAGGATGGGACCCCACGATGACCCGGAGGCCTTCGTGGACCTCTTTGAGAGGACAGCGGAGGCGTGTGGCTGGGCGCGCAGCCAGTGGCCGGTGCGCCTGATCCCCCTGCTGACGGGGGAAGCGCAGGTAGCAGCCCAACAGTTGCCTGTCGCCAACCTCCTGGCCTATGAAGACCTTAAGCGGGCCATCCTTCAACGCGTCGGCGGAACCCGAGCAGCACCGTCCAACGGTTCCGCTCCATGGGGCTAGGGGACTACGGCCGACCGTTCGTGATGGCCCAGCAGCTCCGGGGCGCATGCCGCAAGTGGCTCTTGGCCGAGCCACGTGGCGTCCGAGGGAGTGATCGACCTGGTGGTGCTGGAGCAGTTCGTGGCCCGTCTACCCGGCGGACGGCCGAGTGGGTCCAGTGCCACCGCCCGGCGTCGCTGGCCCAGGCCATCCAGCTGGCAGAGGACCATCTGGAGCCCGCCTAATCTCTCTCTCTCTCTCTCCTTCCCTCCCTCTCCTTCTCCATCTCGCCCAGTCCCAGCTCCCAGGTCGCGGCTGCGGTGGCCCTCGAGCCCCGCCACGGAGTGGAAATGGCCAGAGCGACCGTTACCCCTGGCGAGGGGGGGGGGCAGAGCCCACCACCTCTCCACAGTACTCTCTCCGGCAATCCATTGCCCACCCTTCTGCCGCAGGGGCGGCGGTAAGGCCTGGGCCGGCCTGCTGGAGATGCGGGGACCCGGGGCACTTCCAGGACCAGTGTCCCATGATGGAGGTGGGATTGCTGGTCCGGGTCCCTGACTCCCCGGGGGCTGCCCCCGATCAAGCCGGGCAGTACCAGATACCTGTGAGTATCAAGGGGGGTACATATCAGGCCTTGGTGGATTCGGGCTGTAACCAAACCTCCATCCATCAAAGCCTGATACAACAGAGGGCATTGGATACGGGCCGCAAGGTTAAGGTGAGGTGTGTGCACGGGGACGTGGCGGATTACCCCTTAGTGCCTGTAGCAATTACATTTCGGGGAAAATACATAGAATGGAGGTGGCGGTTAATTCCCACCTCAAGCATCCGCTGATTTTGGGTACAGATTGGCCAGCGTTCACTCAATTGTTGGGGATAGTGTGCGGATGCCTCTTGGCCAACGGGGCGGGGCCAGGAGGAGGCGGCGGCTCGGACCGGAGAAGCGCTAGCGGGTCCGGCCCCGCCTGCCTCGGGGGAAACGAGAGCCAGCGAGGGGGTGAGAACCCCAGAGCTGGACGACTTTCCTCTGGAGCAGTCGCGGGACGAGACACTTAAAAACGCGTACAACCGGGTCCGCTCCATTGACGGGCAGCTTCTCCGGCCGGACGTCCCCCTCTCCTACCCTTATTTTTCCCTTATAAAAGAGAGGTTGTATCGGGTAACCCAAGAGGCCCAGTCAAAGGAGATAACAACCCAGTTATTGGTCCCCAAGAGCCGCCGGAAATGCTTTTCCAGGCGGCGACTGTCTCCCATGGCAGGCCACTTGGGAGGCAAAGACACGCGAGCGTCTCATGGCCCGATTTTTTGGCCGGGCCTTCACGAACGTCCGCCGGTGGTGCGGCGTGTCGTGAATGCCAGTTGGTAAATCCACGGCCACCGCCAAAGCGCCCTTGCGCCCATTACCATTGATGGAGGTCCCTTCGAGAGGGTGGTATGGACCTCATCGGGCCATTGGAGCGTTCGGCACGAGGATACCGCTTTGCATTGGTCCTGGTGGATTATGCAACGCGATATCCGGAAGCAGTGCCCCTGCGCTCCATTTCGGCGAAGAGCGTAGCCGAGGCACTGTTTCGACTCATCTCCCGAGTGGGAATCCCGAAAGAGATTCTCACGGATCAGGGCACGGCGTTTATGTCCCGCACGCTAAAGGAACTGTACGAGCTATTGGGCATTAAATCGATCCGCACCAGCGTCTACCACCCACAAACGGACGGCTTGGTCGAACGATTTAATCGCACGTTGAAGAACATGGTTCGTAAGTTCGTAAAAGAAGACGCCAAAGATTGGGATAAATGGCTCGAGCCCCTGTTGTTCTGATGCGGGAGGTCCCACAAGCCTCCACTGGGTTTTCCCCATTCGAGCTCCTGTATGGTCGCCAGCCCCGGGGGTGCTGGACGTCATTAAGGAGTCTTGGGAGGAGGGCCATCAAACAGCCGTAACGAAATTCAGTATGTCCTGGACCTCCGAGCAAAACTCCACACATTGGGCGGCTCTCTAGGGAGAATTTGCTGCAGGCCCAGGACAAACAAATGCGGCTGTACAACAGGGAGTGCACGCGGCTGCGTCAATTCACGCCGGAGATAAGGTACTTATGTATTACTTCCAACGTCTAGTTCAAAATTACTCGCGAAGTGGCAAGGGCCCTTTGTGGTCACACGGCGAGTAGGGGAGCTCGATTACGAAGTCAGACGAACGGATAGGGGTGGTGCATGTCAGATTTACCACCTCAATCTACTAAACGCTGGAGCGAGGGGCGTCGGTGGGGTTAGCCGCGGTCGTTTCGAACGAGGATGATCTCGGACCAGAAGCAGCACTCAAAAACCATCCGTTCGCTCTGGTCTCCGGGGGGGATCACCTCTCGGCGCGGCAGCTCACCGACTTGGCCCAGTTGCAAGCAGATTTTGCGGATGTGTTTTCCCCCCTGCCCGGTCGTACGGACCTAGTACAGCACCATATCGCAACGCTCCCTGGGGAGGTGGCGCGCAGCCGCCCCTATCGCCTGCCTGAACACAAGAAAAATGTAGTTCGGGAAGAGTTAAAGGCCATGCTAGACTTGGGCGTAATAGAAGAATCGCATAGCGACTGGGCGAGCCCGATAGTTTTAGTTCCTAAGACGGACGGCTCGGTCCGGTTCTGTGTGGACTACAGAAAGGTGAATGCCGTGTCGAAGTTCGACGCTTATCCGATGCCCCGAGTTGACGAGTTGCTTGATCGGTTAGGTGCGGCACGCTTTTATTCGACACTGGATTTAACGAAAGGGTATTGGCAGATCCCCTTATCGCCACTATCCAAAGAAAAGACAGCCTTCACCACGCCGTTCGGATTACACCAATTCGTAACGCTTCCGTTCGGCTTGTTCGGGGCTCCCGCCACCTTCCAGCGCCTCATGGATAAAGTCCTCCGGCCCCACAGCGCGTACGCCGCTGCCTATCTGGATGATATAATCATCCATAGTAATGATTGGCAGCGGCATATGGAACATCTCCGCGCGGTCCTGAGGGCGCTGAGGGTGGCCGGGCTCACGGCAAACCCGCGGAAGTGTGCAATTGGGCGGGTGGAGGTACGGTATCTGGGCTTCCACTTGGGTCATGGGCAGGTGCGTCCCCAAATTGACAAGACGGCTGCAGTTGCGGCCTGCCCGAGTCCCAAGACCAAAAAGGAGGTGAGACAGTTCCTGGGGCTGGCGGGATATTACAGGAGGTTTGTTCCTAATTTTTCGGACCTCACCAGCCCGCTGACTGATCTCACTAAAAAGGAAGCACCCGACCCGGTCCAGTGGACGGAGCTGTGCCAACAGGCCCTAACCAAGGTGAAGGCTGCCCTGTGCGGCGGCCCGCTCCTGCACTCTCCTAACTTTGATCTCCCCTTTTTGTTACAGACAGACGCGTCGGACAGGGGGCTGGGGGCCGTCCTGGCCCAGGTGGTCGAGGAGGCGGCGGTGCTGTATCTAAGTCGGAAGCTCTCAAAGAGAGAGACTAGATACAGCACCGTGGAGAAGGAATGCTTGGCCATCCGGTGGGCCGTCCTCACCCTCCGCTACTACCTCCTGGGTCGGGAGTTCACCCTCTGTTCGGACCACGCGCCCCTCCAGTGGCTCCACCGCATGAAGGATACCAACGCGCGGATCACCCGTTGGTATCTAGCTTTACAGCCCTTTAAGTTCAAGGTGGTCCACAGGCCGGGGGCGCAGATGGCGGTAGCCGACTTCCTCTCCAGGAATGGGGGCTGCAGGCGGAGGCTCACCGGCCTGAGGCAGGCGGTGGGGTGTGTGGCGAGGCGTGGAAAGGCGGAGCAGCTAAGGGAGAGCGGGTTAGAGACGAGCGGGGAATCAGTGGGCAAGTGAATAATGACTAACACCTGTATCTGATTCCAGTGATTGCCGGAGAGAGTTGAAAAGCCTCCGCCGGCCGCCAGACGGGGCAGGCGCTAGAGAGCCGATGCGGTTGCGAGAGAAGCCCGAAGAAGAGAGAGAAGCCCGAAGAAGAGAGCCGTGTTTACGTTTTGTTATCCGTTTATTTTGTGTTATTAAACCCCGTTTTTTGGCTCGTCACCCCTGACTTCCTCGTCCTTCCTTCCCTGAACCCTGAACCTTGTTACAAGGTGATTCTTGAAGAATGGAAAAAGATAGATCTGGCAAAATGTCGCCAACTTGTTCATTCCATGCCTAGAAGACTTGGTGCTGTCATTAAAAATCATGGAGGCCATACAAAGTACTAGATTTAGTAGTTTTTGTTGTGGGGTGTGCTCATTTTTGCATCACCCTAATTTGAGTAAAACTGAAAAATGTATAATCTAAGTTATATTATTAACCTTACTTTCATGTTATAAGTTAAACAGATGTTATATAAAACTTAGTCTTGTCAACATTTTGAAAATGTTTTTTGTGTTCATTGAGATATTGTTTAAAATTTTACTTTCAAAGGGGGTGTACTCATTTACGCTGAGCACTGTATATATATATATATATGTGTGTTTGGCTTAGTGTCATGTTAGAATCATTTTTATACTCATACCTTTTGTTTTATACTCATACGTTTTAATATTTTGAACTGTTTTTAGCTTTATTTTTTGTTTTCATTTAAATGTTTAGTTTTTAAATGTTGTTGTATGCATTTGTCATTTTATTTAATTTCTCCATTTTATTAAATGTGTATATATAGTATTTATAGAGTTTAAAGACTCAAGCTAAAATAGATTATGTTTTTGGCGGTCACTGGTCTATGGGATGTGCGAGACCAGCTAGTTCAATCCATGGTGGCTCCACCTATGAAACTTGAAGGATCTGATGCCAAAATCTTGATGCTAGAGATACCATAGGACCACATTGTAGAGTCTATGTCTACTATGCCTTAAAGAAGCAAATTTGCTGAAATTCCTGGTCAGTGGCTTCTCGAGTTTCAGTGCAATCTTCATTGGGAAACTGTATCTGGTGTGCAGGTTCTGTCTAAGGTGAGCATGATCAATTATACTGACGACATTTTCACCCTTGAGTGCGATTTAGATCCTGTGCCGTAAGATAAGAGGGTTTGGTTGCAGTTGCTCCACTCTTGTTCATGCAGAAAAGACTGTGAAAAACGAGATTGTGTTGTGCTGTCATCTGTTCTGTTCTCTCCGAGACATCTGTCCCCAGCAGCCTCTCCTGGTTGGATGAGAACTAAACCTTGCCAAAGCTTGCAGGGGCTAGGCTGAATATTCATTAGGCTAAATTATGTTGTAGTGGGAGGATGGAGGTACATCGCTTTGAGAGAAAACAGAAAATCGATGCTATTCCTCCCCGCCTCGTTCACCCCTGGTTAGCCACGGTGGAATTAATCCAGTGCAATGCAATCTACTTTGCCTGTATCAGATTACACAGGCAAAAATCTCAGACAAGACCTGGCTAATGGATAATGCATTCAGGCCTGAGAGATGTAAGGAAACCACAGCAGAGTTAAATATTGCCCTGTTACAAAGGGGCGAGCAAGGCTGAATGGGGAGCGAGAAGTTCAGACAAGGGAATCAATCGATATTTGCTTTGAAACATATAGGAGTCAGTAAATGCAGGCAGTTAAAGCTGCCCTTTTTTTGTTTGTGAATTGTACTGCTGTATTTCCTTGGCCTTCTTAACACATTAGCAGAGATAAATATATTATCAATCTGCTAGATGGGAATCGATAAGGTTCGCCACAGGAGTAAGGTGATCTACAGTCCAGCTTTGAAAAAAAAAAACTACAATGTCGCTGTATCATGCAGTATCTAACCTGATATTGAAATCAGAAAAGCTTAAGGGCATTACATTTCACCGAGGAACATCTGGCAGTAAATCTTGTAATTAATGCAACTCTGCTAGAGTTTGGAGCTGGCAACAATAAGGTCATGGGTTCACACAAACTGATAAATATGATGTTTTAATAAACTGTAAGTCACATTAGTTCTGCTAAATGCATGAACATAATTATTTGGTCCAGTAAGTTGTTTTAAAAATTAAATACTGCCTGTTCTGCACTTCATAAAATGATACAGTATTTATAATCAGTCAAATAATGACAACAGATTATATATACAAATTAAATATATAATTTAAAATGTATAACAATATAAAGTAATATTTAGAATATTGAATATTTTAATTACAAATATGATAAAATATTTCTTAAATCTGTTTTATACATTTTCAAATCAAATCAAATCAAATCAAATCACTTTTATTGTCACATCACCACAGCACAAGTGCCTTGGTGAGTGAAATTCTTATGAGCGTGCTCCAGACAGTGCAGAAAAACAACAGACAATTTACATATGGACAGACAGTGCAAACTGCACTGGAGCATTTACAGTGCTCCAGACAGTGCAAAAAACAACAACAGCAATTTACATATGGACAGACAGTGCAAAAAGCAACAGCAATTTACATATGGACAGTACATATTTACAGACTGTACAGAAGACAATGTGCAAAATACACATACATATACTCAGTACACATAGTGTACTATAAAGACATACTTAATTATCAACGACATTATACACCGTATGGGCACATCTGCATTATGTACAGTATCTATACATAATGTAGTCTATGCATAGTAATAATGTGAGGTGCAACAGATTATAAATTAACAGCAGATTGGTTGGTTGAGCAGCAGATAGATGTGCAAAGGTGCAACAGATTATGCATATGCAGTGTCGTGGATGTGCATTGTATGGTGTCCAGTGATAGCAGATAGGTTGTGATTAGTGCAGTGTGTGCGTGTAGTCCAGTTGAACGGTGTTAAAGTGCAGTGCATGGCATGTTGTGTGAGTGGGAGTGTGATGTAGGTGAGTTATTTGTGACTGTTCATTAGCCTGATAGCCTGAGGGAAAAAGCTGTCCCTCAGTCGGCTAGTGCGGGATCGGATGCTGCGGAAACGTCGCCCTGAGGGCAGCAGAGAGCAGTCTGTGGGACGGGTGGCTGGAGTCTTTGATAATCCTCCGGGCTTTCCTTGTACACCGCCTGGTGTAGATATCCTGGAGGAGGAAGCTCACCTCCAACAATGTGGCGGGCAGTTCGCACGACCCTTTGCAGAGCCCTGCGGTTGCCAGCGGTGCTGTTTCCAAACCAGGCGGTGATACAGCCGGTCAGGATGCTCTCCACAGTGCAGGTGTAGAAGGACCTGAGGATTCTGGGGCTCGTTCCAAACTTCCTCAGCCGTCTCAGGAAGAAGAGACGCTGATGTGCCTTCTTCAGCACTGCATCTGTGTGAGCAGACCATGTGAGATCCTCAGTGATGTGAACGCCGAGGAACTTAAAGCTGCTCACCCGCTCCACAGGTGTCTTGTCGATGGTGATGGGTGTGTGTTCTCTGCTCTGTCTCCTGTAATCCACCACCAGCTCCTTGGTCTTGTCGATGTTGAGTGAGAGGTGGTTCTCCTGACACCATTTAGTCAGGGTACTCACCTCCTCTCTGTAGGCCGTCTCATCGTTGTCGGTGATCAGGCCTATCACCGTTGTGTCATCAGCAAATTTGACGATGACATTGGAGCTGTGTGTAGCTGTACAGTTGTGTGTGTACAGGGAGTACAGGAGTGGGCTGAGGACGCAACCCTGCGGTGCACCAGTGTTGAGGGTCAGGGGGGATGATGTGTTGTTGCCCATTCTGACCACCTGACTTCTGCCTGTCAGGAAGTCCGGGATCCAGCTGCACAGAGATCTGTTCAGTCCTAGAGTCTGGAGCTTCGCAACCAGTGTGGCAGGCACTATAGTGTTAAATGCTGAACTATAATCCATTTTTTATATTAATATATCATAATGTAAAGATTTTAATTAATTAATTGTTAATCTGGTATTTATGCAACCATATAAAATATTAAATATTAGACTATAAATATTACATTTACTATATTTACATATTTTGCATAAAAAAATACAAAATATAATAATATTGTATTAACTGTATCGTGACAAATTATAAAATAACGCATGCAAATGTGTGTGTGTGTGTGTTTTAATAAAATATTTCATTATATTACTTTATATATTATATTATTTCTGTAAAGGCTAAGGAACTGTAATGGTGGAGGTGTTATTTGCCAGTTATATTCCTTAATTTCAAAATCCCCACTCAACCGTCTGGTTTTTCTAAAGGCTTTGTGTTTTTACACTGTAGTTATTCTGCTCCAAAAATGATGAATTCCATTCATTACTTCCACAAACCTGAGGGTCAACATAAGCCATGGCTAAACAGATTTCATTAACCAAGAGCAAGGCAGGCTGAGGAAAAAAAAGCAGTGCTAGTCGACCTTGGCTGTAAGGTTACACGTTTATTGATTGTTATCCCCCCCCCCCCCTCCGTCCCTGACTTTCTTTTGTGGACTAACAGGCCAGCTCGATAATGTTTCACCCTTTGTTTACTGAGTGTTTGTTTTGAGTGCTGTGGAGATAATAAATGCTTGTGCTTTTGTGGTACTGCTGATATAAGCCTGTAGATTTTTGGATTATGCGACGTAGCGTGTTTCACGCTAAGCACTGATACTGCTACAAGTGTACATAGAGATGTTACAAATGACTGTGCCCAATTATTTGACTGATATTGACCAAGGATGTGAGTACCCTGTTGTGTTTAAGATTTTTCATTTGGCCATTTGCACAATACGGTTAATTGGACTAAATACAGCTGTCAGTCATCTTCTTAGTGCTTAAACACTAAGTGTGTTATGTACACAGGAGTGTGATTATTTATGGGAGAGATGAGCATAACTAATCAATTCAGGTAGTGAAGTAAATTTTCATTAAATTAGCATAATATTTACTGAGCTGACAAAAAAAAAACAGTTATTAATGCACATTTAATGAAAAGAAGACTTTAAGCAGCTTAAAGTCAATCAAAATTGACACTACTTATGTCTTAATACATATTCCAAAGATAAATGTTGTTGTAATCTTTCATTAAAATGTAATGACTTTCTCCGTTCCCTTGTGAAAAAGAAATACACTTTAACATACATTTAAAAATAGTAATTCTTTTTGGAATAATATACTTTCGTAATTTATATATATATATATATATATATCCCCTAGTGTAAAACTTAAAAAAATGTATTTGAAATACATTTATTTTGTGCTAACTATACCACAAATATATTTACATATTTATGTGCTTAATGCCCTGCAATTGTTCTTTTGGTATACAAAACTGGTATACTGAAATTCTGCTAAATTGGAACAATTATTATTTTCTGCTTAATGCACTTTAATGGTGCAGAAGTAGTGCTGAAGTCCAACTAAAGATATATTGAAGTATATTTGATTGTGCTAATGTTGAACTACTGCAAATATAGTTCAGGTACACTTTAAATACCTTGTATTTAAAGAGTGGTACAGTGATCATACAATCCTCATCAATAGTGATATTAAAACACACCTTAGGTATACTATTAAGAAATGTGCATTGTTCAATGAAGAAATGCACCTAATTTTATATCAGTAAATCTTAAGTGATATGTCAATAAATATGTTAAAGGGGTGGTTTACTTTTTTTCTAGGCTTGATTGTGCTTCTTAGGGGCAGTCTAACGTGTGTTAATGCTTTTGTAAAAAAACAAAACAAATGAACTTACCATAAATCACACAATTGACCTTTATTCCACACCGCTCTGTCCCTTCTCCGATGAATGCTCTGATGATTTCCTGGTTATATGAAGCCCCTCCCTCAGAAATACACTATGGGCTCAGATTGGTTAGCCGGCCCAGTGTGTTGTGATTGGCTAAACCGCCAGTGCGCGGGTTATGGCTTGATGCACATAATTGTATAATTGCAACAGTTCATTTTGGAGCTGAGCTGATGATCTGAATGAGAAAGAGAGAGAGAGAGAGAGATGCAGAGCAGAGTGTGTGCAGAGTAGTGATTGCGACAACGTCGCTGAAGGCTCCGGTCTTGCCCTGCAAGGCGCTGTGCATGACATCAGCGCTGGTGGGCAAGGGGTACACGGCAGCTGGTCAGGCTGGTGCATGTCTGCACACTATGTCAGTGTTACAGGCATACCAAGCCGACCTGCTGAAAGAGCTAGATGAAGGCGAGCATTTTTATTCAGATGATATAACTGAACTCCTCATACAGGGAGACTCAAAAATAGAGTGGGGGCTTTTAAGACTGAGGGTCGTGCTTCAGTCTAGGAAGTCCTCGACGAAGTGGTCCTGACATTTTAAAGTTCTGGACTGCTGAGGGAAGCCCCTACTGGGGAAGAGCGGGGTGCACCACATTACACTGTGTCCATCTCTCCTCAGCGCCCTCAGTAGATCGTTCTGCCATCCCTGCCAGTGTTCCAGGGCGCAGCGGTCTCCAGCGAGTATTTCTCTCAGTTTTGTCCGCCTTTGTTCCAAAGAAGAATGGGAGAATGCGGCCAATTTTAGATCTGCAGCTTTTGAACTGCTCAGTCATGCGTCTGAAGTTCAAAATGCTCACTGTCAAACAGGTTGTGTCTCATATCAGGTCCCAGGACTGGTTTGTCACTATAGATCTAAAAGACGCTTACTTCCATGTATCCATCCTTCCCAGTCACAGGAAGTTTCTGAGATTCGCTTTCAGGGGCAAAGCTTACCAATATCGGGTTCTTCCCTTTGGCCTGGCACTCTCACCCCTGTACTTTCACGAAGCGTGTGGATGCTACACTGGCTCCCCTGCGACTCCAGGGTATCAGTATACTCAATTACACCAACGATTGGTTGATTTTAGCTCATTCAGAGCAGATGGCGGTTCGACATCGAAATGCCGTTCTCGATCATATGAAATAATTGGGGTCAAGGCTAAACACCAAGGTAAGTGTGATTTCTCCATTACAGAGGACCACTTATCTGGGCATGGTGTGGGATTCGACCACGATGCAGGCACGTATGTCCCCTGCTCGGATCGAGTCAATCCTCACATCAGTCAAGAGAGTAAGAGAAGGCTCACTCACTGTCAAGAAGTTTCAAAAACTACTGGGTTTGATGGCAGCTGCGTCCAACATAATACCTTTTGCCCTGCTGTACATAAAACCCATACAGTGGTGGCTCAAGACCAAGGGGTTCTCACTTTGCATGATGAAGGTTACGTGGCGATGCCTACGTGCCTTAGACATGTGGAGGAAACCTTGGTTCTTGTCTCAGGGCCCAGTGCTGGGAGTTCCTTGTCGCCGCACAACGTTAGCGATGGATACATCCCTTACCGGCTGGGGAGCGGTCATGAGTTGCCACCCTGCCTGCGGTTTGTGGAGTGGTTTACATCTCACGTGGCACATCAACTGCCTGGAGATGCTGACTGTGTTTCGCTCTGCTGGGGTTGGATGCTATGGTACAGACTTGGCCGAGGCTTTGTCTGTACGCCTTTCCCCCGATCGCTCTGCTCCTGGGAGTACTAGAGAGAGTGTGCCAGGATAGGGTCCGTCTATTGCTAGTAGCCCCTTTCTGGCTCTTCTTTCACAGGCGGAGGGCATGATCCTTTACCCCACCCGGAGTTGTGGAAACTGTGGGTGTGGCCCCTGAGGGGACACAACTCATAGCCTCTGGTCTGTCAACTGAGGTTGTTGAGACCATCCTCCAATCTAGAGCTACCTCATCGAGGAAACTGTACGCCCTGAAGTGGAGGCTCTTCACTTCATAGTGCGGAGACCGCCTGCTGGAGTTCCTGCAGGCCCGCTGCTCTGCAAGGTTATTCCACTCCACCCTGAAGGTCTACGTTGTGGCTATAGCGGCCTATCACGCCCTTCTCGGTGGTCAGTCAGTGGGTAGAGACCCCCTGGTTACACGTTTCCTCCGTGGTGTGATGAGGCTGAGGCCTCAGGTACGATCTCGTGTCCCTCATTGGGACATCGCTGTGATGCTAGAAACTCTCTGTAGGCCTCCCTTTGAGCTTATTGATGAGCTCTCTGATCGTCATCTTATGTTGAAGACTTATTTTATTCTGCCGATTTCTTCTTTTAAGAGAGTTGTGGATCTGGAGGCCCTTTCTGTGGCCCCCTTATATATTGACTTTGCACCTGGTCTGGCCAAAGCTTTTCTGTACCCTCGTGCGGGTATGTCCCTTAGGTCCCCTCCTCTACACCACGGCCTGCCGTACTGCAGGCTTTCTGTCCTCCTCCCTTCGGGGAGCCTGACCAGCAGAGGTCAGGTAATTGTATGTGTCCAGTGCGAGCACTGGATGCATACGTCCACAGAGCTGCCATGCGGAGAAGGGTGGACCGACTGCTCATTTTCAATGGCCCCCCTAAGATAGGGCACCCTGCTTCATGCAGACCCTCAGCCGGTGGATAGTCAATGCCATTACTATTGCCCATGAGTTCTCTAATCTCCCCTCACCATTGGGGGTTAAGGCTCACTCAACCAGAAGTATGGCGGCCTCTAAGGTCTTTTTGGCAGGTGTGCCTATGCAGGACATCTGCAATGCTGCAGGATGGTCTACGCCCCTCACTTTTGTCAGGTTCAATGACCTGGATTTGTGAGCCGCTCCGGGCTCTTCTCTCCTCTTTCCATAGTTGTACTCTTCCACACTAGGCAGGCATTTGCAAGTCTGGCAGCGTCGACATCTCGTTCCCTTAGCGTTCTCCGACGCAGTTCGAGTTTCTGAAGAGGAACGTCTCTAGGTTACGTATGTAATCCTAGTTCCTCGAGGGAACGAGACGCTGCGTCTCGGGGCCACACTTCCGGCATCCCTACTAGAACTTGCTTTATTCCTAGAAGCTAACGCCGGCTGCACCTCATGTGCTTTTAAGCTTCCTGGTCATGATGTCATCCGCCGCTGACATCTCACACATCGATTGGACTGATTACACATAGGATTCAGAGCTTGGTAATGCTGAAGGCATTCTCCTAGCCTTCTTCCACGCAGCGTCTCATTCCCTCGAGAAACTAGGGTTACATTCGTAACCTAGAGACGTTTTATTTTCCTCTTCTCTAAAGCATGGCCTCTTTGCGGCATGTTCCCAGGGGCGGGGTTTATTTGGGTTCATTACATAATGAGGAATTAGGGATTAACACGTTGTAGGTCCTACGAGCCGTTTTTGTAGCAATTTAAACTACCATACTTTTAAAAGACGATATCTCCACATTGAACTTCCAGCTTCATAATTTAGCAGATATTGTTTATGCTCAAAAAGCAACATTACAAATTAACAAACAATAAAAAAGTTAAATCGCAACCAACCACCCGTTTAATATATTTGAAGCATACTTAGCTTGAAATACATTTATTTGCAAATAATACAAAAAAATCTTTTTTTTTTTTTTTTTACTAGGGTTTAATAAAATGTAATACTGAATAACAAACCACAGTTAAAATGATAATCAAGTACTTTACATGTGCTTTATTATGTTAGTCAACACATCAAAACAAGTGCATTTCTTTAAAGCACAACAAAAGAAAACATATAATGATTTCAAATGTTCATTTAAAGGAAAACATTACAAAGTACACCTTTTTAAAAGTGCACCTAAGTGTTTTAAGAAACACATTCATATTTACATTTTTAAATATACTTTTAGGATTTGAAGTACACTACACAGGCACTTTCAATATAATTAAGCACAGTTCTTTTTCACAAAGGTTTTGTTTATGGCTGACTTCACTAAGCACTTGTCATTACCTCCCCTCCAATCACAATCCAATCCTATTTTGCATGTAACACCCACTTTTCTAAAATCAATTTATTCTAATAACTACAATAAATCTATGTTTTCTGTTAAATATCAAAATACATCATATTATAGAAGTGCAGTGGCAGGGTGAACAAAGGTGCATCACAGTGTGTGTCAGGACTCGTATTTTACATTTATGCATTTAGCAAATGCTTTTATCCAAAGCCACTCACAAGTGGCTACATTTTTTTTTGTCCGTATTTGTGTTCCCTGGGTATTGAACCCACAACCTTCTATGCTGCTAACACAATGCTCCACCACTGAGCCACAGGAATCTTTTCAAAGTGAGATTTATTCAAATTAAAATGTGGCGTAATGTCTGCTTTGGGATATTATTCAGCAACTAAGAGAGATTATGGAATCCTCATTGTGACTTAGGCAGCGTAAAGATCATAGCCTTTATATCCTGGTCTGGGATGCAAACATATAAAAAAAATTACTTAAGGCATTCTGTCCTGCAAATAAATGAGCTTGATGCTCAAAAATGTGTGTACAGTGTACAATTACTTTTTGCAAAGGTGCTACTAAGCGGGTTATATTCTTGTTGCCATGTTGTGCAGTTAGAATGCTAATCTTGTTGATGGTGGGTCTTATATATTGTGTCTAGATGCATTGAGTGTTGTACAACATACAAACCCTCTCAGACCTCACCAGGGGTCTCAGTTTTCACAACCAACTTCAACTTCGCTCTGGCCAGAACAAGACATCGCTATGGCACTGAGCAACATTTGCTCCACCGGTAAGTGATGTGGACAGGTGTGAGATGGGAACACTTATTATGTGTATGGAGAGCAATTTCATTTGTATGTATACAATGAACTTTCCTCAACATTTTCCATGCAAGTTCGATGTGATGCATTATTTATGAAACATATAAGACGGACGCATAAGGACCGCGTTTATGAATCCCAGGCAGAGTCACAATACAAATGTGGTCTGTGAAGAAAATGCAGATGCAACATGCGTGAAATCTGTTTTCTGCTGGGTGTGACCTCAGTAATGCATTTTATAATGGAACGAATAATGGATAATTGTTATGATGAAACTGATATATACTTCTTGAGATATAAGGGAGATATAAGGGAAGACATTAGCCATGAATTATCCATATTTGTTTTTTGCACACAAACACTCATCTTTTGTCGTCTGGATTTCAATACGCTTCCTCGCAAATGACCTACAGATACAAATTGCATTTAATTAGCATCAAATGCCAATCACTGATCTGACTGACTGTGACTAATTAGGATCAAACACTAAGCACAGATGTGAGTGATGACGCCAAGCTTTTCCTCATATTTAATCTGCAGTTTTTCCCAGCCAATGTTGGGTGAACCTGACAGTGCTGTGGGGACTTGTAGCATTAGGAGGATTTGTTCTGCTGGAGCCCTCTTCGTGCTCCAGAATACTTGCTTTTGATGCAGGATTATACCTCTGATTGTGACTCCTGCCCCCGATTAGTGTCTGTTTTTGGACTGGGAAAAAGAGCCAGTGTGGCAAAGGCTAAGAGGCCCGATCATCACTCTGAATTATTATCCTTATCACTCAGAGGAGAAAATTAGAGCCTATTAGATACTGAAGCAAATAATGATGAATCAGAAGGAAGTAGCTGAAAATCAGGGTTGATGAAAAAATCATGCTCTTGGTTATTGTTTTTTTTGCCTTCTATGTAAGAAGGAAAATACAACAGGTTTTATTCACTGACAGTTGTTGTCAATCATTCTTAAATGTCTTTACCCTTGTACTTGTTATGTCGATGAATCTGTATAATTTGAAACTGAGTGAGATTTTGCACAAACATTCCTCACTTTCTCCAAACTATTATTTTTTTTACACTGTAAAGACGCATTTGAGAGATTTGAGTAAAGCCAAGTGTGCCTTTCTTATAACCAGCGGAAGTATAAAAACACCTGTTGTATGGATCTGGACTACATTTCATCAGTTGAAGTTTTACGCAAAATCTCCATGATTGAGCTGTAACATTACTTTTTTTGTTATTCTTAAATAAGAATCGCATTGTAGCAACAATATGTGTATAGTCAGGTTTACATGACAATATTGTCACAGATCGTTCAATCTCACTCACTTCCCAATCACAGTGCACACCCTCACCTGATCCCTTATTGAACACACCTGCACCTCATGAGCACCCTCATCAAGACTGCCACTTAAGCACATACCACACAACATTCCAGTGTCTGGAAAGGGAATGGAAAAGGTGTTATTGTGACTGGTTATCTGATCCACACTCCGAAGCAGAGGGGGGCGGTAATGCACCAAAAAGCTGGATGCCAACCGCCGTAAAACTGGAAAGAAGAAGAAGAACGCCAGTGTCTGGCCTTGTTTATTCAAAGTGGACTTCCCATGTTACGCCAGCGATTTACCTGTTAACCTACCTCCTTTGTCCTCTCCAGTGTGTGTTCATCTGTTCCACTCCAACGTCTGTTTCCTCTAGCGTCTCCAAGTGTGTATCTTCATTATTCATCAGTGTGAGGTGTGTGCTTCATCCAATCCATGTGTTCCTGTAAAGTCAAGATTTATATCAATACCAACTTTATTGATCTATTCAACTGCATATCTGAACTGATTACTTATTTTCATCAGCTTCCCGATTACTCTGCTGTTCTAATAAACTTACCTGTTGACATTCGTAATCCTCTGTTTGAGTCTGCTTCCATAACACATATATTGTTACATATAATAGAATATGGAAAATATGAAAACAATTGTTTTAACCTGTTACCTAGCACCAGGATGCCGGCGCACTGAACGCTTTCTGTTTGCACGTTAATGTTTACGAATAGATTAAATGAAGCGTGACAAAATTAATCTTGACAAACTATATATTGTTCTGAAGGTCTAAGTCGCAAGCATCGACGATAGATCGCTGTTTTCGATGGAGAGCTTATAAGGAAAGTATTTGTTAAATTCCTGTAAGCAGTACACCTTAAAACATGCATAATAAAGAAGCAGTACATACCAGTTTTGTGTAACATTGAGTCACAAAGGCATCCACTGCTGTAAATCCCGGTTTAGTTAGAGAGGTAAGGGTCCACAAAACAACATCCCATAGAGAAATTTAGTCCAACGAAGCAATAATGTTGTTATATTGATGGAGTTATATATAGTCTCAGAAAAATCAAATTCATGGTATCTTCTTCAGATTTGAAATATAAACTCCTGAGACATGTTACTTTCAACCCATCACTTTGCTGGATTGCTCCAGGACTTATTTCATGTATTTTTAAATGAAACAAAAAAAATAAAAAAGTGTGGTACACATTTTTCCAAGGCACTTCAGTCTTTATATCTTTATCTTTTTGAGCATTATCTACTCTCGATAATGAACAGTAAAGCCCAAATGGTCTTCTTTCAAAAGACACAACAATTGTGTGTGTAGCACACTGAAGTCAGCAACTGTAATAATTTTAAGTTAGGGAGGTGATTTTCAGCTGTGAGTCCCAAAATGTGGGGTGCTAGCTAACAGGTTTTAATATAAACAACTTAGTAAGCGTTGTTCATATATATATATATATATTTTAAAACATAATTATGGTCTTCTGGTTATTGATTTCATATATTGTAAAAAATAATAATAAAAAAATCCTGTACTGTCGAAGCTAATTTTTCAGAAGCCATTTCTTTAGCAACATTTTGTGTCAAATCAACCAAATTTTCAGAAACCTCTCAGGCTAAAATTGTAGAATTTGTTAATATTGTTTTGAGCAAAGACAAACCTAAATGCCATGGATTAATATTCAAGGATTAATACACTATTTTGTTGAAAGATGTAAAAATGAAATTTTTCTCTTGTGATTTGGAGCCAAATTACAGGAGAGGGAAAATAACTTTTGAAAATATGCAACAGCATTTATTTATTTATTTTCACAGAGATTTGTAGGTCTGTTAGCAAAATCTGTTGGCTTTGTGTTGTATGACATGCCGTACTTTTTTATATGTAACAAAAAAAAATATCAAAGACGTCTTAATATCCTCTTAGACATTGATTCTTAACAATTGTTTATTTCAGAATCTTGATTTTTAAGGCCCTGTATGCTTCATTTCAATAGATATGGGGATCTTAGTGTGGCTACATTAGTAAATTGTTAAAGCGTACATATTTCCAATGGTCAAAAACTAATTAGAGCTGATATTCATGATTTATATGTGAACACTTCTGCAAACAAGTTACACACAAATAAATGCATATACAGATCATGATTTAACTGTCTGTGCAGTGCAGGATATTCTGAGATGCTGCTTCACATAATCATATTTCTATAGGAAATAATTCAACCACTTCAGCTCTGGCCCACCCGTGGACCCACCGGTGGGTCCAAAATTGCATAATCAAAGTTATTTAAAAAAGTAATAAGTTACGGAATGGTGACGTACACATACATGGTATCATTTGAAAGCTTAGAACCTCAGCTTTCTTGTCCATCCCATCACGTTTGCATTTATGTTACATAAAATAACATAATTAAGTCTGAATCTGCCCCCAAAACAACCCCCCCCCTCGTGAAGATTACTTAATAATATTCATATTCATTTTTGTATCACTCAAAATTATCAAATATTGATGAGTCATATACCACATAAAAGCTCTTAATCGCCATATTGTGATTATGTAGTTTATTTATTTGATCTAACACATGACAGAGAATAGTTATCAAAATAATCACGATGGAAATTATGTCTGTAAACAATCAAACATTTATGTCACATTCCTGCTCCGATTACTACTTCCGTGTGCTAGAAGTGGCCACAAAATTTATAAAAACTTTTAGATTAGGTTGTTATCTTTAAAATGAGATCATGTTTACTTGTCTATGAGCTTGCACGGCCAAACTACACCATAATATGTCTCAGATGTGCTGATCAATGCATGTAGTTGAATGGTGCGATTTTTACTAGTTTTGCTTCAAAACATTTGTGTCGATGGTCGATTATGCAATGGTCCTATTTCTGAAAAGTCCCCAATCAGATCTGTCCAAAGAGACCTCGATCCCACTCCTAGGCCAATCCGATGCCGAGTTATGCCTTGCCAAACATGAGGGAGGAGGGCGCACTGAACGTGAAATGATGCGATTTTGTCATATGATGCGATTTCAAGTTGTCCTTTCTTTTTGGAGTGAATTTTGGTGAATATTTGGTGAAAAATGTGACAATTTTTTTTATTTATCCCAATGTATGTGGGTTTGGGGCTCTTTCAAATGCAGTTGTACCTACTAGTTGTAAATTAATGATACAAAGACAATTATTTTTGTCCCTTGTTTACTGGCACCTAGTGGAATCAAAATAAACTTTCTGCAGGGATATGGACCAAACAGATCTTAAATAACATACTTTCAAATAAAAACTTTATAAAAAAAAAATCTAATTATGCAACAGAGCTGACGTGGTTATCCCAGAATTGTAATTTCTTTGTGATCAATACTTTTTTGTGCTTTCTTGCAAGCAGATCGTGCAAGAGCAGTGTGCAAAAATTTAATTAAATTCAGCCTCATAGCACACCTCTTGAGAGCACACATACAGACCGCTAATTCAGAAAGCCCTTTTTTCTCATTTTGGTTCTCCTCACAGATATATTTATCTCCAATAACTTTAGTCTCATCAGACTACAAACGTTTCTTCCAAGAGGTTTCAGGCAGAGGCGTCATGCCTGTTGAAAGTGAGGGGGCCCCTTCAGATTTTTGAGCCAAGTGGATTTTGAATGAACTTCCAAAAGACAAAAAATAGCCGAATAATATTGTAGATATTTGATACAATCACACCAGCATTATTAAATCGCTCAGAAAGTCATATCATCAACTGCTGAATTAAATTATTTGTACGTGTTTTTAAGTTTTGCCAATTTAAACATTCAAAAGTGTTTAAGCATTCACACTCAAGATGCAGAAAAACTCAACTGAGCACTCGCGCGCCATGCAGAGAGGCATGTGTCACAGACAGCAACACCAAACCAAGCTCTACTTCGCATCCTCCTGCCTTTAATTCCTCCTGAATTAAAAAATTCAAATCGCAGTTTAAACTTACAAAAAGAAAGAGATGTGAAAGAGAACAATTCAGCACCTGCATGCAGTGTTTTGTGCACACAGGGTGCACACAGAAAGACATGTCTCAAAGCGCTTGTACACCGAATGTGCCCTCTTCTTGCTCTTGTATCGATAAATACACACAAAATCATGTCAAAATACCTTGGAGAGCCTGTCTAAGAAAAAAAACGGTTGGTTATGTCTTGAAAAATAAATTGGATCTGCATCATTATATTCAATGCATTGTCTCTTGTGTGACCGTGCCTAATTTACTATCTGTTGCCGGTGTCCTTAATGTCAATCCAAGAAAATAAAAAATAAAATCACTCACTGCTCTTGACTGAATTAATTTGTAGTTTTAACAATAATTAATCCACAGTCAAACCAAAAATTTTTATATTCTTTTGCTAGTGGGTGCAGGACACTAGTTAATTTATGTAAGTGAGTATAGCTAAATAAACTGTGACATATTATACCCAAAAATTCTTCATACAGTGGACTACCAGTAAAATTGATCAAACGTGTGGGACCAAAAATTATTCAGACACCTTGAGTTTTTTTATTTACAGGTACATCTAAAAAAATGTATATGGTGAAAAAGTTAATTGTTTCTTGTAACTTATTTCAAAAAGTGAAATTTTCATATATTTTAGATTCATAAACACTTCAAAAGTTTTATTAATTTTTTTTTTTGATGATTAGAGCTTAAAGCTAATGAAAGTACAAAATCAGTATCTCAAAATATTAGAATATTTACATTTGAGTTTCAATAAAAGAACACCCATACAGTATACATTCTGGGTACAGTATATCTTGTTCTTTGAAACTACAATAATGGCAATGGTCCATAAAACTATGATTGACACCCTCCACAAAGAGGGTAAGTCACAGAGGGTCATTACTGAAATGGGTGGCCGTTCAAGGAGTGCTGTATAAAAGCATATTAAATACAAAAATGACTGGAAGGAATAAATTGGGTAGGAATATTGGTACAAGCAACAGGGATGACAGCAAGCTTGAGAATACTGTCAAGCAAAGCCGATTCAAACACTTGGGAGAGCTTCACAAGGAGTGAACTGAAGCTGGAGTCAGTGCATCAAGAGTCACCATGCTCAGACATCTTCAGGAAAAGTGCTACCAAGCCATTTCTTACACAAAAACATCGTCAGAAGCATCTTACCTGGGCTAAGGAGAAAAAGAACTTGACTGTTGCTCAGTGGTCCAAAGTCCTCTTTTCAGATGAAAGTAAATTTTGCATTTAATTTGGAAATCAAGGTCCCAGAGTCTGGAGGAAGAGTGGAGAGGCACATAATCCATGTTGCTTGAAGGTGCAGCATTCAGTGCAGCTGGAGCTGGAGGCTGTTGAGAGACAGATCCACGAGCTGCTTGTGAAGCAGGCCCAGCTGAGGAAACAGAATGTTGAGGATGATGAGAACATTGCAGCCGTTGCAGCTGTTGTGATTCACGCGGGGGTTAACGACACCAAGCTGCGGCAGACAGAGACACCGAAGAGGGACTTCAGGAGCCTGATCGAGACGATATATCAGAAGATTGTGCAAATTGAGGTTATTGAACTAGAGAAAATCTCATGTATGAAGAAGTCACACTGCCAGCCCTTAAAACACACTACTGTGAAACTAACTAATTTCTTGTTGTGTTTATTATTTCCGCAGAGTGTGACAAAATAAAAACTAATATGTGCCACCAGACAACATCGCCTCTTCTGTGTGTGCAACATATTCATGGCGAGCCAGCCAGGAGGACTGCTGATTGGATGTGAAAGAGATAGTTCCTCCCTGAGACGAAACCTAGAATTAACAGAAGATTAATCTATACAGAGAATAAAGTACATTATAGAGACTGAATTCAAGCAATTTTTGAAAAAAAAATGGAACAACTTCAAGACCGTGTTAGTTCCAAGTTTCTGATGCTAGAGAAGCCCGAACTGATAAAAGTCTGCCTCCATTTAAAGTGTAGCGAGCCAGCGGGTGAAGGATTCTCAGGCCAGACGAGGCGAGCGCTGATAAGGCTGGCAGAGGGAACGTTGGATGAAATTGAGGAAAGTTTAGAAGAGGAACAATATGCAGAGAGCCTTAATGAACTTCTGTGTTTCATCGAGTCCCTTAAGAAACCTGTCGAGCTTGAAGTGTCACCAGTAACTCAGTCTGAGATAGAGAAGCTAAGAAAAGAGTATGCAGAACTACAACAGACATATGCAAATGCTCGTTGCGCATTAGAGGAACAGATCGGGCTACTTAAAAAAGATAAAATGAGTGCGAAAGAGAAGACACGAATCGATTCCTGAAGTTACTTTGAGGAGGGAATTCCGAGTTTTCGGACAGATTGGAGAGGCTGGCCAAAAGGAAAAAATGTCATACACTAGCCTCAACAACCAGATCGAATCAGGAGTGAGAAAGGGGTACACAGAGGCAGAAATAATTGAAGCAGTTATCAGAGCGGTGAGCCCTGGACTTCCCCTTAGGGAACTTCTTGAAATCAAGCGAGACCTCACATTTTCCACATTAAAGACCATCCTCAGAGGACATTATAAAATAGACTCTTCATCAGATCTACTGCACAGGCTCATGAACATCTCTCAGGAACCCAAGGAGTCTGCTCAAAGTTTTCTGTTCCGAGCCATTGAACTGAAGGAAAAACTATTGTGGACATCTGGAGATGAGCAGGATGGAGAACAGTTTAGCCCTGAGCTCATTTAACGAAAGTTCCTTCGCTTAGTGGAGACAGGCCTCCTAAATGATGCAGTAAAGTTTCAAATCAAACCATACCTCAGTGATCCTAAAGTAGCAGATAAAGTGTTGATCGAGAAAATTGGTGAAGCTGCTAATCTGGAATTGGAGAGACAAACAAAGTTAAAGAAGCCAGTGACCCAAAAGCCTCTCAGACTAAGTGAAGCCTAGACTTTTGAACATCATTGGGAAAAGATGCCTGGTCCACTGTCAGCTTAATGATGTCACAGTTGAAGCCTTATGGGACACAGGAGCCCAAGCCAGTATTATCAACGCGGTCTGGAGAGAACAACACTTACCACATACCACCGTCAGGCCGATTGAGGAGCTCCTGGGGCCAGGAACACTGACTGGATTGGCTGCCAATCACACAGAGATCCCTTTCGATGGCTGGGTGGAAGTGAGCTTCCGATTGAGAGATGATACAGGCTCAAAAGGGACCCTGCAAGTACCCATGCTCGTGGCAAGTGATGCTAGCGTTGCTGAAAACCCTATAATCGGTTACAATATCATTGAAGAGATAATTACCAGGTGGGAGAAATAGAGACCGCGATCCAGTACTGTCAGTAGGGTAAGCAAAGCTTTCTCTATTTCAATAAATAAGGCAAGATCCATGCTTAAACTGTTAAAGACTGTAAATTTAAATGTGACTGTTGGAATGGTGCGAGTTGGTAAACAAAAGATCCAGCTCAAAGCAAGGCAAATAACCACTGTCTATGCACAAGCACACATTGTGGGGCAATTTCAAGAACAAAGCCTGTTATTTGCTCCAAGTGAACCATCACCACTACCTGAGAGTTTAGTAATGCAGGAAGGCGTAGTCAAAGTGGGTAATGGGAAGACAGCGGAAGTGCCTGTTGCCATCCCTAATACAGCCAGTCACCCAGTCATACTTACACCATGACTTATACTAGGCCACCTGGAGGTGATAAAGACAACCTACCCAATAACAACAGACTCTTTCCAGAGAAATGAAACTCAGATGGAGCAGGTGATAGAACAGTCAACATCCGCGGTGCAGACATGTGGGGTGAGTGTTATACCGCATCAATCAAAAAGGCCCAGTCAGTGGGATCCACCAATAAAACTTGAACACTTAACAGAGTCACAGCAACAGATTGTACGACAACTTTTAAAGGAAGAGTGCAATGCTTTTGCTTTTCATGATAATGATGTTGGCTGCATCCCCACACTGAACATGCATATCACACTCCATGACAAATCACCCGTACAAAAGACTTCTATTTCTGTGCCCAAGCCACTTTTACAGGAGGTGAAGGAGTATTTGCAAGACCTGCTGAACCGAGGGTGGATAAGCAAGTCGAGATCCCCTTACTCCTCTCCAGTCATATGTGTGAGGAAGAAGGACGGGAGCTTGAGACTGTGTTGTGACTACCGGCAGCTAAACCGTAAGTCGGTACCTGATAGGCACCCAATCCCCAGAATCCAGGACACCTTAGACTCTCTGAGTGGCAGTTCTTGGTTCTTGGTCTTGGACCAAGGAAAAGCCTATCACCAAGGGTTCATTGATGAAGAAAGCCGACCCCTAACAGCTTTCGTAACACCTTGGGGACTATTTCAGTGGAACAGGATTCCATTTGGCCTTAGCTCAGCTCCAGCCGAGTTACAGAGGAACATGGAAACCTGTCTAGAGGATCTGAGAGATGTTATCTGTCAGCCTTACCTGGATGATAACCTTGTTCATAGTATCTCTTTCGATGATTATGTGGCTCATGTTCGCACAGTTCTCCAAAGATACCAGAAACATGGAGTCAAACTCAGCCCACACAAGTGTGAACTGTTCCAAAGAAAAGTGCGTTTCTTGGGCCGTATTGTGTCTGAGGATGGATATTCCATGGATCCAGCCGAAATAGCCCCAGTACAGGCCCTGAAGCTCCGAACACCATCTACAGTGGGAGATCTGAGGAAAATGATGGGATTCCTCTCCTATTATAGAGCTTACATACCCAATTTCTCTCGCCTGGCTAGATCTCTCTATCAACTGATAGCCGCACCACCACAAACTGCCTTACCTCCTGAGCCTAAGGGAAAGAGAAAAAGAGTCAACACTAAGTCAAAAGGACAGTCATCCCCTAACACACCCATAACCTGGACACAGACTCACCAAGAAGCGTTGAACACCCTGATTGACCACTTAACAGAGCCACCAATCCTTGCTTATCCTAACCTGAGTTTACCGTTTGTCCTCCATTGTGATGCGTCACAGGACGGTTTGGGGGCAATACTGTATCAAAAACAAAAAGGAAAGATGTCAGTGATTGCATATGGGTCAAGGACACTCACACCTACCACATGCATTCAGGAAAACTAGAATTCCTTGCTCTAAAGTGGGCCATTTGTGAACGCTTTAGGGATTATTTGTTCCACATTTCGAAGTGTACACAGACAATAATCCCTTAACGTACATTTTGACAACAACCAAACTCAATGCAACAGGTCACCGTTGGGTCGCAGAGCTGGCCGATTTTAATTTCACCATTAAATGCAGATGGCTTGTCGAGGATGCTGCTGGACATTGACCAGTACATGAAACTGTGCACAGAGGAGATAAACCAAGATGTGATAAGTGCTACAGTGCAGGGAGTGATTTTAAATTTCAAGGATGATCATCTGTGGACAAGTGGAATTCACTTACAAGCTGTACACCTGGTGGAAGACAACATTTCACTTCCCACTAATCTGTGTCTGTCGCAGGAGCAGATAAAACAATCTCAAGAGAAAGATCCAGTTATAAATTCTAAATTTAATACGTGAGAGATTCTATTGGCCCCATATGCAAAAAGAGACAGAGCACTTTGTGACGCATGTGTGTGAGTGCCTGAAAAGGAAAAAACCTCATAAGACAACCAAAGCCCCATTGATGACAATTCAAACCACATACCCTTTCCAGCTTGTGTCCATTGATTTTCTACACCTTGAGAAATGCAAAAATGGTTACGAGTACATACTTGTAGTAATGGACCATTTCACTCGTTTTACCCAGGCTTATGCCACAAGAAATAAGTCAGCAAAAACTGTGGTACATGACTTTGGTGATTTTGCCCTCAAGTTTGGCTTCCCTGAAAAAATACACCACGACATGGGAAGAGAGTTTGCGAATCACCTGATGGATCAGTTGCAAAAGGTTAGTGGTGTACGTGGGTCTCACACAATGTATCACCCAATGGGTAACGGGCAAGTTGAAAGGTTCAACAGGACGCTCTTGTCCATGCCCAGGACACTGAGTGATCCTAAGAAGGCTGACTGGAAGAACTCGCTGTCCAAAGTGGTCCATGCATACAACTGCACCCGCTCTGAAGCAACTGGGTTCTCTCCATATTATCTGCTATTCGGACGTTCACCCAGGCTCCCCATCGATCTCATGTTTAACCTGCAGGTACATAAGAAACAGCAGAGTTATGCAGATTATGTGGCAAACTGGAAAACACGGATACAGGAAGCCTATGAAATTGCATCAAAGACTGCAAAAAAAGAGGCCTTGAGGGGGAAAAAAATACTATGACAAGAAAGTCTATGGTGTTGAGCTTTGGCCTGGCAACAGAGTCCTACTCAGAAATCTAAGCGAAAGAGGAGGACCAGGTAAACTGCGCTCACACTGGGAAGATTGTGTATATATGGTGATAAGTAGGAAAAGCCCTGATGGTCCAGTGTACGTGATCAGACCAGAGAAAGGAGGACAGAGTCGGGTGGTACACAGAAACCTCCTGCTGCCCTGCGACAGTTTACCTGTAGAAACGCCGGGCACAAAAGACTGTCAAACACAAAAAAGAAAACACAGTGCTAAGAGCAGGAAAGAGCAAGAACAACAACATAAACCCAGACTCAGACAGTGATGATGACAAGGGATATGAACTTTGCTGTAAATTTCCACCACGTTCTGAACAAAGTGTAAAGCCCATCATGCTGAATCCCGAGGCAGAACCATTCGAATCAGCGATAATGAATGATGACTTACCCGAATACCTACCTGATTCTGAGGAAGAAGCGAATTCAGACGTCATTGAGGCTGAAGAGGAGAATGTTCTACAGGAGGACAGCGTTTCTGAAGAGGAGGATCAAGATACTGTGAGTGAACTGGAGGTGTCACAGTCATCCACTTACCCACAAAGACAGAGACATCAACCGAAGATGTTGACTTATAATGAACTGGGAGAACCGACAGTGGTATGGAGAAATTTAGTTCTGAAGGATATCAACTTCCAGCCTGCCTGCGGTCAGAATCTGTGGAGGCCGTGGACTTTAATAAACAACAGGATAGTGAACTAAAGACAATCGAATATCACAGAAGAGAAAAAGGGATAGAAAGAGGAAATAAAAAGAATACATACCTGTGACTTGTGACCTGTAAAGTAAACCGAAAAAAGGTAATAAGACTAAGTGAATAAGTGGCCGATTATTATGGAGTCTGATTACATGGTAAGATTCATCTAATTAAGATGCAACAATTTACACATTTGCTAACACTGCTGGTAGGAATAATCGGAAAAGTGGTAAAGTGCAATGGTTAGAAAATGTAGCATTTAGTTACTTAACCTTTTATTTTTCTAGAAAATAAGCCATGGGGATGACTGATGTCATGCACAGAGTAAAGCCAACTAAAAACCTACCTTTTGTCCCTACATCCCTGAACGTCAGTGGAGTCTAGGACACATAGATGAGCCCCAGAGACAGATGCCCAGTGAGGACCCCGTCACCTAGACAGCCATCAGGAAAAGACCACTGGAACCAGTGGACCACTTACAATCTGATTTTGCTGCAGTTGGAACAAACTGCTGGTTCATCTGGTCGGAGGGGAACTGGCCCCCCGACTGAGCCTGGTTTTTCCCAAGGTTTTTTCTCCATTCTGTCACCGATGGAATTTTGGTTCCTTGCCGCTGTCGCCTCTGGCTTGCTTAGTTGGGGACACTTCATTTCTAGCAATATCATCAACTTGATTGCACAGATACTATTTAAACTGAACTGAGCTGGACGATGACATCACTAAATTCAATAATGAAATGCCTTCGGCTGAAAATTGAGTGTTAAATCTTGGCATTTTACATTATTGACACACTGTTTTCCTATTTTGATATTGTGCAGTTGCTTTGTTACAATTTGTATTGTTAAAGGCGCTATATAAATAAAGGTGACTTGACTTGACTTGACAAATAATCTTGAATTGAAGTCCAGTGTGAAGTTTCCACAGTCAGTGATGATTTGGGCTGCCATGTCATCTGCTGGTATTGGTCCAGTGTGTTTTCTGAAGTCCACAGTCAATGCAGCCAGGAAATTGTAGAGCACTTTATGCTTCTTTCTGTTGACAAGCGTTGTAGAGATGCTGATTTCATTTTCCAGCAGGATCAAGGTCCCAGAGTTTTCCTAATACTTGGGAGGCCCAACCAAGTATTGAGTGCATAGAAATTACCATACTTTTCAGAAGCCTGACATTTCTGTTTAAAATATCCTTTTTCTATTGATCTTATGTAATATTCACATTTTCTGAGACACTGAATTTTGGGTTTTCATTATCTGTAAGCCATAATCATCAACATTTCAAGAAATAAAGGCTTGAAATATTTCACTCTATGTGTAATGTATCTACATAATGTATGGGTTTCAATATCTGAAATAAATGACAACAATTATTGACCTTTTTCATGATATTCAATTTTTTTTAGAAGTACCTGTAATTGCTAATGCGACCTTTTTACAACCACAAACTGAACAAAATTAAGCATTGCTTGGTAATTGTTCAAAAAAGTATTGGTAGTTGTGTTAATATTGTCCTACCAAAAAATGTGTTTGATTTTAATCCATTATCAAAGTTATCTGACATTATCAAGATGAATTTGTTCTGTCACAGTTTAACTCTGAGTTCTTGACATTTTGTGTTACCTTGAAAAAACTGTGATTATGTGAGAAATGTTGAAGGTGTCTGAATACATTTTGATTTGACTGTATATTTAATTTTTTTACAGTGAAGATCATGCAGTGCTATTTTACATTTGATTATTTGGTTTCTGTGCCTGGACACCTATAAACATAAACTTTAAAATAGTGTAAATAGCACAAATAAATAATAAGAACTTTCTTCTGTTATTCTAGTATGGATGCTTGTCTGTCTGTCTGTCATACTAGTAGGTTCAAGGTTCAAGGTTCTTTATTATTTGTCACATACACAATCATACAGGGTATAATCAGTAGTGAAATGTAGGACAGGACAGGTCAGGACAGGTCCGCTCAATGGAAAGTGCAAAAAAAATAAAAATAATAATAATAATAATAATAAAATAGAAAATAAAATAAGCAATAAAACAATGAAACATAACACAAGAGAATATATATATAAATATAGGTGGGAATGAAAAAGGGAACAAATAATAAAATAAAATGAGAAAGATGTGCAATGAGATAAAATGTGCAATACAGTTACTGTGGATAATAAATATTAATAATAAACACGGATGTGCAAGAGAATGTGCAAATAGGTTGTACCGGGTATGTAAACATAGCAGCAGTGTGGATGATGGAGAATAATGGATGTGTATACAGTTTATTAAATTAAGTCCTGTGGATGTAATGATGTTATGAGACTGAGTTTAGGAGCCTGATGGCCCGAGGGAAGAAACTCCTCCTCCTCAGTCTTTCAGTTTTTGCTAACATGCTTCTGAAAGTATGGATGACAGTCGGTCTGTTGTTCTTGTATGTGTCTGTCTGTTTGACCATCTGTCATTCTAGTATGGATGACTGTCTGTTTGTTATTCTAGTATTAATGCCTGTCAGTATTTATGTCTGTCTGTCGTTCTAGTATGGATAGATGACTGTCTGTGTGTATCTCTGTTGTTTTAGTATGGATGCCTGTCTGTCTGTTATTCTAGTATGGATGACTGTTTGTCTGTTATTCTTGTATGAATATCTGCCTATCTGTCTGTCTATTCAGTAAGGATGCCTGACTGACTGCGTATATTTCTGTGATGTACCTGTCTGACAGGAATGTATTTGTTGTATAAACAGCAGTAAACCGTGAGTCCTTGAGCAAATTTGTATTTGTGGTTTGTTTTGGCAGTGGTTTTGTTAAATGTCAGAGCTGTGTGTGGTGAATTGGATCAGCTGTCAGCGACAAGGGTCTAAATATAAAGCTTTATTATTCGCCTGAGTTTGGGGGTTGTTCCTTTGGTCTCTTCTGGAGTCTGTGAGGACTGAGGGCTCTTTGTGAACCTCCATTTACTCTCGTCACCACTGGGAATAGAGGGACACATGCCACTCCGAACCCCGCTGTCCATCATTGATAAAGATATCTCAAGCAGACATAGAAATAACATATTAGCATAAAGGTTCGAATGTAAGTGTGAGTGTAATTCTGTGCCATGGGAGACAGGAACTCTCTGTGTGTGGAAACAGTGGTGTGACCTATATTGGCCACACAAGACTCAGCCAAGGGTCTGTGTGGATCTCTTTCTTGTCCCTGCGAGGTTGGTGTGCTAATTCAGGGCAGTGGTCATCTCTCAGCGGGACATCATGTCCTCTGTCTCAGCCTGAGCTGCACTCCAGTGGCGCCGGCCTTTCAAAGCCCAATCTCTTTATCTGATGCTTTGTGGGTAGGTGAGCTTTTTGCTCACAGAAATACATTTCTGCGAAACAATAGCAGATAGGCAACAGAAAAGAGAGTGGGCGGAGGTACGGCTCTCTCCTGCCAAGTGAATCTGTGAGGCTAACATTGTGTACATGTTATGCTCATTATCTGTGTGTGGATGAAAAGAAAACATGACCATCCAAACCACTTCCACTGCAATAGATTGCAGGCATTCCAGTGCAAATGGATTTGAAGCAAGGGCATTTAGCTTGTCAATTTGAAAAGCGCGAGTGACAGAAATATAGAATCTGTTAGACATAGTAGTTGTAGTAGCTGAAGATTATGCTGTGATCATATTAGAGGATAAAAGAAGAATTACACCAGGTTTTATGGCTTAAGTGCTCCAAGATTCAAAAGGCAGTGCTACTGTTCAAAAGGTTGGGGTCAACCAGTCTTCAGTGTCACACAGTATCCTTCAGAAATCATTCTAACATGCTGCTCAAAATGTCTTATTATCAATGTTGAAAATACACAATTAATATATTTTTTTGCAAACCATGATGCTTTTGTTTCAGGATGTTTTGATTAATAGAAAGTCCAAAAGAACAACATTTACAGTATTTAAAATATAAATATTTTATATTTAACACTATAAAAGAGTTGTCATTTTATCCTTGTAAAATAAAATAAAATACAATAAATAGATAGATAAAGGGAATAGTCAATGATTAGTCACATGCAATTTACCACTCAATTATTCCTCTCAAAAGTGAACGCATTATAAACCTATTTGATTCCAGTTCACACGAGGCTTCATTATTACCACATCAGGGAGGTTCAACATGGCAGTACAGTCATTAAAAGAAAAACACTGAAGGGCCAGCTATGCAATAAAATTTAATTTTATGACAGGAAAAAAAGTCTGGTAAAAATTATGTGACAGCATGATTCAGCTGTATGAAATTACAACATGGAGTTATTTTAACCATGTATTTCTTATACATCTGAAAATGGATGTGAGATCTGTGGGCAGTGGGAACTCTGTTCTGGAACAACACAGTACAAATGTTATCAGTTTCAAAGTTCCTCACTTTCTCCACTGAGTGGAAGTGGCACACTGGCTCTGCTCTAAAACCTACTAAGTTTATTTGCCCTATAGGCAGCATTCAGAGCCACCATCCTAACTGAAATTCAGCCTCATAAATTACTGGTCTGGAACACTCACAGGTATCAACTCTATCTATGAAGTTCACATTATTGATTATTTATTGATTTCATTACAGTTTAGCATTAGCAAGTTGCTAAGCTAATTGTGAAATGCTGTAACAAGCAGAATAATACACCAAACCCTTTTTATTGAATTAATTGTGTTATTAATTAACATTTATTTAGATTTTTCTGCTTAGCTTGTCTAAATGCACAAAGTGGTTGTTGTCTTTGCAAATGATCCCCACTGAAAAGACTAGCATACTAGTTGGTCACCAGCTTGCACTAGCCAGCAAAATCCTGGCTTGCCTGGAAATTGCTGGTCTAAGTAAGTCTATTCAGCAGGGATGCTTTATCATAATCATAAACAAAACTTTTGGAACAGAGTGTGCCTGTGATGCCTTACATGCTGTCAGTGTGCAGTTCAGTGATTTGGAACACAGCCACTGTCCTCATTGCCTAAGGTACAGTACCCAAGTATATGTTCTACATCCATACTATATCACATACTTTGGTTGTATTGTAAATCTTTACAGTGGTGCTAATAAAGCTTTGTTGACTTGGAGGGAAGAGAGAGAGCGAAAAAAGCTTTGTTATGGTTGTGCTATGTGGTTTCTGGTTTGTGTGTTTCTCTTGGCAGCGGGGCTCGTTATCCATGCGGCTGCATTGATCTTTCCCCGCTGACTGGCCTTACCGCAGCACCTTCACGGCCTATGGCCAAACCCATTAGCACAAACATAAAGCCCACAGCCACACATTCTCCCATACAGTCATTGAGTCATTGAAGCACACAGAAACCCCTATAGACTGTCATATACTCAGTGGTGGGCTGTCAGGGGCAGCAGGGCCTTCTCTGCTGGCCCTATAAAAAGTATTGAAGCATTGTATTGATTATTTAGGTATAATTTTAATTTGTGTAATGTCCACAAAATAGCCTATGATTAGTTAGTTGAGGCTGAACTGGAATATCCTACATAAAAAAAGTCTAGGCCAGTACTACAGATAGTGTTACCCATTTGTTGAATGACGTCACATCTGATTTGTTATGAGCATTACTGACAGAATCATCAGCCAATCAAATTTTGACGTTCAATGACAGCCCACCCCCTGGGACTAGCGATGTGCCCAGTGCTACCCCCAGCATCAAACCGCCCCTTTAGACAGGAATTTCTAAGGTACGAAAGTGAAATTTAATGAAAAGAAAATGATAGCCGCAGTACACCAGGTCTTGTTGCCGATCTACTAAATACGTGGCATTTCTGCAGCAACTGCGTGATGCTATCATGTCACCAAAAGGAGGAATGTTTCTGATCACCTTGTTGAATCTATGCCACGAATAATTAAGGCAGTTCTGAAGGCAAAATGGAGTCCGACTCGGCACTAGCAAGGTGTACCCAATTAAGTGGCTTGTGGGTGTGTATATATATATATATATATATATATATATATGAAGAGCTCTTTTCCAAAACGCTATAAATCCATTTTAATAGTTTTCATGAAAATGACATTTTTTTACCTAGACCCATACATTTTGTTAATATTCAATTTATCCTGTTAAAATGGTATGTTGGCTCAGTCTGAACATGTTAAACAATGATTGTTAAATGAAACAACAATATTGTCGATTATAAATGCAAAGTTTATTTATATTTTTTTTTACGCTACAAATCCATCCTTTTTTTTATGTTGGTTTATGTCTTTAATAAAAAAGAGAACATGCAACATATGACATTAGGGACTCATACTATAAACCGATCGCACCAGCCTTGTGTTGATGTAACCCGCCCGCACCATCACACCGAACGGGTCTCGAACCTGGGTCTCCGGTGCGGGATGCGGGCGCTCTAACAAGGAACGCCAAAGGCTACAGCCTCTAGCGTCAATCGGTTAAACAACACCTTTTATTTTTTGTGATTTTCTTTGTCCAGTCTGCGTTTTCTACCCCCAGGTGTAGGTCTCACTGGCTCATCCAGGCCATCAAAAGTGTTATTAGAGTTTAAAGCACTCATTTTGAAGACTGAGCACAAACAAACGCTTCAAAGCGTCGTCATGTTGGATTGCATCGAACGAATTCTGATTGATCGAGAGGATATATCGCATTTAGGCTAAAAACAGGTTCGGCGCTTATAGTGGTTTGGAAAAGAACTGCATCTTGCAGTACATTTTAAACAAGGAAATATAGCGATTTGGCATGAAACATTGATGGAGCAGTGAATAGGTTCAGTAGCCTACACAGCAAAATGGCATGACAAACTCATTTTTTTTTTAAATTTGGCGTTTATCGCGTTTTGGAAAAGAGCTCTTCATATATACTTAGACTTTCTTACTTCTGCACAACATGCAATAAAGCATTTTTAATACTTACCAATAGTAAGCTGTTTTGCTTAACAGTGACTTTAATTGCATGAACAAAAAACAAGAAATTATTTAAATTATTTTATTTTGTGTTATGTATATATGAGAAGTTTGGTTCCAAAAACGCTATAAATGCATTTTTATTAATTTGAGTAAAAATTTGTTTTCGTTACCAAGAAAGTGGGAAGATGAAAACCAATTTTCAGTTTCAAACTTTCACACAGCATCTTTAGGTTATAATAACATAAAGAAATCTAATTTTGATTTTCAAAGATTTATTACAAAATGCAATAAATCCATGATATTTTTTGTAATATAAAAAAATCCAATAAATTCATTGAACTATATAAAAGTATTTTTTCATAGTGAAACTGTTGAAAATACACAAGAAAGTAAGTTGATCCACATATGACAGCCTCTGAACTTGGTCAATACTAATATTGGTAACACTTTAGAAAACTGATCCTTTGTTAATGAATAACTACACAGGAACAAGTGACTAATGCACTATTAACATTGTAATAACTACTATTACCTAACAATAAACTCTGATTATTGATTTAGTAAGTAGCAACGCTCAGTTGAAACTGATAGTTCACTATTAGCAAATCAATAACTACTATTTTTATTTATATACCGGATAACTACTAAGAGCTACAGTATACAGGTTCATAATTAATGTGAACTATTCATAATGTATAATTCTAAAATTAAGATCATGGTAACCCACTAGTAATGACTCAAGAATGATTTAATTATTCTAAAGGAGCTACCAATTACTTGGATCAGTATTCTAAAGTGAAAAGCATCATAATTCCCTAATATTGACTGACGTCATTGTAAGCTTTTGAGGTATATGTAAGGTTTTGGATAGCAATGACTCAAGTATTACCAAATTCTTTTCCAAATTCGTGGTAACTCACTAGTAATGATTTAATATTTACCAAATCTAGCTAAATTAATTACTTACCAAAACCTCAATAGTTTAGAATGACTTCAGCAATTACTATGGAGTTATCATTTATCAGACGCTTTTATCCAAAGCGACTTCCAGAGCATTCAGGTTATACGTATTTTTGTCAGTACATGTGTTCCCTGGGAATCGAACCCACAACCTTTGCGCTGCTAACGCAATGCTCTACCACTGAGCCACAGGAACATAATATTATCATAATATTATCATAATATTCACTTTAGAATACTGATCCAAATAATTAGTAATTCCCTCTGAAGAATTTGGTAATACGCGAGTCATTACTAGTGGGTTACCATGACCTTTACTTTAGAATTAATTATACATTATGTATTATTCATATTAATTATGAACCTGTATACACTAGTTCTTAGTAGTTCTTAGGGAGGTATGGACAAATAATAGTTACTGATTAGTTAATAGTGAACTACCATATTTGACTAAGCACTATCACTTACCAATTAATTAATCAGAGTTTTCTTTTAGTTACTAGTAGTTACTCAAGTGCTAATAATGCGTTACTCTTGTGTTTTTGAGTAGATATTCATTAATGGTGGAACAGTATTCTAAAGTGTTACCCTAATCTTATATACAGGCACTGGACTAAAAAAATGCATTAAATCAGTCATTACTCCCTAAATTAATTCAACAGGTTATCTTGTTAATGCTTTAAAATAATTACAACAATAAAATACAATTTCATCATGAACAAGAACATGAACAACAATATGTTCATGTTCAAGATGTTCAAAATGACAATCACATGCGATTTATCGTGCAGCCCAAATATTTGTATGTTTGTTGATCACAAAATACAAAGTAGATGAGGAAAACTAGGATGCCAGGTGTATTCAATGCGGCGCCATTACGGTACTGTCTACAGTGCATGGAAATTTGCGCTGTGATTGATTTAGCAGATTTATTGCATTCTGCAGTGAAAGGAGACTGGCGTTTGTTGCGGTTTGGAGAAAAAGGAAGAAAACATGACAGAATAACATGGCAGATATGGTATTTTGCGAAAAATTTAAAATTGACTTTTCAATACCGATCAGATACAATACTGATTTTGGCGGAAACTCATTTTTTTTTTTTATGCCATTTATCGCATTTTGGAACCAAACTCCTCATATATACACTATATTGCCAAAAGTATTGGGTCACCCCCTTCTAATGAAAGGTTTGACTACTTTAGTTATTTCCATGAGAACAAATCTTAATGTTTAAGCATATAATGATATTCTAGGGAATTGTGCGCTTCTAATTTTATAGCAACAGTTTGGACAGGAACCTTTTCTATTCTAACATGACAGTGCTTCTGTGTATAAGGCAAGGATCAAAGAGAAACGATGATTCAGTCAGTGTGGAAGAACTTGACTGGTCTGCAGGAAGCCAAGTCCTAATCCCAGCTGAACACCTCTGGTGTGACTTTAAATGCAGACCTTGAGCCAAAAACTCATCACCAAAAATAAATATTAAAAACCTATTCGTTCTGTTTAATCACCTAAAGGTCATAAACCTGTTTTAGTTTTTAGTTTTGTGTTTTGTTTAAACACATATATGCCTTGAACCCTTTTTTGTTTTGATAAATCTTTTTTTTTTGTCAATTACACAGATATCGGTAAATACATATACCAGTGTGGTGATTGTAATTCAAGTTTAATATTTTGTGTAGGCATGTCTGTTTACATTTGATGCCAAAACCGAACAAAAACGAAAACTTCAAGGTTTTCTTTAAATTTCTCTTTTTAGTTGAGTTTAGTTTAGTTCAGTGTTTGGTTGTGTATATAGAAGATCATTTTGTACTTAGTTGGAACAGCAGCTACGCTCATTTTTCTTTATTAATTTATCTTTTTCTGCAGAATTACACAAGCTTCAGTCTGGATCTAGCCCTTACGAAGATCTGAGATGACCGAACACCTGAGAAGAGATGATGACAAACCCCCAGAAGACCTTAGATGATACCAACCCTCAGACAACATAAAACACTAACATAATTTTGCTATAAGTTTGACCGCAATATATAATCATTGATGTTAATAGTGTTCACTGTCTGTTTGATTACATGTCATTAACTAACTGCTTGATTTTATCGTACATTTCTGCCATATATACATCAACTTGAGATATAACTACTGATAAGCTACTCAGCTATTGACAAGCTATTACTAAATATAATTTAGGAACTTAATTGTATTAAAAGCTGCTTTGCAACAATTTGCATCATGAAAAGCGCTATACAAATAAACTTGAATTAAATATAAACACAGTCAATGTTGTTTGCAGAGTTAGACCCTGTCTCCTAGACGGCCATTGGGACAAGACCACAGGAATCAGATGTGTACTTTGCACAATCAGACTCTGCTGCACTCTAGATTTAAACTGCTGATTTTGTCTTGCCAGATGAGAAAGACACTTTTTCGAACAGACTATTTCCCCATCTAAATACTGTAGCTGATGTAAAGCTGCTTTCACACAATTTGCATTGTTAAAAGCGCTATACAAATAATAGTGACTTGACTTGATACCTTATGGACTAGGATTTGGGTGATTTGGATGGACACTTAAACTTGTGTATGAGAAATACAACAAAAAGGAATGCAGCATTCAGGACTTAGTTATGATTTAGTCGTTAAGCATCTGGTAAAGCTCAGATATGTGCCATTTATGTGGCTTTGGAAGCAAATCCCAGTAACAAGACTGTGTGTGTGGATTAGATAAAATATGAATGAGTACTTGAATGATGAGAGGCAGAATGAGGCAGAGAAAGAGTGGAGAACAGGCTCAATGTGTGTTCATAAAGCTCTATGTAATCCTTACAGATGGATTGGACTGGTCTGCCCAGTAGGACCAATAAAAGGAATTCGGATCTGGTATCTTCCCTCTGCTCCATTATACGTCCATAAATTTAAGGTCAAAGGTCATGCCCTGTATGAGTTTCACACAAATTGACTCAAGCGGAAATCAGTCACATATATTTTCATTGACGAGTCATGAGCCAGACTTGAGGTTCACAGAAAGGCTTGACAGCCTATGGGATTACTTCTAAAGGAGCAATTGAAAGATAGAGGGAAAGAGAGTGAGTGTTGAATGAAATAAGGAGAAGCCAGAGTGTGGGAGGGAAGGAACAGATAAACGTGATGAAGGAGCATTGTTGATAGGTTTCACGTCTGTTTTTGTCAGCAGTAAGAGAGTTTAGTGGACCTGCCCTTGGAAGGGCTTATCTGGTATTAGCAGGTCTACTGCCCCATTGTTCCTGCCCAAAGACTCATGGGATGTCCAAGCCAACCAGCCAGAGCAGTGCATAACCTCCATGGCATTCTGCTTCATCTGGATGGAGGATCTCTAGACTTTTCTATAAGACTCTATCACTTCATCCAAAATATAATGCTTCCCCATGTGTGAAAAACAGCATGCCAAAAGAGTAGTATGTCCAAAATCATAGTTTTCAAAAACAGTAGCCGATCCAGATTACCTAGTACTTATGCTGAAATTCTAAAGTGCACATTTAATTGATACTTTACAATCCCAGGAGGCCACTGGAGAGGAATTGTGAATGGCAGTGAAGTACTTCACAACTGCTGCTGATCACATGACCATATCAACAGTGTGGATTTACATGAATCTGAATCTCATTCATGCAGCCCTTATGCATATTATTTAGAATATACATGTTTGAGTGTTGCGTGGTAAATTCAAATTAAAATCTAGTACCTGCTCAAAAATATGCGATATTGCAGTCACTGCATGAGTGCAGCTCTTGGTAAAAACAACAACAACAAAAACATTCTTACACATTTCTGATAATTTATTATATGTACAATTCTTGAAATAAATTTTAATTCTAAAACACTTTTTAATAACACTTTTTTTTAAAGGTTTAAGAAAAAAGGCCTAGAGGTTGCAAAAGAATACTTCAGCACTGTAAAAGTTCTCATCTTTCCATCTACAATATTAACCATTTTACACAGCAACCACATATTATTGTTTCATTAGAAAATTAGTTCAAAAACACAAAAAAATTTTGTAGAATAATTTTGATAGATTATAGTATAACTTGTGGAATTTGGCTAGTAAATTATGTTTTAAAACATGAACTTTATCATTAATATCCATGCAAGTGTAGATATTTATTTTGAATTCTTAAGACCGTTATAAAGAAAACATAAGAACACTCTTTGGAAGTATTTTCAGGAATAGAAAACAATATGAGAAGAAATGTTTTGTGAATCTGGCTTAAGGGTTTCTTGTAGAAGTGGATGAAAGGAGAAGTAAAAAAACATACAGGGCAATTTTCTAGGAGCAAGAGGGAGAGACTGAAATGAAATAATCATTTGGTAAGCCCAATTTTTCTTCTTTTCAGTCTGAGTTTGGAGGTCTGGCACCCCTGTCTAAAGCTTTTACAGAAGTGTCATGTTTCTGGTGACTTCAAAATGACAATTACAAAAAGACACCTTTTATGAGATCCATGGCGCTTCTCTCTGCCAATAATAAGTCATACACTCTCTTTCAAACATTTTTAATATACAGACAACTATAAGTAAGCCATTTATACAGCATGTTGAATATTATTTTTATTTTTATTTTATTATTATTATTATTATCATCAGTATTATTATTTAATACAGTAAGAACTGCTGTTACTGCTGTGCTAGCCCAAATGACACTTTCGACCCCCACAGCCTTCATCCTAGTCTACACTTTACCTCATTGGCTGTTGGGTAACAGTCCATAGCAGTGTTTCGACAAACGGGTGCATTTGGGGCATTTAAAATGCAAAACGGTCATTGGGGTCCAGGCCTGTTCAACACTGATTTGTTGAGGATTCGATCTAGCTAAAAATTATTGTCTAAACCAATAGCATTGAGAGTAGGACAGAACTCTCTGTTTGGCTGATCAATGGAGGACACCATAATTGTTGTCTTTTACATATGTTATTTAGATTTTTTTAGAAGCCAGTGTCTTGTCTGAGAAAACACCTCTGGTATATCCTATTGCCTTGGCATTGCCTTGAGGTTTTGCTGTTTCCATTTAAATTATCTTTTGCCTCTGAAGACGAGTCTTTATGCACTTACCCGTGGCTCTTCTATTATGTGTGTGTCGGGTCTCGGGTCTCATCACCTGTTCTTGCTGTCTCTGTGTTGTGGTGTCATGTGCGTGGTTTGTTTTGACAGCTCGCCACGTGCGTATTGTCAGCGTTATTGTTTCCCCGCCCTCCTTGTTTCTCTGCTCGTTAGCTCATCTTGTTCCACACCTGGTTCTCGTTACCTTCTTAGCTTCCCCTTTATAGCTCCCTGTGTTTATCTGTCCGTTGTCAGACTGTTGTGATTTTTCCCTTAGCTCTGACTGTATCGTCTGTATTACTCACCTATCGTCTTGTCTTGTTCAGGCTCCAGTGCTCGTAGCTGCTATAGTGTTCTCTGCACCCTCTCTGTGCGTCCAGATATCCGTGGGTTTCCTCTGGCACCCACCGTCCCCGGATCTCCTCGGACTCATTAGTGGACTGCTCAGCCTCTCGCTCGGATTAGCGAGCTGCCTCCCCGGCTTCATCTCTTCTGCCGCTGTTATGGCTTGTCCCGCCACTGTGATCCACCCACCTGGGTGGTAGAAGATTCAAGTCCACTCGAACTGCCTGTGGAAGCACTGTACAGCAGAGGCTTTATTGAACAGATAAACAAGCAGGACAGGTGAAGAGTGCTTCCACAGGCAGTTCGAGTGGACTTGAATCTTCTACCACCCAGGTGGGTGGATGATATCATCTGAATCCTGCCTCCATTCCTAACAGTGTGTGCACTTGATTGAATTATCTCCACCCTGGGAATTTGCTGCAGTGTTTTCGGACCTCTTCTTCAGTATTTATTTTAAGTGATGATATCATTTCTCAGTGCAGTTTAGTGTCACACAGATCCTTTAGACTTAAATTGGATGACAAATTAATAAAAGGAATAGTTGATGAAAATGTACTCGCCCTCAGGCCAGTTTTTTCTTTATCCTAACAGAAGATGAGGAGAAATTTAGGATTACATTTCTTGCTCACCAATGAATCCACTGCAGTAAATGGGTGCCGTCAGAATGAGAGTCCAAACAGCTGATAAAAAAATTATAATAATTATCAAGTAATCCAAACAACATCAATTAACATCTTGTGAAGTGAAAAGCTGTTTGTTCGTAAGACACAAATACATCATTAAGGGGTTTTAATTTTAAATGGTTGCTTCTCACAAAAATATTGAGTTAATAATCCATAATAATGATTCCTCCAGCGAAAAAATCCAATCCCTGTTGTCCTGTTAAATCACAGTCCACAGTCCATTGGCATTTGTTTAGAACTGTTTCCTGACTGTTCTTTTTTATAAACAGTGCTTGATCTGATTGATATGATCTGTGTATATTTCCCTCCTTATTCAGATGAGACAAATTTTCACTGGAGAAAGCACTATTAGAGAAATATAAGAAGTTATAAAGGACTTATTTTTTATAGTTTTATGACAAATACACAGCTAATTGTTTGATACAAATACGCAACTTTTTACATCACAAGATGTTAAAGGGGTCATATGATGCGATTTCAAGTTTCGCTTTCTCTTTGGAGCGTTATAAGCTGATTGTGCATAGAAAAGATCCCCGAAGTTGCAAAGACTAAAGTGTCAAAACCAAAGAGATATTCTTTACCAAAGTTAAGAATCTGCCATGCCTCCCTAAAACTGCTCATTCAAACACGTCCCCACATGTCTACGTCACGATGTGGAAATATTTGCATAAGGCGTGGTTTCAGTAACCGCAGTAGTGTTGATGCAGCTGTGTCAGGGAGAAGCTGTGAACATCAACGCATTTTATGGATGACCGTTTGTGAACCTAGGAGAGGAGGCAATTTAGACTTTTGCTATGACAATCTGGCGCTTCTGAATCACAGACTGTATGTTTTGTTATTAGTTTAAGTATTTTCTATTGACTGTTTCTTGTGTGTGTTCGCGCTTGACCAACTTACAATATCACATTTAAAGTATATATATATATATATATATTTGTATCATACTTAAACATAAAGGGCTTCTTTGTCGGCACTCCACTAAATTCTAGCTGCTTTGTTTAAAAAATCTGTACAAGCTGAAATACAGCTTGAACGATGACAACAATTACATTACTAACGTTCAGTGATCTAACGTTAGTGATGATTCAATTCATTTAATAGTTTATTTTACAGACTTTATTTTTAAAGTCTTCCCTTTTTCCACAAAACAATTTGCTCTCTAGAAAATATTTCAAGTTCAAGTGTTAGCATTATAAACACTGAGTTAATACCAACATATTAAAATAAATTAATGATAGAAAAATTAGGAATGTTGGACAATAAATATACAACCGGAATATAACAGCTTGACAGTAAACTCTCTTTGCAGTATTGTCTTATATTAATGCCCGTTGAAGGAAGACTGTAAACAAACCAAAAATGTTTTTTTATGTAAAAAATTAATTGTTTTCTCAAAAAAAATGTGGAATTGTAAATTGTTTAATTATTTTATTATGAAAGACACAGCAATGCATCATGTTCTAGAGATCATCATGTTTGTAGTGTGTTCCAGCAGATTAAAACATACAATATATACATATTTCAGACCTAGTGGAGTAACGTTAATAGTAAATAATAATATAGTAAGTCATGTTAATTGTGTAAAGTTGCATAAGCTCATTCTAATTTTGTGGCATATCCATATAAATCATTATTATGGTTTGTATGGCTAGGACCTGTGTAGGCATATAGATTCATATAGCTATATATATATATATATATATATATATATTATTATTAATTATCATTTATTAAATATACTGGTGCTTACTTAATTTGTGTACACTGTAAAATGATGCCTATTATAACATCACTTAGACCTGTATATACTGGCAGGTGACGCTAGGTGGCGATGATGAGCCGCAGCGAGTTAAACTCATGTATGAAGAAGTCACACTGCCAGTCTTTAAAACACACTACTGTGAAACGAACTAATTTCTTGTTGTGTTTATTATTTCCGCAGGTAAGATAAGTGATGTGGCATCGCAGCTTATGTTCATGAAAGTGTATATAGGGATTTCATGTGTTTGTTTAATGCACTTATGTTTTGAATGAGTACAATTGACCGCATTGGCGCACCCGCGGCTGGTTTGCGGCCGACTTGGCCGCGCGAAGGATTGCGTCATGAAAGAATGATTTATGTCGACAGAGAAGATTATATTTAAAATGCACGCAATCTTGTTTGTAATTAAGAGAGTTAGGTAATATTTGTTTATAAAGGCGTTTGTGTTCTGTTATTTTGGCGTTGTTTAATGATTACTATGATGCTGGTGGAGAGTTTACAAATGCTTAGTATTACTTAAGTATACTTAACAGTGCATATACACAGTTGGTGTGTTCGTTGAGTGTAATTGTAGTGCTAATGCCATTGAGTTAGTCTATATGGTGAAATGTATTGTTCTCATTTTTGCTTTGCATCCTGTATATCAGAAGATTGTGCAAAGTGAGGTTATTGAACTAGAGTTAAACTCATGTATGAAGAAGTCACACTGCCAGTCTTTAAAACACACTACTGTGAAACGAACTAATTTCTTGTTGTGTTTATTATTTCCGCAGTGTGAGACAAAATAAAAACTAATATGTGCCACCAGACAACATCGCCTCTTCTGTGTGTGCAACATATTCATGGCGAGCCAGCCAGGAGGACTGCTGATTGGATGTGAGAGAGACAGTTCCTCCCTGAGACGAACCTAGAATTAACAGAAGATTAATCTATACAGAGAATAAAGTACATTATAGAGACTGAATTCAAGCAAATTTTGATAAAAAAAAATGGAACAACTTCAAGACCGTGTTAGTTCCAAGTTTCTGATGCTAGAGAAGCCCGAACTGATAAAAGTCTGCCTCCATTTAAAGTGTAGCGAGCCAGCGGGTGAAGGATTCTCAGGCCAGGCGGCGCTGATAAGGCTGGCAGAGAGAACGTTGGATGAAATTGAGGAAAGTTTAGAAGAGGAACAATATGCAGAGAGCCTTAATGAACTTCTGTGTTTCATCGAGTCCCTTAAGAAACCAGCCGAGCTTGAAGTGTCACCAGTAACCCAGTCTGAGATAGAGAAGCTAAGAAAAGAGTATGCAGAACTACAACAGACACATACAAATGCTCGTCGCGCATTAGAGGAACAGATCGGGCTACTTGAAGAAAAACGTCAGTGAGGAAAAGATAAAATGAGTGCGAAAGAGCAAGTCACAAGACACAAATCGATTCCTGAAGTTACTTTGAGGAGGGAATTCCGAGTTTTCGGACAGATTGGAGAGGCTGGCCAAAAGGAAAAATTGTCATACACTAGCCTCAACAACCAGATCGAATCAGGAGTGAGAAAGGGGTATGCAGAGGCAGAAATAATTGAAGCAGTTATCAGAGCGGTGAGCCCTGGACTTCCCCTTAGGGAACTTCTTGAAATCAAGCGAGACCTCACACTTTCCACATTAAAGACCATCCTCCGAGGACATATAGAGGAAAATAGACTCTTCATCAGATCTACTGCACAGGCTCATGAACATCTCTCAGGAACCCAAGGAGTCTGCTCAAAGTTTTCTGTTCCGAGCCATTGAACTGAAGGAAAAACTACTGTGGACATCTGGAGATGAGCAGGATGGAGAACAGTTTAGCCCTGAGCTCATTCAACGAAAGTTCCTTCGCTCAGTGGAGACAGACCTCCTAAATGATGCAGTTAAGTTTCAAATCAAACCATACCTCAGTGATCCTAAAGTAGCAGATGAAGTGTTGATCGAGAAAATTGGTGAAGCTGCTAATCTGGAATTGGAGAGACAAGCAAAGTTAAAGAAAGCAGTGACCCAAAAGCCTCTCAGACTAAGTGAAGTTCAAGCAGTAGAACACGTCTGCGGCACTAAGCAACCTATGAGCAGCGAGATGGAGACTCAAGGACAGAGGAAAGATACATTGATGAAAGACATTATCATTGGCAAAGACAAGAAAAAACAGATACAAGGCAAAGAGACTGACAATGAAACTGCTAAAGCGATTGAAGACCTCAGAGCAAACGTCATGGAAATGACCAAAGTGTTCAGAGAGACAATGGAAGCAACCAGATCGCAGTTTCACCCATCCGTGACTCCACTACGAACTGAGAGGAGGTCCAAAGGCTGCCGATCATGCCAGGAGGCCCAAAGAGGTGAAGAGTGCAGGCACTGTTATCGCTGCGGACAAGATGGACATCTGTCACGGGGCTGTCGACAACAGAGGCCGGCATCGGAAATGGAGAGGACTGCTGAGCTGGACCCCCCAGTAGTCCATCCAGTCATCGGGTCCCTGACAAATTCAGAAGGGCGACATACATCCAGACCTGTACGAAGCCAACAAGACAGTAAGGAAAATAACATTCAACCTGTTACTCACACAGATGCAACCACTTCGGTTGACAAGTCATTGTCCCTTGCCACGCCTAGACTTTTGAACATCATTGGGAAAAGATGCCTGGTCCACTGTCAGCTTAATGATGTCGCAGTTGAAGCCTTATGGGACACAGGAGCCCAAGCCAGTATTATCAACGCGGACTGGAGAGAACGACACTTACCACATACCACCGTCAGGCCGATTGAGGAGCTCCTGGGGCCAGGAACACTGACTGGATTGGCTGCCAACCACACAGAGATCCCTTTCGATGGCTGGGTGGAAGTGAGCTTCCGATTGAGAGATGATACAGGCTCAAAAGGGACCCTGCAAGTACCCATGCTCGTGGCAAGTGATGCTAGCGTTGCTGAAAACCCTATAATCGGTTACAATATCATTGAAGAGATAATTACCAGGTGGGAGAAACAGAGACCGCGATCCAGTACTGTCAGTAGGGTAAGCAAAGCTTTCTCTATTTCAATAAATAAGGCAAGATCCATGCTTAAACTGTTAAAGACTGTAAATTCAAATGTGACAGTTGGAATGGTGCGAGTTGGTAAACAAAATATCCAGCTCAACGCAGGGCAAATAACCACTGTCTATGCACAAGCACACATTGTGGGGCAATTTCAAGAACAAAGCCTGTTATTTGCCCCAAGTGAACCATCACCACTACCTGAGGGTTTAGTAATGCAGGAAGGCGTAGTCAAAGTGGGTAATGGGAAGACAGCGGAAGTGCCTGTTGCCATCGCTAATACAGCCAGTCACCCAGTCATACTTACACCACGACTCATACTAGGCCACCTGGAGGTGATAAAGACAACCTACCCAATAACAACAGACTCTTTCCAGAGAAACGAAACTCAGATGGAGCAGGTGATAGAACAGTCAACATCCGCGGTGCAGACATGTGGGGTGAGTGTTACACCGCATCAATCAAAAAGGCCCAGTCAGTGGGATCCACCAATAAAACTTGAACACTTAACAGAGTCACAGCAACAGATTGTACGACAACTGTTAAAGGAAGAGTGCAATGCTTTTGCTTTTGATGATAATGATGTTGGCTGCATCCCCACACTGAACATGCATATCACACTCCATGACAAATCACCCGTGCAAAATACTTATATTTCTGTGCCCAAGCCACTTTTACAGGAGGTGAAGGAGTATTTGCAAGACCTGCTGAACCGAGGGTGGATAAGCAAGTCAAGATCCCCTTACTCCTCTCCAGTTGTATGTGTGAGGAAGAAGGACGGGAGCCTGAGACTGTGCTGTGACTACCGGCAGCTAAACCGTAAGTCTGTACCTGATAGGCACCCAATCCCCAGAATCCAGGACACATTAGACTCCCTGAGTGGTAGTTCTTGGTTCTCTGTCTTGGACCAAGGAAAAGCCTATCACCAAGGGTTCCTTGATGAAGAAAGCCGACCCCTAACTGCTTTCGTAACACCCTGGGGACTATTTCAGTGGAACAGGATTCCGTTTGGCCTTAGCTCAGCTCCAGCCGAGTTCCAGAGGAACATGGAAACCTGTCTAGAGGATCTGAGAGATGTTATCTGTCAGCCTTACCTGGATGATAACCTTGTTCATAGTATCTCTTTCGATGATCATGTGGCTCATGTTCGCACAGTTCTCCAAAGATACCAGAAACATGGAGTCAAACTCAGCCCACGCAAGTGTGAACTGTTCCAAAGAAAAGTGAGTTTCTTGGGCCGTATTGTGTCTGAGGATGGATATTCCATGGATCCAGGCGAAATAGCTCCGGTACAGGCCCTGAAGCTCCGAACACCATCTACAGTGGGAGATTTGAGGAAAATGATGGGATTCCTCTCCTATTATAGAGCTTACATACCCAATTTCTCTCGCCTGGCTAGATCTCTCTATCAACTGATAGCCGCACCACCACAAAGTGCCTTACCTCCTGAGCCTAAGGGAAAGAGAAAAAGAGTCAACACTAAGTCAAAAGGACAGCCATCCCCTAACACACCCATAACCTGGACACAGACTCACCAAGAAGCGTTGAACACCCTGATTGACCACTTAACAGAGCCACCAATCCTTGCTTATCCTGACCTGAGTTTACCGTTTGTCCTCCATTGTGATGCGTCACAGGACGGTTTGGGGGCAATACTGTATCAAAAACAAAAAGGAAAGATGTCAGTGATTGCATATGGGTCAAGGACACTCACACCACCTGAGAAAAACTACCACATGCATTCAGGAAAACTAGAATTCCTTGCTCTAAAGTGGGCCATTTGTGAACGCTTTAGGGATTATTTGTTCCATGTTCCACATTTCGAAGTGTACACAGACAATAATCCCTTAACGTACATTTTGACAACAGCCAAACTCAATGCAACAGGTCACCGTTGGGTCGCGGAGCTGGCAGATTTTAATTTCACCATTAAATACCGGCCAGGGAGATCCAATGCAGATGCAGATGGCTTGTCGAGGATGCCGCTGGACATTGACCAGTACAGGAAACTGTGCACAGAGGAGATAAACCAAGATGTGATAAGTGCTACGGTGCAGGGAGTGATTTTAAATTTCAAGGATGATCCTCTGTGGACAAGTGGAATTCACTTACAAGCTGTACACCTGGTGGAAGACAACACCTCACTGCCCACTAATCTGTGTCTGTCGCAGGAGCAGATAAAACAATCTCAAGAGAAAGACCCAGTTATCAACAGTGTCCTGGAGTACAAAAAGAATAACAGCCTCCATTCGGCCGTGCTCTCAAAAAAGAATCTCAGGATGCCAGACTCCTGTTGAAACAGTAGACACGACTGCACTTGAGCGATGACGGAGTCCTGTACAGAAAAGCAGGAAAGAGAAATCAACTTATTCTACCGAAAGAACATCATCAAACCGTGTACAGAGAGTTGCATCAGGAGATGGGGCATCTTGGAACAGAGAGGACTCTAAATTTAATACGTGAGAGATTCTATTGGTCCCATATGCAAAAAGAGACAGAGCACTTTGTGACGCGTGTGTGTGAGTGCCTGAAAAGGAAAAAACCTCATAAGACAACCAAAGCCCCATTGATGACAATTCAAACCACATACCCTTTCCAGCTTGTGTCCATTGACTTTCTACACCTTGAGAAGTGCAAAATGGTTACAGTACATACTTGTAATAATGGACCATTTCACTGTTTGCCCAGGCTTACGCCACAAGAAATAAGTCTGCAAAAACTGTGGTACAACATGTCTTTGGTGATTTTGCCCTCAAGTTTGGCTTCCCTGAAAAAATACACCACGACATGGGAAGAGAGTTTGAGAATCACCTGATGGATCAGTTGCAGAAGGTTAGTGGTGTATGTGGATCTCACACAACCCCGTATCACCCAATGGGTAACGGGCAAGTTGAAAGGTTCAACAGGACGCTCTTGTCCATGCTCAGGACACTGAGTGATCCTAAGAAGGCTGACTGGAAGAACTCGCTGTCCAAAGTGGTCCATGCATACAACTGCACCCGCTCTGAAGCAACTGGGTTCTCTCCATATTACCTGCTATTCGGACGTTCACCCAGGCTCCCCATCGATCTCATGTTCAACCTGCAGGTACATGAGAAACAGCAGAGTTATGCAGATTATGTGGCAAACTGGAAAACACGGATACAGGAAGCCTATGCAATTGCATCAAAGACTGCAAAAAAAGAGGCCTTGAGGGGAATAAAATTCTATGACAAGAAAGTCTATGGTGTTGAGCTTTGGCCTGGCAACAGAGTCCTACTCAGAAATCTAAGCGAAAGAGGAGGACCAGGTAAACTGCGCTCACACTGGGAAGATTGTGTATATATGGTGATAAGTAGGAAAAGCCCTGATGGTCCAGTGTACGAGATCAGACCAGAGAAAGGAGGACAGAGTCGGGTGGTACACAGAAACCTCCTGCTGCCCTGCGACAGTTTACCTGTAGAAACGCCGGCACAAAAGACTGTCAAACACACAAAAGAAAACACAGTGCTAAGAGCAGGAAAGAGCCAGAACAACAACACAACCCAGACTCAGACAGTGATGATGACGAGGGATATGAACTTTTCTGTAAATTTCCACCACGTTCTGAACAAAGTGTAAAGCCCATCACGCTGAATCCCGAGGCAGAACCATTCGAATCAACGATAATGAATGATGACTTACCCAAATACCTACCTGATTCTGAGGAAGAAGCGAATTCAGACGTCATTGAGGCTGAAGAGGAGAATGTTCCACAGGAGGACAGCGTTTCTGAAGAGGAGGATCAAGATTCTGTGAGTGAACTGGAGGTGTCACAGTCATCCACTTACCCACAAAGACAGAGACATCAACCGAAGATGTTGACTTATAATGAACTGGGAGAACCGACAGTGGTACGGAGAAATTTAGTTCTGAAGGATATCAACTTCCAGCCTGCTTGCGGTCAGAATCTGTAGAGGCCATGGACTTTAATAAACAACAGGATAGTAAACTAAAGACAATCAAATATCACAGAAGAGAAAAAGGGATAGAAAGAGGAAATAAAAAGAATACATACCTGTGACTTGTGACCTGTAAAGTAAACCAAAAAAAGGTAATAAGACTAAGTGAATAAGTGGCCGATTATTATGGAGTCTGATTACATGGTAAGATTCATCTAATTAAGATGCAACAATTTACACATTTGCTAACACTGCTGGTAGGAATAATCGGATAAATGGTCAAGTGCAATGGTTAGAAAATGTAGCATTTAGTTACTTACCCTTTTATTTTTCTAGAAAATAAGCCATGGGGATGACTGATGTCATGCACAAAGTAAAGCCAACTAAAAACCTACCTTTTGTCTTGCAGCAATGAATGGGTCCGTCTGGAAACAACTGTTCTAAAGTTGTGGTAAAATGTGAAGGAACATTTTTTTTTAGTGGGGGAGGGTATAGGCATATAGATTCAGATAGCTATATATATATTAGTATTATTAATTATCATTTATTAAATATACTGGTGCTTACTTAATTTGTGTACACTGTAAAATGATGCCTATTATAACTTCACTTAGACCTGTATATACTGGCAGGTGACGCTAGGTGGCGATGATGAGCCGCAGCGAGTTAAACTCGTGTATGAAGAAGTCACACTGCCAGTCTTTAAAACACACTACTGTGAAACGAACTAATTTCTTGTTGTGTTTATTATTTCCGCAGGTAAGATAAGCGATGTGGCATCGCAGCTTATGTTCATGAAAGTGTATATAGGGATTTCATGTGTTTGTTTAATGCACTTATGTTTTGAATGAGTACAATTGACCGCATTGGCGCACCCGCGGCTGGTTTGCGGCCGATTCGGCCGCGCGAAGGATTGCGTCATGAAAGAATGATTGATGTCGACAGAGAAGATTATATTTAAAATGCACGCAATCTTGTTTGTAATTAAGAGAGTTAGGTAATATTTGTTTATAAAGGCGTTTGTGTTCTGTTATTTTGGCGTTGTTTAATGATTACTATGATGCTGGTGGAGAGTTTACAAATGCTTAGTATACTTAACAGTGCGTATACACAGTTGGTGTGTTCGTTGAGTGTAATTGTAGTGCTAATGCCATTGAGTTAGTCTATATGGTGAAATGTATTGTTCTCATTTTTGCTTTGCATCCTGTATATCAGAAGATTGTGCAAAGTGAGGTTATTGAACTAGAGTTAAACTCATGTATGAAGAAGTCACACTGCCAGTCTTTAAAACACACTACTGTGAAACGAACTAATTTCTTGTTGTGTTTATTATTTCCGCAGTGTGAGACAAAATAAAAACTAATATGTGCCACCAGACAACATCGCCTCTTCTGTGTGTGCAACACCTGCAGTTCCTAAAATTATTTATGACTAAAAACAGTTAAAGTTAGCAGGTGCATAAGACAGCAATAGGTACAATTTCAAAACACAACATGTTTACACTTTTGTGAATAATTACCTGTCAGTGTCTTTGAGAAAATGATGAAATTTAAAGATTTTTACTGTCACATTGTTAGTTTTTGCAGTGGATTGACCAACATTGTGTTTTTTATATTACTTTGTCTTCTCTTTCGTTGTTATTCTGTCTATTTCTGTATATCTGTAACCTTGTTGAGTTAGAATTTTCTGTCCAAAATGGCGGCCATGCTACAGAAGCGCCACCTAGTGGCTGTTACCCCAAAATCATCACCTCTTGGTCAAAAGTTTCACCTCTTGGTCTTCTATACTCTTTGTCTCTACCCAACAAAACGGATGAACTCCTTCTGCTCTCCCAGACAAATAAGGATTTTTCAAACTCTTCTGCTCTGTTTCACAGAAACCTGGCTGAATGACGCCATACTGGACAGCGTGCTCCATCTGCCGAACTTCCAGCTGGTCAGCTCCGACCACGAAGCAATCAACGGACAAATCGCTGGGCGTTGGGACGTGCTTTTACATCAAAGATAGGTGTATAGATGTAACAGTGATAAAGAAGATGTGCTGTTCTGATCTAGAAACACTCTTAATTAACTGCAAGCTGTTCTATTCGCCACGGGAGTTCTGCTCATTCATTCTCGTGGCTGTCTACATTCCTTCGCAAGCGCACGTGAGTTAAAGTTCAGCTTTAAAGAAACTCGCAGATCTGATCCAAGAAATAGAACAAAAACACCCGGACTCTGTTTTAATCATTCTCTGGAATTTTAATAAAGCAAATCTTCTTTATCGCTGAGGTATGAAAGACATCCCCAGTTACAAGACACCATCCTCCAGCACTGCGGAGAATCAACAACTGGCAAACGACCTTAATGAATTTCTATTGCAGGTTTAAAAAAACACCATTCACACCTACTACAACCCCCTCTTTCCCACACCTGCACTGCAGATAAGTGAAAACAACATGCGCAAGGTCTTCAGAATGAAGAAGAGAAGAAAGGCACCAGGCCCAGACAGTGTGTCATCAGTCTGTCTGAAATCCTGAGCTGACCAACTTGCCCCCATCTTCACAAAGATCTTCAACAGATCACTGGAGCTGTGCGAAGTTCCCTCATGCTTTAAATTCTCCACTATCATGCCGTCCCAAATAAAGCCCAAATCACTGGACTTAGTGACTACAGACCTGTGGCTCTAACATCTGTGGCCATGAAATAATATGAAAGACTGGTTTGGCTTATTTGAAGGACACTACTGGAGCACCTGCAGTTTGCCTACAGAGCAAACAGGTCTGTGGATGATGCAGTCTGTGTGACTGCACTTCATCCTGCAGCATCTGGACAGACCAGGGACTTACGTGAGGATCCTGTTTATAGACTTCAGCCTTGCTTTTAACACCATCATCCCGGACACCCTTCAGAAACAGTTTCTTCCCTAAGGCAATCCATCTCATGAACACTTGACATTAAATGTGGAACACACAACACTATTATACAATTATTTATTCATCACACATACTTATTTTTCATTTCAAATTTGCACATGTCAGACCTGTACACACATAATTGTCTGTATTGTATATAGTTTTTTTTGCTATTTTGTATATTGCCTATTTGTATATTATTATTTTGTTGTTTGTGTCCTGTCATATTGCTGTCATTCTGTTGCACTGTGGAGTTTCTGTCACTATAACAAATTCATCGTCTGTGTAAACATACCTTACTAATAAAGCTCATTCTCATTCTCATGTCTCCAAATACTGTATGTTCTGATGCATGTTCATCTATATCTTGGATAGTTTGAAGATGAATCCATTTTCAGCTCATTTCATTTTTTTGGGTGAACTGTTCCTTTATCATGACCAAAGAACATATACAATTGCTAAATGGCTCTAACCAGTTTTGAAGTGTGCTGAAATTTCTGCTGGTCTTTTCAGTGACATGGTGGATTTACTTTTTCTGGAGTAATTCTAAGTACATTCCCTCGCATTTGACACTGTTTAAGTGAGAATATATATTTTTACCTCAATTCTCGCAGTGTAATGAGTTGATTCACAGCAGTGAACTGCAGATTTTGTCCTGACCTCGTCTGGCACCAGAGGGGGGAAGCCTGTCTGTCTGATTAACTCAAAACAGCCAAACTGACAATGATCAAAGCCAACAGAAGAAAAATACAACAGTGCTACGAAACCCTGACAGTCTTCTGATGGGCAAAACCATAGGCAGCAGTATAAGTAAGACATTTTACCATTCACAAGCTTAAAGTCCATCTAATTTGAAGTCATATTTTTTTTCATGACTCTAACCTATTAGCATTATCTCATCTCTATGCTTCCCTCACTTCCTATCTCTCTCTTTCACCAGGTTTTAATGGGTTATCTGTCACTCCTAAAGCTGAAAGTCACCTTGCTGTATTTCTCTTATCTGTTCTTACTGGGCGTGAAATGGAGACTATTTTAAATGCGTTTTAGACATTTCAGTAAATGTCACTGCAAACGGAATGTTCAGATAATGAGCTGAACTATCTCTTAAAGTTTATGATTCAAATGTCCCAAAATAAGTTTTTCCTTAAAAGTCATCTTCTAATTTATAAAACATGGTTTTACTTAAATTTAAGGTATATACACAGTACACACTGAAAACTTCTACAAAAAACTGCAGGGTAAATTAATTTAGAGGCACTGCATCAGATTGTCAGATTACAATTATATTTTGAATATGACATTTTCCCATTTTAACCCATCCACAGCATAATGGACCATATAATTGTACAAAACCTCAATTTGTAGCACTTCTAATTATTATAATAAACAACAGTTAGCATTTGGTTACACTCCAACAATTTCACAACTTATCGAGTATGTTATCAGCATGACCCATATTTTAGCTGTGGAACATTTGGTAAATTATATATTGACTCTTTAATAATGTATTTCCTTGACTTCTGTCTGATGTACAGTCGTTGGCACCATATTGCATGGGAAGACAATCATATGAGAGTAAATTACATACATCATTTTTAATTTACTTGTAGTAAAGTTGACAACATAATGCTGTTTGCTTATGTATCTTTTTTTTGCTATAGAAAAAAATGCACCCATCTTCTTTGTCAAATTCATCCAAATATGCAAGGTGACCTAACCAATCAATCAGTAGAAAACATGGTATTTATTCGCAATAGGTTATTGTACTCTACTTGGTAAAATTTGTAACAAGGACAGGATCAGCTAGTGGAAAAAATATTGTTGATGGATTAACATTTGACACAGACTGAAGCTTTGTGGCTCTGTGTGCCAATTTATGATATACTACGTAAACTGTCTGTATTAAACACAGGAAGTAGCCTCTGGCTATCTGCATATTGATTACGATAATTAAGGAAATGAAATGTGCTTAGAGCTCTTTTTTAAATAATTTTTCTTTCAATTAACCTGAAACCAACAGGCATCCTATTGCCATGGGAACTGAATGAGGGATGGAGAGGTTATCCATTGAATCATTTAATCTGCATCACCATCTGCTTTTTGAAACACATGCTCAGTTTAGCATTTTTGAGATTTGGATCAAGGAATTTGATGATAACCACTGGGGATCCTGAATTGAAATAATTAAAATAATCATATTGCCTCCTTTTAAATTAGCAGGTTTCATAAGATTTCAAAGAAACGTTTCGTATCTAAAAACTTAAATCTATTGTTCTCAAAATAAGCCAGTCTGTGTACTGGTTAATTAAATATAATCAGAACGTATTTTAGATGTAATTGCCGATTTCTAATTGCCGTTCTATTTATTTGAAGTGAATAGTGTTAAGTGGATAGTGAATAGTGTTGAGTGGCTCAATGTAAATATCCAGTGGCTGTCATCTTTTAATCAGAAGTTCCCTTCCGAAGGGAACTTCTACACTGCGTCCTCTAGAGGGCGCTATGGGAACGCCTTCAGCGTGACCGGTCTCTGAAGCATGAATAAAAGCACACAATACACTTGACATTGGTAGGTGGAAGCCTATGACGTAAGCAAATGAGCGCCTGCGGGCATAAAACGGCGCCTGTGGAACATGTAATCCTCTTTTTGTCTTCAGGGGACTTTGTTTCTGAAGTGTGAGTATTCTGAAACGCTTTAGGAGGTGTGCCGATCCGTGTCAGCGTTTCTGACACCAGATGACACACACGACTTATGCGTTGGGCGAAGAGCACGCGTGCTCTGTTCTCGAGGGAATGGAGTGTGTTCATTGTGAGCCTTTTTCTTTGGGAAAAGCTCCGCTCTCGTTTGTCCCTTTTCTCGAGAGAATTGGGGCGATCATCTGCCCCCCGCGGCTCGGGTCCAGCCGCTGCTGAGCCAGTGAAGAGACTGAGTTCGCGGCGATCGCAGATGGAGCTTGCGAACGAGTTTGAGAGAGGAATTTTTCATCTCGCGTTCGACAGCGGCTGACGAGAGTAAACTGCAGGAGGAAGTTGTATTGTCTGTTACATCTTCTGATCCAGCAGGAAGTGCTTTCTTGGCTCATGGTGGGCTGATGAAGGCGGAGAGGATATTTCTGAGCCTTATCAGCTTGTCTGCCCCGCGATGTAGAGCTGCTGGAGGTTATGAAGCGTGCGCTTCTGCTAGGTAGACCTACAGTGGAGGCACAGAAAAGGGGGAGTGGCTCGCAGTAGACTTGATGACCTCCACTCCGAGAGCCATACTCTGGTGAGCTAGTCTATGATGGCGAGCTTTGAGGTTGCCTGAAGAGGGGTTTTTGACCCTAGTTCTGCTGGGCAGGGATGGTGTTCCTTGAGTCTGTGACTTAGGAATCCAGCTTTTGGACACTCTTTCCCTCAGCATGGCGGCGTTGGCATGGCGTTCCCATAGCGCCCTCTAGAGGATGCAGTGTAGAAGTTCCCTTCGGAAGGGAACGTCTCAGGTTACGTACGTAACCATATTTCCCTGAGAATAGGGAACGAGACACTGCGTCTCTTGGCCATGCTACGGGCCTTCCTGTCGGCGTCCCCTTTGAAAAAAAGAGGATGACGTGTTCCACAGGCGCACTTTTATGCCCGCAGACACTCATTTGCTTACGTCATAGGCTTCCACCTGCCAATGTCAAGTGCATTGTGTGTTTTTATTCATGCTTCAGAGACCGGTCATGCTGAAGGCGTTCCCATAGCGCCCTCTAGAGGACGCAGTATCTCGTTCCCTATTCTCAGGGAAATATGGTTACATACGTAACCTGAGACGCTCTGTTGTTATATTAAGACTTTGCCTGGGAGGAATTGAAAAGTTGTGTTATTGATTTTGCCCTTGGTGTGACCCTTGTGTCTGTCAAACACTATCAGCCATCGCAGGATGGAACATGTCTGACTTAACTGACACTGACACACACATGGACCCAACAGGAAATACTGTGGAAAAAGTGTGAATATCAGTTACTCTACAAAAGCCTCAGACAGACATTCGAACTGTAAAAAAGAGAGTAATTGTTGGCACAAAGGATTTAGTCGATAACAAACAATCACTAAAATGCATTTACAAACTCCAGTAGGAAATTGAGAAACTGAATGGAATTTTTTTTCAACATAAAATACATGAAAATTTGCTATAATTTACTCTCAGGCCATCCAAGATGTAATTTAGTTTGTTTCTTCATCTGAACAGATTAAATTTAGCATCTCTTGCTCACAAATGGATCCTCTGCAGTGAATGAATGCCATCAGAATTAAAGTCCAAACATCATAAAATCTAAATCATCACAATAATCCACAAGTAATCCACACAACTTTAGTCCATCGATTAACATCTTGTAAAGTGAAAACATGCATGTTTGTAAGAAACAAATCCGCAACTAAGGCATTTTAATCTTAACCTGTTAAACTGCACGAGGACACCATCACACTGAACGCTCTTTCAGAAACCATCTGGTCAAAATCCATAATAATGCTTTCTTCAGTGAAAAAGCCCATCTATTATCCTCTCACATCAAAATCAACTAACATATTTGTTTATAACTGTTTTGCTATTGCCACTTGCAGATTGTCCTTGACCTGTGCATATAAAGCAATAGAGGGCACATGGAATCGAGGAATTACTGGGCAGGGTTGGTATCAAACCAGTCTCATGCTGATTATTGAAATATTTTGTTATAATGTTAATGTTAAATGTTATAATTATAATGTTATTGTTTACAGTAAAAACATGTCTTGTTCATTTACAAACACTGAGAGATGAGGTAAAATTATCTGCCGAGATTGAGTGCATACCACAGATGCAGTTTATAGCAAATTGACATTCCTTAAAATTAACAGTGAAATAGTTTTAACAAATGGCACCTAATATGAATTAGCATTGAAAATGATCTTGAGAATGGAAGATAATGGAATTCTCCTTTGAGTTCATAACATACATTAAAACAAATTGTTCTGTTCTGTTTCATTAGTGATTCACCATCTTCATAAAAAATGAAACAAATAAATGGTCTCAAAAGAGTAGTTCACTCAAAAATGAATATTCTTGACATGCTTCATAACACGATTATGAAAGAGTTTATGAGAGCATGATTCATGAATGAATTGTTCTTTTGAGTCAGCTCTTCAATGAATCAGTAGATCTGGGAATGATTTGTGCACAGACTGGACGTTGTTTTTCTATTTCTTCTTTTTAGCAAATAGTGAATAGTTTCTCACACAAAGACATGGAATATACTGCAACAAGTCATATGGACCACTGGACGCTTGAGTGTCCCTTTCTGAAAAGCTCCAGTACCTATTCATGGTAATTTAATGGAAAAAAGCAACTAGGACATTCTTGATAATTTCTTATTTTATGTCCTTCAGAGGAAAGATGGTTTGTAATGATTTAAATTTTTTTTGAGTGTACTGTCATTTTAAGATGGGAAAATGACCTCTGAGGCCGTTTTAGCTCTCTGCATTTCTGCTTTTAGTCTCACTAAATAGCCTGGAAATGGAACAAGAGTGAAAAGAGAACCAAGAGCGCTTTAAGTACTTGTTAAATGCCAATCAGCAGAAATGTCAACTCTCATGTTGCAGATGTTTCTAAAATGGATTTAGCGCTGTGAAAACATCATCCCAAACATTCTGCCTATGAAATTGCTTTCCCTCTGCCTAGATTAGCACTCTTCTCTCACTTCCTTTCCCCATTTCCCCCTCCTCATTTCGCTTTCTGTTTTCTCTCTGCTCGCAGCCATTACCTTATATGTGCACTTTATTTTCTCTCCCACAGAGAGTCTTTCCAGGTTGTTGAGGACAAACTGCCTCACGCTGTCTGCGCTCAGGGGGAAAAATGGGCTACCGGAGCGTCCGAGTGCTCTTCCTGTCGAAGAGTGGCGGGTGTGGGACAGAAAGACCAATATATTAGTTAGCACTCCAGCGCAACACATACAGTAGGCATGACAGTATTCTCACATAACCCTCTCATTAGTGAATACGGGTAGAATATCAAAATAACTTTGATTTTGAAAGGACTCAACGTTCTCGACATAACACGAACTCTTGCTTATTGAAATTCAAGCTGGGATGTAGTCAAGGTTATATAAGCTGATGCAACAGAGGCCTTGAAAGAAGATGATAAAACTAGGTCTTTCATTCTTGACTGTATTCAGTTTTTTACGGTGCCCGGGCTAAAAAATATGTCGTTCCCTCAACATAAGAAGTCGTGGCCATGAGAAATAGATGTCGTTCCCTCAACATAACATCTCGAGGACACTACATAACATCATATTCCCACAAGTTAATAAGACATTCTCATGAATTAATATCTCGTGGCCACGAAAAAACTAAGTGAACCGAAGATGGCCTCTCCCGGGCACCGTGGTTTTTAATAGTTTGAAATATTTTAATATTCTCTGTCTGCTAAGGTTGCTAGTTCACGGACAGAGTGATGTTAGCCTTTCTTTCACCAGATTTAGCCACTGTTTTACACACCCCCTAATGTCAATAAGCTAACAGGCTAACAATTGACTACTGCTGATGAAGCTGACATTTGAATTGTAATGCTTCAGCTTTCACACAGCAGTGTTAATTTAGTGGTATTTAAAGAAAAAGCACCTCAAAGTCTTTTGACTGGGTAAAGAACAAATTCTGAATTATGTTATTAAATGTCTGAAGTACAGAATGTAAATTTCTATGTAATTAATTATTCAAAGTCTAGTCAAATATGATAGCTTGTATTTATATAGTTTTCAAAAAGCCGGTTATAATTCCAGTTTTCTGTTTTAATTTTACTTTAAGTCATTTTGTTAATTTGTAATTTTTTATTTATTTTTATATTTAGCTTTAATTAAATTTGTATTTAATTTGTATTTATATTTATTTATATATTATTATTATTATTATATTTATTTATTTATTTACATAAATTGCCAAGGCAACATTTTTACAGTTTCTAAGTTTTTCATCCAATATTTAAATTGTTATTTTATTTCAGATTTATTAGGAATGCAAAGTCAGCAACACCAAAGCTCCCAAAAATATAAAAAGATTTTATTATTAAAAAACTATCACATAGCGTGTTACATTTCGAGCACGCAGGCTCTTTATCAAACAAATGAACAACACTGATATGCCTCTTTTTATACCTTCATGCAGGTGATCAAACGTCACATGACCTGATACAATACTATCATAATAATACCCCCAAAAAAAAATATATAAATAAAAATAAAATAAAAACAGAACATATAAAGCTAATAAAAATACAATTCTCAATATACAATTTAACAGCATTGAATAATACCTAAATACATACATTTAACCAGTAGGCTACCATCAAAACCTTTCTAAGAGCTATATAAATAAATATATATTGTATCAATTAAAGAAATGGACGGATATCAAAGTCCTCATTTAATCCTCTAGGGGACAACGTATCTAATGTGAAAATCCAAAAGGCCTCACGTTGTAAAAGTAATATAATAATATCACCACCGCGCCGTGGACACTTGACTACCTCTATTCCTATGTACTGAAGAGTGGAAACGGAGTGTCTCAACTTTGCAAAATGCTGAGCTACTGGACTTTTTGGATCACGATGTCTAATAGTCAAGTCAAGTCACCTTTATTTATATAGCGCATTTAACAATACAAATTGTAACAAAGCACTGCACAATATCAAAATAGGCAAATTGTGTCAATAATGTAAAATGACAGGATTTAACACTCAATTATCAGCTGAATGCATTTCATTATTGAATTTAGTAATGGCATTGTCCAGCTTAGTTCAGTTTAAATAATATCTGTGCAATCAAGTCGATGATTGTGCTGCAAGTGAAGTGTCCCCAACTAAGCAAGCCAGAGGCGACAGGTAGGGAACGAAAACTCCATCGGTGACAGAATGGAGAAAAAACCTTGGGAGAAACCAGGCTTAGTCGGGGGGCCAGTTCCCCTCCAGCCAGACGAATCAGTAGTTTGTTCCAACTGCAGCAAAGTCAGAGTGTAAGTGGTCCACTGGTTCCAGGGGTCTTTCCCCGATGGATGTCTAGGTGACGAGGTTCTCACTGGAGATCTGTCTCTGGGGCTCATCTATGTGTCCTAGACTCCGCTGATGGTCAGGGCTGTAGAGGTTGTCTCCAGGTGCTGATCCTCCATTTATGGCAGACTTTGGTTTAGTCAGTATAATCGCTGATGGTTGGCTTCCTCTGAGGTCCTCGGAGGGGTTGTCATCGTCTCTTCTCAGGTGTTCGGTCATCTCAGATCGTTTAAGGGTTGGATCCAGACTGAAGCTTGTGTAATTCCCAGCTACCACGGGATGTTAATCCCTGGATGAAATTATCAGTATAACCCAAGCTAAAGCATAATAATGTGCATTTGATCAGACATAGCTGAAGTACAAGATTGTGAGATGAATTATATGAATGCTTGGCTAAAGAGATGCGTCTTTAATCTAGATTTAAACAGAGAGAGTGTGTCTGAACCCCGAACGTTATCAGGAAGGCTATTCCAGAGTTTGGGAGCAAAATATGAAAAAGTTCTACCTCCTTTAGTGGACTTTGCTATCCTAGGCACTACCAAGAGTCCAGAGTTTTGCGACCTTAGGGAGCGGGTTGGATTGTAGCGTGATAGAAGATTAGTTAGGTACGCAGGAGCTAAATCATTTAGGGCCTTATAGGCAAGTAATAATATTTTGTAACTGATACGAAACTTAATAGGTAGCCAGTGCAGAGACTGTAAAATTGGAGTAATATGATCATATTTTCTTGACCTGGTAAGGACTCTAGCCGCAGCATTTTGTACTATCTGTAGCTTGTTTATTGAAGATGCAGGGCAACCACCTAGCAGTGCATTACAATAGTCCAGTCTAGAGGTCATGAATGCATGAACTAACTTTTCTGCATCAGAAACACTTAACATGTTCCGTAGCTTGGAAATGTTTCTAAGATGGAAGAATGCTGTTTTTGTAACATGGGAAATATGATTTTCAAAAGGTTGCTGTCTAATATAACACCCAGATTTGTAACTGTAGAGGAAGTAACATTACATCCGTCTAGTTGCAAATTGTAATCCAAGAGATTCTGTGTACTGTTTTTAGGTCCAATAAGTAATATCTCGGTCTTATCTGAATTTAATAGGAGAAAATTACTTTTAACTTTATACTTTTATATTTTTAACACACTCTGTTAGCTTAGATAGTTTAGAAGTTTCATCTGGTTTTGTTGAGATATATAGTTGAGTATCATCAGCATAACAATGGAAACTAATCCCGTATTTTCTAATAATATTACCAAGGGGCAACATATATAATGAAAATAATAGAAGACCTAGGACAGATCCTTGTGGTACTCCATACTTTACTGGTGATAATTGAGATGACTCCCCGTTTAAATAAACAAAGTGGTAGCGATCGGACAGGTAGGATCTAAACCATCGTAGAGCCTGCCCTTGAATACCTGTAGAGTTTTGTAATCGATCTATGAGTATGTCATGATCTATAGTGTCGAACGCAGCACTAAGATCAAGTAAAACTAGCAACGAGATGCAGCCTTGGTCTGACGCAAGAAGCAAGTCATTTGTAATTTTAACAAGTGCAGTTTCTGTGCTATGACGGGGCCTGAAACCTGACTGAAATTCTTCATAGATATCATTTTTTAGCAAAAAGGAGCACAGTTGAGCAGACACTACTTTTTCTAATATTTTTGACATAAACGGAAGATTTGAAATGGGTCTGTAATTTGCCAGTTCACAAGGATCTAATTTTGGTTTCTTAATAAGAGGCTTAATAACTGCCAGCTTAAATGGTTTTGGGACGTGACCTAAAGATAACGAGGAGTTAATAATATTGAGAAGCGGTTCTTCTCTTCTGCTACAGGTAATAACTCTTTCAATAGTTTAGTGGGTACAGGATCTAATAAACATGTTGTTGGTTTAGATGCAGTGATAAGTTTATTTAGCTCATCCTGTCCTATCGTTGTAAAGCACTGCAGTATTTCTTTGGGTGCGATGAATGAAGCTGAAGTACTAGACGCTGTAGGATCTACATTTGTTATTGTATTTCTGATATTATCTATTTTATTTTATCAGTAAAATAGCACACCGATGTTCAGAGATACGATTTTTCAGAGGTCTACTTGTCTTACCAACATAACATAAGCCACATGGGCAACGTAACAAGTAAATAACACTATCCATCTTACTCGAGATAGTACCCCGAATTTTAAAGTATTTCGCCGTATGAGGTCAACGTCTTGTTGTGTAAAGGATGTGTAAAAGTCAACGTCTTGTTGTGTAAAGGATGTGTAAAGGTCAACGATGTGTAACGTCTTGAATGTGAAATTACACTGTTGAAAATTACCACATCTGTAATTCCCATTTATTTAATTTCAGATTTATTTAAACTACTGAATAATATGTTTAATAGTTTTAGTTAACAGTAAATATACTGCCACACATTAGCTTCATTCTCTTTAATAATGGGCATTGCGAACATACAAATGTTTGACAGAGAGAAAGTACCTCAAAGTCTTCTGACTGGGTAAAAATATATTTAGCTCACAGTGTCATTTGCTTAGAGTCTTGTCATATGTAACATTTAGTATTTTCTATATTTTTTTCTATAGTATTTTCTATATTTCTATATTTAAGTTACATTTTTATATTTTCAATTTTCATTTTAATTTGGTTTTAGAAATTTAGATGTGCTTTTGTAATTTTGTATATTTCTATTTACATTTTAATTATTTTTATTTCAGTTTCATGTATTAACATTTCTACATTTTAGGTTTTAGTTAACAATAACTATACTATCACACAGCAGCTTATAACATTTTTATAAAAAATGCTTATAAAATACAGTACATATAAATTGACTGGCAGGCAGAAAGCCCCTCAAAGCCCTCTGGTTGGCTAAAGAACATTTCAGCCATTCAATATGTAACTTTCTGTGTAATTCATTCTCCAAAGTCCTGTCAAATATGATTGCTTGCATTTAAAAAGTTTAATTGAACAAGTTACCGTTCCAAGTCTTCCTGAAGTTTTCTTGAGCAGACCTGGCAAATGTTTGTAATGCAGGGATCAGTTTGCATTGTAGATTTATTTTCAATTTGCATGTTTTGTGAACGTTTAGTTTTTGTTCGCTGAATTCATTTGCTCAGGATGTTTTTGTGAGAATGAAAATTTCTTCCCATGTTTATTCTTTTTTCCTAAGACCAATTTGCATTTGACTTTGTACCTGATCAGCTTTCTCAGTGCTGTTTGTATGTCATCACTTTCTAATTAAATGCTAAACTATTTATGTTTGAAAACTTGTTTATATCCAATATCGGCCTGTGCCTCTGTTTGCAGGGAAACTATTTCGAAAAGAGTGAAGAAGTGATTTTCTGAGTCCTCACCTCCTTGTCACCATGCATGAGCAGTAGAATGCATAAAAGCAAATCTAAAAGAAAAGGCTAGGGAGACGCATACATCTTTAAAGAAAAACAGGCCTACTTTAACACATTTTTTTCCTTCCCTTTTTCCTTCCCTCTCCCTCCCTATTTTTCATCATTCTACTTTCAAGACAACTGTCCATGGGTGATATTTTAGTTCCTGATGCACTTCCTGAATTCTGGCTTCAATAGGCACCCTGTCTTCCAGAGCCTGGCTTTGAATACCACTGGGGCCAGAGACACAGCAAATCTGCGCTTAAGGAGAATGTCTCGTTAAGACCCTTTCTCTTCCTCCAGTCTGACTTTCCATATTTTAGTATACAGCAGAGAGGGTGAAATTCCCCACTGACCCTCTTCATGGTTTTTTGAAAGCCACAGACACAATTAGGGCAATCCTTACAATATGGTTTGTGAACACAATATTGGGACATAACTTGTTCAGTGATACTGAAAAATAGACCTGGCAAGGGAACACCATAAAAATGATTTTCAAAGTAAATGCATTAGTGAAAGTCAGTTTTGGCATGGACATAAATACGGTGCACTTTGTTTTGTTTGGTAACATTTAATTTTACCCTTGTGCTGTACTGAAATTTGAAGTTCCCAGTCAAAAATGACCGGCCTTTCTAAAAATGCTTGTAAATCTTTCATTATACTCTATTATCACCAAATATGGACGTTTTAATTTAATTTTGGAACTGATTGGTCATAGCCCTCACTGATCTGAGCTTATGCACAAAATGCATTGTGTGTGGATAATTTTGTCAATGTTCATTTAAAAATTGAGGTGCATAATCAGTGATCAGTGAGGTCGTTGATCAGTCAGTTCCAGAAGCCTATAAAGCCTGCACATAATGAGAGTGTTACAAGAAAATATAGTAATAACAGAAAATGATGCTTAATTACTAGGAACTTATTCTAAACCAAACCTTAAAATAATATGTAACCCGTTTAGGAAACTGTAAGATAATACTGTAGATATTAGCTAAACTTTCATTTTAACTTACAATCAACACAGCATTTAAAAAGTAGTTACTTTTAAAGTTAGTTAAAAAATATTTGTACAAAAATATTTGACAAAAACAGGTTTTGATCAGGTTTAATTTGTTGAACTGAATTCAAACATGAAGCACCCGCTACCCAATTTGTTTCTGTTATTTTATGTTGATGTAAATTTAATGTTTATTACTTAAACAAGGCACATAAATCAGGCTTTTAAACGATTTCAACATGGTCAGATTATCAACATTTTCAAGACTACTTGCTTTCTTTTTTCAGCGTTTTGTTGTAAAAGACAAAATAAAATACATTGTAGGTCCTTCTAGATTTCAGGCTGTATTTGAAAACTGTTCAAGACTTGGATAGAGTTCAAAGAGCTCCTTAAGGTAACAACTGCCTGTATTCACATTTTATATTGCAGTGTTTCCTTTAAACAATGTGACCTTGCTGATATTTTTATTACCTCTGTGCATTGGTTAGGCGGGAGGTATAAATCTATTATATTAAATCTATAATATATACATATTTGATAGTCCACGTTAGTCATAAGCTTATTGTTTCATAGTTCACACAATCTTTCAGTCTCCCGGGTGTATTGGAGGCCTGTAATATGTTATTTTATTTTTTTATAGTTGCTAAGCATGGCTTTATTGTGGGATTTTTCCTTCGAAAAAGCGTCTGTCTGCCATGGAGCGATGTTAAAGGGAAGTGAGCAAGTGTGTGTAAATGTGAGTAGGTGTGCGCCTCTGTTAGGGGGACTATATTGATTTGGGGCAGAGGGAGGCTAACTCAGACGGACGTCCCCTGAGCTCAGAGACAATGAGTAAAGTAACAGATCAATTTGTGCGCACACACACTGTGACACACAAACAGACTCCTCAGAGCTTTTAAAAACAGAAAATCAACTAAACTTAATTCTGTTTCCCGTTTGTAAAGGATAACGTTACTTTAAAAGTATTTCAGGACTTCCGCTAGGTTTGTGTGAGGAACAAACTGTAATTGATGTTGTTATTCTCACAGAAAACATGAAATATAGGACATAAATAGGACAAAAACACTGTATACTTTTAAAAAGAAATAATACACGTTGAAAGAACATTCTTAAGTATGGAACTGAATGTAATATTTTCTGATACTTTACTGCATGTTAATTGCAATTGAATAAATTGATTATAGTTTAAATTTACATTAAATGTTGTTGCATAGTTTAACTAATATTGCAATTTCATAATTGTATTGTCTGTGAAAAATGGTTGAAGTGTACTGCCAGATGTACTAAAAAGCATTCATGTTAAATTCAAATGTACTTTAATGTATTTAAAGATTTTCCTTTTTAACCTTGTATAAAAAATATTTGTAATTACACATTTATAATGATGGAGTTGTAATTTACTATGTTTAAAATACATAGACTTTATTCTATAAAGAATATGTTATTAGTATTGAATAACACACACCACAGTGAAACATGAAAGTCTTGAAAGGGTTTATACATATTTCATCCCTTTGGTCATAACGAACTGCAATGGTATAACAGCATACAGGTTTCTGAATTATATTATTTTGTGGGAGTAATGGCAGTGAACTATTCCTTTAGTAAACTCAGCAGATTAGTTTTGTGCTGTAGGTGATATTTTATTTGCTTTTGAGGTGTTTGAATGTGTTTTATTTCTTCAAGGACAGAATTATATTTAAGAGGAATACCCCGAACCAGAATCTGCTTGTGTGTATGTGTGTCAGTGCGTTCCTGCATGTTGATCTCCTCGGACACGTGAACTTCCTCTCACTGCTCTGCAGAGAAAGCAGGCGAATGAGCGAGAGCGGTCGCCGCTCAATCGTTAATATTGATTTGCAATTTGTAAACAGTAGGACCCATTTTAGCAAATGCCAGGCCTGTTTCAGCACAATAGTGTCTGGATTATTTTCACATCGAGCACCGGACGAGGACAAAGGGACTACTCTCTGGTGAGAAGCGAGCAGGAGAGAAATGGGAAAAAGGCTATTTTATCTTTTCTTTTTCTTCTCTGCCAAAAGAAAGCCCGCTGAGTCTGAGGAGGGATCCATTTTAAAATGTTTGGAAACAGGAAGAAGACGGGTGTTAGGTCAGGGATGGCTCCGCTTTATATATTAATGCTTCCTCTGTTGAATGTGTGGCTGCTGAGCACAAAAGTAACAAATTCAGTTTTTCATAATTTGAAACTGCATCAGAGAGACTGTGCAAACTAGGTTAAAATGGCTGTACCTCAACACGACTCCTCTGATAATGAAATGTTCTTGAAATGGCATACCACAAATCTATACCTTCTGTGATCCATGAGCAGGGCTTTTATAGTTTTGAATTTTTACAGTTTATACTTTCAAATTAGTTTAATGATGATTAGTTTTTACTCTGTGGCTGTTTTTCAGTGTTTCATAGTTTGATTATTTAGTTGTAGTGTTTCGTGCTGTCAAAGTTGTCTTTTCAAACCTGTAAGACCTTTGTTCATCTTCAGAACACAAATTAAGAATAAGTAATTATTGAATTAAGTATTTTGTGCACAAAAAGTATTTCCGTAGCTTCATAAAATTACGGTTGAACCACTGATGTCACATGGACTATTTTACCGATGTCCTTGCTATATTTCTAGGCCTTGAAGATGGCAGGTCTCTTGCTGTCTATGGAGGGTAAAAAAGCTCTCGGATTTCATCAAACATATCATCATTTCTGTTCTTAAGATAAACGAAGGTCTTACGGATTTGGAATGACATGTGGATGAGTAGTGACAAATGTCTTTTTTTAGGTGAACTATCCCCAACCTGTTAACCTGCACGAGGACACTGGAGCTCTGAACGCTCTTTGTTTGCACATGTCATTGTTTACAAATAGATTTTAAATAGTGGCAGCAAGAGCGGTCTATAGTGTTATCATCAGTATTATCTATAGGCATTTTATATGTTTTAAGTAAACAAACATTTTTTATTAAATTTTTTAAATAAATGAATAGTTCACAGAAACCGTAACTCATTTCTTTCTTCAACAAAAAATGTAGGGACCAAAGAGCTGATAAAAACATCACTATGATCCACAAATAACACACACAACTCCAGTCCATCAATTAATGCCTTGGAAGTGAAACATTATGTGTTTGTAAGAAACAAAACCGTCATTAAGATATTTTTAACATCAAACCATTGCTTCTGGCTGAAATGCCTCTGTCCATAACATTTCTGAAATTTCATCTACATCTTGGATGGCCTGGGGGTGATTACCTTTCAGTAAATTGTCATTTTTGGGTGAACTATTTCATTAAAAATTATGAAATGGCTCATGATATTTTACCTCACCCACATATGGATTGAAATGCAATTTAGATTGTATTATTTTAGGTAATTTAGCCATCTCTTCAATATGTTTCTCTTTATTTTACCTTTTCTGTTCATTGAAATCTTTTTGTAAATATGTGTACATTTCTGCCATTTGGAGAGCTACACAAGTCTGTAAGTAGGATTAACGTTTTAAACCAATCAGTAAAAATATATGTTAGAATGGAAGTAGTTTTGATCTTGCACCCTTGTGTCCTCCTAGGATGTTAAGTAGCATTTCAAAACAGCTTTCACTACGAGTGGTATGCTTTGGACTATGAAAAACGCATAAATAAAGCATAAATGCATAAGGTTGATGCTGATATAAACACACAGTTGCTTGATGTTTATGCAGCACTTAGCTTTATCAGATCTATCAGTCTAATGATTTAAACTGGAAGTAATTTATTGCATATAGGAATTAACAATCATCATGGTAAAAAAATATTTAGTTAAATATTTTGTTTAATAATTATACTACACATTAATTCAAATCCACTAAGTTTGATATTTTGGTATGCAATACACTGACAGTTAAGTTCTAAACATAATACGATTACACATTTTCTGTTTCACCTCTAAATACCCTCCAAGCAACTTTTTGTTGTTGTTGCCTGAAACAGGTGTGGTTTTTCCCTATATTAATTCAATGCAGGTCTAGCACTGGATTGAAATAAGATTGAAACAATAACTACAATACAATGTCGTCTTGCATGAGATAATAATACAAAAATATTCCAGATAAGAAAGCCGTGACGGCTAATCAAGACACCGCAACTCTTTCACTCCCTCTGCCTCGTCTCTACATTTCTTTCTTTCAAGTCTTTATCCATCTTTCTTATCTCATGCCATCCTCTTTCAAGTGCTTCCACCTCTCTCCTTGTTTCCCTGTGGCCCCATTCACAGGTGATCAATAAAGCCGCTTGATATGTTTCCTGTCTTGTCAAGCATAGAGCTGTCATTACTGTGCTCAGTTACAGACCTGCCAAGTGTATTACACGAGTCACTGTCGTCAGGTCCTGATTATATCAGACCCACAGGGATGGAAAGAGCGAGACACAAGCAAATTCACTAAACAGTTACGTCACATTTGCAGGCACTATTTCACGGTAACAAAGTTTTTTTATTTTGCCAAGCAAAATAAAGTGCATTCATCCATCATAAAAAGTTGTCCACAAGGGGTAATAAAAGCTTTCTGAAGAGAATCGATACATTATTGTAAGAAAAATATTCAATATTCAAAACTTTATAAACTGTCTCTAGCTTCGGCAAACTGTTGTAAGAGTATTCAAGCGAATGAATAGATGCAATTTACTGGACTTCTGTTGGACTATTTAATCTCAACAGCCATTTACATCATTATAAAGCTTGAGAGAGCCAGGCCATTTTTAATATAACTCCAATTGTATACAAAATAGTCGTTTTTAAAGGTCCGATTCAGGTTTCTGGATTGCCATGGTGGAGTGATGTTGTTCCAGTAAAGTACTGCATATTGTGTTAGTCTACTGCATCCTCTAAACAAGCAGGGATTACATAGTGCACAGATTTTTGGCATTTGTTTAAATAGGATAGTTGGAGAGTGGACAAGAGATGGAATGGTCTCAGAAAGGACTGCAAGCCAGGTATCAAACTAGAGTCACCTAAAGCACAACCCTACTGCGCATTAATGTTTCAGCTGTGCTTCTCCTTCCTCTTATTTCAGAATTTATTTTATTCTTGTTCTTTTTGTGGTGCACTGCTGAGTGGATTTCTGAGCATGTTTCCCATTTAAAGGCTCAGCCATTAAAGGACGCAGGGTAAGTGTGATTAATGAGAAGTATACTACGTATTCGACTCTTACTGTCCTCCAGCTGACCTGCAATTATTTGTTTTGGAGATGGAAAGGCTAGCCACAACACCATCCAATTTACAGTGTTATATTCTCAATTACCTCACACCTTGCAAATAGCGCTCCCAATCCATGGGAAGTAAGCGTTTGCAACTCTGACGGCAACCTGATAGCGGGTATCGGGTTTTGAATGAAGACGTGTGTGAAACAGTCAATGTTTGTTTTAAGATGGTGGCAGGTGGGCAGGCGGCATACCTGAGGTCAATCTGGCAGCTAAATGAATCACTGCCGTGCGGCTTAGCACACATTAGTGGGGTGTGATAAATCCCCACAACATTAGCTGGCTAGCCGCCAGGAGGGAGGCTCTGTTACACTGATGCATAGCTGTTTGGGACCCATCTCAAGGTCATTAGTGGCACACTAACCAACGAGTGCACGTAACCAAGACAAACAGCCAACAAAAAGGATGATAAGCAATGCTATCCATCTTCAGAGAAGACTTGCTAATGAACCTATGCAGAGTGCTCTGCTTGTGGAGGATGGGTAGGGACTAGGGAGCATTAAAAAACATGGGATGGCGCTATTATAACTGTGTATACATGTGAATTATTGATTGTTACGGCTATTGTAAGTGCATAGTAATGATACCCAAGAGACAGAGGAGCCTTGATGCTCATTTCAGCTTTTCAATGCAGCTATTTTATAGCATATGACGGGCTTTCTGAAAAAGTACAATACGGCCAAAAAGTACTCAGACACTTCACCCACACTTATAAAGAAATAGTACAGGTTTAATACAAGTTGAACTCAACCTACAGCATTTGTGACATAATGTTGATTACCATTAAAATAATATTAGCTAAATAGCAAATCGTAAATAGGTTTAACCAAATAATATATTTGTATTAATACTAACTAACTTTAATAGATGATCAAACTCAAGTGGACCTTCTACATTAAATTAACTTATTTCTGAACTAATTTCTAAAAAATTTCTTAAAAAAACAAATAGGAAAGAAGAGATTACTTTTATTACTTACCTTTTATCATCTGTGTGATTATCCTTCGGTTGATTCATTGTTCTGTGTTTTGTTTATCTTATGGTAATGTGCCGGTTTTTGTTTCTTAAATCTGGTCTCCAGTCTAGTTTTATATTTATTTCTCCCACTCCTTGAGAACCTAGAACTGGTATGCAGGTGCTACACTCATCCTTCCTTTACAGGTTTACTGTGAGATGCTTATTATGGAAGTAAATAGTTTGAACTGGATTATAATTGTATAAAAGCTTTTACATTGATATTTCTGTTAAAATAATTTGTATTGGACATTTTAGAGATTTAGGCTTACATTGTCAAGTCAACACAATAGTAAAATTCAATAGAAATAGAAAAATAGAAAATAGAATAGAATAGAAAAATCATACAATCTTGTCAAAACAAACACATATTTTATTTTGCTGTAATATTGGAATATTACGATCTGCGAATTTGCTTTAGTGTCTCTCACAATATCATCAAAGCAGTACTTTATTATTTTATTTTACACAGAATATTTCCTTTACATGTCTGAATGAAATGGCATTATAGGCTATAGCAAAGTATCAAACTTTTATGTTATGCCCTATATACACTGTATGATTTTGGGCTGTTCAAGATCAAAAGGTGATCAACATGAAACAATCATCGTGATTTCTTTCGTCGTGACTCTTAAACAGTTGTCCTATGTCGTTCTGTGGTTCAAAGATGGCTGTTGTCACAGTCTTACGACAAAAGATAACTTGTGAAATTGTCCTGACGTTGTCAGAAATTTAGGATGACCATCTCACAGTGTGCCACTATGACCTACGTCTACTGACCAGCCAATACAAATTAAACACAAAATGACGGACTTCTCAATGCGACATGGCGCTAAAGCTTAAATACCATGGAGGCAAAACGAATAATAGGCCTACCGGGAATCACAATTACCAAAATGTGATTCATCTTAGTCTATTTGTTTAAAAGTAGCGCATTCACATAACCTTTAGGGCCAGATTTACTATCAACTTGCGCCAGCGCAAACACTTATTTGGCGCAAAAAAAAAAACTACCGTCAGGTTTTTACTAAAGACACACAGTGGAAAATTAGCACTAAAATTTTATTTTTGCAACTCACCTTATTGAATATGCATTTATAGGAGTTTTCCTTTCGATCTGACAATGGGAGGAGAGTATTTAAATGAATCGCCCAAGGCAATTTACTAAGATTTGCGATCGTCAGTTCTCTTGTATTTACGAGATTATTTAACGGCCAAAAAAGCATATTTTAAGTCAGTTGGTAGACTTTGCGCTGCTCTTAGTAGATTGTTCAGGTCATTATGGAAATGAGATGTTGCGTGTGTTCTTTAAAGTGCGCATTGTCAGTAAATCAAACGCAGATTTTTTCCCTCCCATCTACACTTTTATGGAATTGTGCTCTAATGCTAATTTGCCCTGCTTAGTAAATCTCGCCCTTATTCTTCTATACTAACTTGTGTCGTAGCCTATTTCAAAAGGTGTTATCGGTCTACATATATCGTTTAGTTTAGATCAAGTTTAGATCAACGTCGCACAGTGTGATTTGTAATGATAATTTAAGATTGCTGAGAATTATTTTCAGTCGCACAGGCATTAAAGAAAGAAGGACAAGCACCTGCTGGTTGTTAGATGTTAGTGGATCATGTTCATAATTCATGTGATGAACTACTCCTGTTGTTATTATTCTGGTTGGACACCTGTGTGAACTTGAAGGGAACTGACGTCATACATCCACAAAAATAATATCACCTTGAGACCAGATGGTTAAAAGTCATTATAATAAATTACAATAAAAGTGAAGTTAGTTTTGAACTCTAGCATGATTTGTCTGCTAATCTTTGGTGTGAATGAACAACTCAGAATTTTGTTTTACACACAATCTTAACATTGTTTCTGTTAAATAAAACCCCTGAAATTCAGAGCATTTATTTCTCGATATACCTGTGCTCTCTAGGGTCTGCCTGCAAGCAGAGCTACAAAAAGGGGGGCTGGTCCTGGCAGAGGCCTCTCTGGGTTCGACAGAGAGCTGAACTGTGAAGTGAGCTGGAGGAGAAATTACACCCTCTCTGCTGTCTGTTCCGCTTCCACTTCCTCATTTGTTATGTCTCTGCCTTGTGTTGCTCCCTCCTCGTCTTCACTGCCTCAGTCTGTAACATGGGACAGAACATATGTCTGAGTCAATGACAACCAAGTGCTGCTCCTCCTCTCATCATGTAAGACACAAAAAGAGAAAAAATTAAATAAAGGAGAGCAACCTCTCAGGGGTTTCAGATCTTAGATAATGTCATGCTTCAGGAGTCATTAACATGATATTTTACAGTGAAAGTACAATTCATCTCCTTCAGCAGCTGTGGGATTAATGCTAAGGCCTCTCAGAGACAAAACCGTACAGTATATTAATTACTGATGGAGGAATTTTCTCACAAACTCCTGCCAGTACAAAAAGCCTTCTTTGTCAGTGTTTTTGTAATTGTCCACGATCATATTTTCTGTTCTTTTTTTTTTTTTTTTATTAATGTAGTACATATAAAAATGGTACATTTGAAAAACCGAACACTTTATTTTTGCACATAAACTTTCTAATATATATACAAACTTTAAAAGTTTGTGGTCAGTAAGATAAAAAACAAATATTTTATTCAGCAAGAATCACTAAATTGATCAAAAGTGACAGTAAAGACATTTGCAATGTTACAAAAAATTATATTTCAAAATAAATGCTGTTATTCTGAACTTTCTATTCATCAAAGATAATTGTAAAACATTTAGCCTATCATGTTTTTTGCAAAAATATTATAGAGTAATATTAGCTTTCTCAAAGTTTCGAGCAAAAAATGAGTATATTATAATAATTTCTGAAGGATCATTTGATACTGAAGACTGGCGTAAATGATGCTAAAAAAAGCTTATTCTTAAAAAAAAATAGCAATAGTTCAAAATATTATTATTTTACTGTATTATTTCTCAAATAAATGCTGCCTTGGTGAGCAATAGAGACTATAATAGAGACCAAAAATCTCCCTGACCCCAAACATTTGACCAGGATGTGTATACTGGATTTATTCATTATATTTATTGAGTATATTTATTATATATATTGTAAATGGTCAGGTTATACAACATCATTCAACAGCTCAAATTTTGTCATGTGCATTTTTTGGTTAAAAGGGTAAATAAATATGTATATATATATGTATGCATGTCATGTTTATGGTCTAATTTAGTTCAATTTTAATTAGTATCTTGATTTTGAAAGCAGTCAAGCAAACCTTTATATGTAGGAGCTTCATTGAAACTAAACTAACTTAAAAAAAAATGACCTACTGTATAGACATATCTTCTAGTATGTTGTAAACATATGCCTCCCAGCCCTCCTGAATTTGAGCGCAGCCCTAGAGATATTAGGAGTTGTGTGAGGGTGCATACTGTGAATAGCATGTAAATAAACTCAAAAAATTATCCTTTCACTGTCACAGTTTCCTTTCCTCACCTAGCAGTCATCCATTCCTGGATCAGGCCTCCCACAGACACACTGCTAGAGACACAGTCACTGAAGGCACGGTGGGCTGGTGTTACATCTTTATTCTTGACTCACTACAGAAAGCGGCGCCTGTGAGTGTGTGTGTGGGCAGAGGGAAGATCCGTAGAAAGCTGGGGGCAAGTGAGTAACAAGGTGCAATTGTTTCAAATCACAACACAAAAGAACCTGAAGTTGTATTGCAAAAGTTGAGTGGAAAAAAAGATACGTGCAAGTGTGAAGCGAGAGACGAAGTGAACCTGACAAATGAGTGGCATCTTTCCATTTTGAGATGGCTGATGCAGAGGGGAGTCTCTGTTTGTGCCATTTTCTCACCTTTACAGCTGAAGCAAAGATGTAAATTACATTTTATATCTTATTTCAGCTACTGAGGGAGAAAAATGTGATGTTCTTCCTATTGTGAGACGAACACAAACACACACTAATCCCCTCTGCAATCCAAGGCTAACTGAATTATCAACTGATGATTATCACTCTTAAGTAATGAGATACTATTAATATTTGTGTGTGCATGGGTCACTGTACCACAGATTAATAAAAAACTAATTTCAAGTGTGTAGGAGGAATGTCTGTCCATTAGACCGAGTAGATGGGATGGAGCTTGCTGTGTCCTGAATGGTAATAATTTGAGAGGATTACATGACGAGGGCAGATATCATTATTGAGCCATAAAGGTTTCAAGGCTTTTGACAGGGTGTAACTGAATTACAGGCTTTATGATCAGGGATTAAAGCTTGGACAGGGTGACTGACCTCAATTATTGTGTATCTTTCCCAGAATGCTTCACAGACATGCGTTTGAGTATGTGGGTGGCTGTCTTCATTGTAAGTATTCATTGTAATGTTAAGTAGAATGCTTAAAGGGGTAATTCAGACAAAGATGAACATGCTATCAACATTTACTTACCCTTATGTTTTTGCATTGGAGTCCATTGACTTCCACAGTATGGGCAAAAACACTGAGTGATTAAAATAATATATATATATATATATATTATTTAAGGTCCTATAAATTAAAGGGATACTGCAGTTCACCTTAAAATTCTGTCATAATGTACTCAAACTCATCAATACAAACCCATACAACTTTGGTTCTTCAAAATTGTTGATAAACTATTTTGATAATCTATATTTTTAATTGAAATTCCAAGGAACCACCAATTTGAAGATCTAAAAAGGGCATGAAGTTGTCGTAAAAGAAATACATAGAGTATGACTCTAATGCTTATCATGTAAATTGATTGTCTATCTTCACACGACTTGGATTTAACTGCTCAATTCACATGGATTATTTTTATGACCTTTGTGATCAGCTGGACTTCCACTGGAGGCTCAGAAACCTCTCAGGTTTCATTACAATATAATATAATATAGATTCAAAGATTAACCAAAGTCTTATGAGAACGACATAAGTAATTTATATTTTTTAACATTAGTTAATGGACTATTAAATAGCATTAACAAATATTGCTTTTGACATACAGTATGTTGAGATTAACATAAATTAAGATTAATAAATATTTTAGAAGTATTTTTCATTGTTAGTTCATGTTAACTAATTTCATCAGATCTCAGATGTTTCTCCTAATATTTATTGGATATTTAGTCTTGGAAGAATTGTTGAGAAATATTTGAGTTTAAACTGCAGTTTCTGACAGTTGATTGCTGACATATGAATCTGTTGATCTACTCTGAAAATTATGGAGAACATACACGTAAGATCTTTTCTCAAGGGAATCATCTGAGTAGGAGGAAACTTAAGCAAAGTTGTTGTTCATTGTATATAATTAATAAATAATACATATACAGTGCTCAGTGTAAATGAGTACACCCCCTTTGAAAAGTAAAATTTTAAACAATATCTTAATGAACACAAAAACTATTTCCAAAATGTTGACAAAGCTGAGTTTAATATAACATCTGTTTAACTTATAACATGAAAGTAAGGTTAATAATATAACTTAGATTACACATTTTTCAGTTTTACTTAAATTAGGGTGATGCAAAAATGAGTACACCCCACAACAAAAACTACTAAATCTATTACTTTGTATGGCCTCCATAATTTTTAATGACAGCACCAAGTCTTCTAGGCATGGAATGAACAAGTTGGCGACATTTTGCCAGATCTATCTTTTTCCATTCTTCAAAAATGACCTCTTTTAGAGATTGGATGCTGGATGGAGAGTGATCCTCAACTTGTCTCTTCAGAATTCCCCAGAGGTGTTCGATTGGGTTCAGATCAGGAGACATACTTGGCCACTGAATCACTTTCACCCTGTTCTTCTTCAGAAATCCAACAGTGACCTTAGATGTGTGTTTAAGATCATTGTCATGTTGGAAAAGTGCACGACGACCAAGGGCACGGAGTGATGGTAGCATCTTCTCTTTCAGTATAGAGCAGTACATTTGTGAATTCATGATGCCATCAATGAAACGCAGCTCCTCGACACCAGCAGCACTCATGCAGCCCCACATAAGGACACTGTCACCACCATGTTTCACTGTAGGCACCATGCATTTTTCTTTGTATACCTCACCTTTGCGACGCCATACAGTTTTGAAGCCATCAGTTCCAAAAACATTTATCTCGGTCTCATCTCTGTGAGATGGTTGCAGTTCCATCTTCTTTAAATGTTTGTACCACTTTTGCTACAGTATTCTGACTGATAAGTAAAGCTTTGCTGATCTTCTTGTAGCCTTCACCTTTCTTGTGTAAAGAAATAATTTTCTTTCTCAGGTCTTGTGACATTTCTCTTCCATGTGGTGACAGCATGAAATGGGAAGGGGTTTTCTTTAGGTAACACCCTTTTATAGTCAACTGTCTGCTGAACACCTGTGTAATGAATAATTAGACTCACCTGTGGTTGAATTATTGTTAAATTAGACATTTGTAGTCTAAAATTTAACTTTGCTCCAGAGACTTTCAGTGGGGTGAACTAATTTTTGCATCACCTTAATTTGAGTAAAACTGAAAATTTTGTTCTCTAAGTTATATTATTAACCTTACTTTCATGTTATAAGTTAAACAGATGTTATATAAAACTTAGTCTTGTCAACATTTTGGAAAATGTTTTTGTGTTCATTGAGATATTGTTTAAAATGTTACTTTTCAAAGGGGGTGTATTAATTTACGCTGAGCACTGTATTTAATAATGATGTCTAAGAGGAACTGTGTACAAGTAGAGATATATAATTTGTGATTTTTCTTTCCAACAGCCATTGTTTTCTTGTACAGTTGAGTTCACAGTAACTACTCTCTGGAAAAATAATAAATAAATGAAATACAAGACATAAAATATAACAGCTCTGTCCAGTTTCTAATTTTGTTTGGTGCCAAGTAGACTAATGAATGATACAATAGTGTCTGTTCCCTTGACTCATTGTGATTGGCACAAAGTCTATAAATATGGAGGCTCATCTGCGGTTGCTAATGCTGGGTAAACACTACTAATTTTTTTTTTAATCTTATAAGATCTTCAAAATGTTAGAGACCACAAACATGAGGACAAAAGCATCCTAGATTTAACCCTTTTTTTCCTATAGTTTTTGGTGTGCTGCGATGTGACAAAGACAGCACACCACACACCAACAGATTTTCAACCATCATTAATCAATTTCTGAACATGTTGAATATTTATGATTCGCAATAAGGGCGCCTCCGACAATCTTCCGAGCAGATTCAGTCACTCTTAACACACCTCACACCATAGAACATCTGATAAGATAATTTTTAGAACCACCAATATAATCGGGACATTACCTAGGATTGTCGGAAGGGAAGAAATCAGCCCAAAATGTGTACCCAGCATAACTGAAGTGGTACCTGCTGTCCCTCAGAGGAATATCAACCTCAGAGCTTTGGACATGATATCAGAAGAGCCCCTCTGCTGAAGAGTGTCAGAGGAAAGAGAACAACATCTATCCATCACACCCAGAGAGACCAGAAATGGACAGAGATAACTAGAAAATATATGGGGTAATGTTTGGTTCAAGATTTGGTTCAAAATTGACACTATTTAGTTTCTTAACATATTCCTGCTCATATTCCGGCCTGGATTCACAATCAAATTTCCTGATGGATAAAATAAATTTTCCATTTTATTTTTTGTCCTCAGCAAATAACCTGTTTCACTCATGAAAGGAGTTCGAACCATTTAAATGAGTGACTTCATTTTGAAGTTACCTGAACAAGACATCTTCTGACGATACATCTTCTGCCAGGCAGAGATTTTTTAATGACACATTTAGGAAGCTACAGATGCGGTGTTCCCAAAGCAACAGTTTGCATCCCAAAGCCAGCATGATGAATCCATTACAAACGTGAAAAATACAGCTCGTTTTTTTTTTGCAAAATCAGATGACCTCTCATCGTGAATAGAAATCACCCCCAATTGAGGTCCTCTCACGCACCCCATCGAGTCCCATAATGCTCCCATGATTACGCTTTTGACCAGCCATGGCCTTTGTCAATAAACGATTCACCTCTGTCAACCTATGGGAAGATGGCCCATTGTGTTTTCATCAAGACCTGAGGATCAGGTCTTTCATCACTTCTGAGGATCAACCCGCTAATCATGCCATACATTCATCCTCCGATATCCAAATAGACAGCACCTCTGTCTGGAACATGCAGATGAGGGGGTGGGGGCACCCCAACTCTTGTACTATCAAACATGTTGTGACACCTCCATCTGTTCAAAGGCACTTTTGAAAATTAGGATATGTGAGAGAGACGAGATAAAAAAAGGGGGAAAGATGTCATTCTTTACTCACCCTCATGTTGCTCTAAACCCGAATAACTTCTTTCTTCCTTTGAACACAAAAGAAGAGATTTTGATTAATTATCATGCTGATCTCTCCCAATGAAAGCAGACAGTAACAAGAGGCTGTCAAACACAGTAAATGTAGACCATAAAGTGGATGTGCCTTATTGCATGACGTCTGAATCCGCTGATGGTCAGCAGCATCCATAAGCCTCTTTTACAATCGCTCTTTTCAATGAGCCAGTCAAACTGGCCTGAATTATTGAAGTAGAAGAAACTTGAGTTTGAAACTGAATTGATTTGTGTAAATAACTCACTCACTCACTCACTCACTCACTCACTCACTCACTCACTCACTCACTCACTCACTCACTCAAATCAATCGGTTGGCTGGTTCATGTTTTTTTGTGAGCATAAACTCACTTTGTAGTTACTGTACAATTGTGCTTCATGTTGTACTGGTGAAGATGTTTTGTCTTGGAAGTATGCAATAAGTAATTTCTTCAATTCTGTGTATTAATCAATACACAGACAAGTGCAAAATAGCAATGGGATGCTTTTATATCCCCATTTGGATTTAATACATACTTTTGTGTAACAAAAAAATACCCAGCACCAGCTTGTTGTGTAACTCCATACAGTAGTTTTCTAAGGAGTAGTGTGTTGTTTAATAGTTAGCTTGCTTCATTTTTTTATGTTTTATTGATCTATGTACTTCCCAGAAGTACATTTCAAATTTGGATGCATTAATTAAAGCATATGAAAACTACTTGATTTAATTTAGTGTGTAGTGTGTTGTTCGATTTTACATTTAAAGTTATTATATTTTAAATATATGAAATTGAAACTTAATTATTACAAAATGGCAATTTCAAATATATTTGAATACATAACATGTTTAAAAAATGATTTACATTAAAGTATATTTGTGTGTACCATAAATGCTTGTCATTGCACTCAGCAGTACACTTCAATCATATTTTATGAAATTACTTCATAAGTCAAAAAAGCACTCTTAAGTTTAGCTTTAAATTTACTATTTAATATCTAGAACTATAATCTATGTTCATTTAATTATGAACAAAATTAAATTAAATGTCTGTCGGTTTACACCTGTCATTTTTACAGTATAGCCTATTACTTCCAAACTAGGTACTCTTTTTTAAATTATTCTAAAGTGTACTTTTTCACAAGGGTCTCAAATTTCCCACACACACATAAACATTCAAATTTATCACATCAGGATTCAAAAGGAATTTGGTTTTCCATTAACAGAGTGAAGGTAAAAACCGACAGAAAGAGTGATTGAGAGATGGTGAAAGAATAGTGAGGATGTGAGAGAGAAGGGGGAGGGGAGAAAACGACTCATGATGGTGGTGGCAAGGAGAGCTTGACTTTCGCAGGATATGATGTATACGTTCAGACAGGCGGTGGAGATTGCCACACAAGTCTAAATTTCAGAGGAGGCTTCCCAATGTGCCAAGGTGCCAACATAACCTCATCACATCTCAGCCTTCCCATTGTTTGCCTATGGATGTCTTATACACAGGCAGGCGCAAATACCTCTGGGAAATTAACTTTAGATATATCCACAACAAATTCAGCACAGATGAAGCAGGAGTGTCTGGTAACCCATTTTCCTACAGTAAGCTCACTCTCCTCATAGAGCTGTCGTGCCTTTAAAATCCAGTCCCTGGTTATTTCCCTACCATCTCATTAATGCTTTGATTAATTATTAATCAAATGAAGTGAAATAGAGTGAGCTCTATGAATTTATATGTGGATTTGCTCCGGAATCATTGGATGATTGTCAGCTGTGAAGGATTTTAAGGATTTAATGAGTTGTAGACAGGATCAGGTTTCTAAAAATCTCTCATCATTGTTGTAATGCGGTATGAAGTTTATTGCCATATAAACTGTGTTTGGTCTATCAATTAAATTATTTGCAGTTCACCTAGTAGCTGATGTTCAACTGTCTGTTATGAAGGCTGTTTCTCCTTTTCCATTTGTTTATCTGACACACTGCCAATAAAATAGCCATCAATCAATGACATATTCAAAAGAATTAGCATTTTCACACAGCACATTTGATAGCTCACATGCATTTAACTGTTAAAAACACAAAACATTTAAAAATGTAATTCATATTTACAGATTTTGTAAACCAGCCTATTATGTTTTGCTGGTTTTATCTGGTCTGGCGAGTCTCCCAGCCTGGCAAGCTAACAAGTACCCAAACCCTCTATAAATCCATCCTAAGCAGACTGGGGGGGCCTAAGACAGTTTGCTGGTTTAATCTGGTGTAGTTAGTCTCCTCAACTAATCAGCTAAAAAGTGCCCAAAACTCCTATAAATCCTGCATGAACAGACTAGGTGGCCTACAATGGTTTGCTGGTCTTAGCTGGTTTAATCTGGTCTATCTGGTCTAGTAAGTCGCCAAGCCTCGCCAGCTAACAAGTACCAAAAACACATCTAAATCCAGCCTGAACAGACTGGGAGACCTGAATCTGGTCTAGCTGGTCTCCTAGCCTGGCCAGCTAAAAAAGTACCCCTCAAAATCCAGCCTGATCAGAATGGGAAAGCTAAAACAGTTTTCTAGTCTTAGCTGGTTTAATCTGGTATAGCTACAGCAGTCTCCCAGCCTCGTCAGCTAACAAGTGCCCAAACCCCTCTAAATAATTCCTGAGGAGACTGGGAGGCTTAAGACAGTTTGCTGGTTTTAGCTGGTTTAATTTGTTCTAGCTGCAGCTAACAAATGCCCTAGATGCACTAAATCCAGAAAACTGGACCAGCTTGCTTAGACTGGGAGACTTAAGATGGTTTAAGATGGTCTGGCTGCTCTCTCAGCCTGGCCAACATGGTCTTAGCCCGTTTTTTTCTGGTCAGTCAGATGGTCACCAAACCAAGCAAATTCCCAAACCACTCTAAAACCAGCAACCAGCGTATACTGCATATATAGTGTTTTTGTTTTCTTTTTTTCTCTCTCCTTCATTGTGTTTATTGCTTTATTTATAAGCCAGGCTAGCATGTTTCACCTTGGTGGAATATCTGTTTTGAGTTCTCCAGCACCTGGAAGTATTTAAGTGGGTTTTACGCCTGATGAGGTAGCGTCTCACACTCCCCTGAGGAACACAAGCATGCTGGGAGCAAAATAAACACAGACGCTCACCAGGTCACTTACGGTCTCTTGAGCATTTTATTCTGATTCTCACCGCTATCTGAAAATCATAGTTACGACAACTGTCAGGGGATTCCCATCAAGGACAAACTCTCCACTCTATTGTGCTGTGTCTTTTACTGCACAAAGTCTGAGGTCTTTTGTAAATGGAGCAGCAAGGAGAGGAACAATGTTTTACCTTGGATAAAAATTTCAGAGAATTGGTTATGCATTTAAAAGCCTCATTGATGAGTGAGAAGGGCCAATAGAGTGCACATATACCTGTTCACACCTCCATTCATCCCTCTCTCACCCTGCGTTCCATTCAGAAGGGTTCATCCCTACGTACTAATCCCTTCAAAGGGTTTACCCTCCGGAGTGAGAGCTTTGAAGGGTGTAGGGAACCAAGCAACTGTTTCTTGAAGTGTCCTTCTGCGTCATTATCACGTGCCCATACGGAGGCACCCATCATCATGGAAATAATCTGTGCAAAGGATCATGGGGGGGCCAAAATGTCCATCAGTTGTACCCTTCGAAATCCTTCATTCTGAAAGGCCCTTTGAAATGGCCAGTTTTGAGCACTTTGGTTTGGAACAACCCTTCAATATGGTAGCCATGATTGTTTTTACTTCGAAGTGCCCTTTGGAGGGTGATATATCCCATTTGGAATGCACTGTCCTTCTTCTGCTTGACTTCCTGTTTGGCCTACTCCAGAGCCAGCTGTGCAATTATGAGATGTGTTAATCAGCTTGACCACAAAGGCTTGTCACAGTGTAGCAAAGATATTCTTATTCCAAGGATTATTAGACTTAAGAACCCTTGGAATTTTGTATTTTCAGATGTATTTTCAGTGGACTTATTTTCAGTGGATAGAGCTGAAATCGTATAAGTAAAGGAATTGTTCACCCCAGAAAATGAAAAGTAAATTTGATCATTTACTTACCTTTATTTCATTCCAACCCAGCTCCCATAATGAAAGTAGACGTCAAGCTCCCAAAAATTATAACTATTTTCATAACTAATTTGCAGCTGTACATATTAAAATGTTCTGTTTGTGATCTATCGGTCACGTGACATGCAGAATCCAGTGCTTTTTGGTCTCAAACTTGCTGCAACACGTCTAAAGGCGTCATAATATGAATATGGAAACGCATACATTATTTTTTGTTGGCGAGAAAGATTATCACTTTTGAACCTTAGCAGTATAAATTACCTTCTACTTTCATTATGTTTACATTTTAATTTGCATTTGGTAGACTTGCAATACATTTAAGGTATAGAGTACATTATATAGTCATTAAGTACAACATATAGTCCTTGATAGGCTGTGACATGCAGAACTAGCAAGTATTGGTTAATAGTTGTCCTCTTTGAGAGCTGTGCTGTGAATAATGCAGCATATCACCTTGCCAAAGTGCCATCTGTGGTCCATATCACATAAGATCTCTCCAATGCACGTGCAAAGATATTTGAAATGTAAATGTGTCTGAAAAATAAATGTCTGCTTGATTAAAGATCTGTCACAATTTTTCACAGTAGATCATCACAGACACCTATATATCACAGTCAAAGGCAAGGTCACTGAATTATTACAGTGTGATGCTACATATTGGTCTGAAAAAGAGACCACATTTAAAAATCTATGAATGTCACTGCATTATATAATTCAATTAAATTTAAGTTTATTTGTATTGCACCTTTTAAGATACAATCGTTGCAAAGCAGCTTTACAGGAAATAAAGTTTACACAATATATTTATATATTGTAGAAACTTACTATATTTAACTTATGACTAAATTTGGTAATTCTGTATATTGTTTGAGGGTTGGCATTCTCTGAGGTACTCTGAGGGGTTGGCATCATCTCTTCTCGGGTGTTCGGTCATCTCAGATCATTTAAGAGTTGGATCCAGACTGAAGTAATTCCACGGATGATAACTAATTCCAAGTCATCATCAGAAACAGAGGCAGAAACAGAGAAACAAATAGAGACATAATTAGCATAGCTAAACTTATTTGTTCAACCCAAGCTAAAGAATAATAATGTGCGTTTGATCAGATATAACTGCAGTACAATATTATGAGATGCATTATATGAACGCTTTGCTAAAGAGATGTGCCTTTAATCTAGATTTAAACAGAGAGAATGTGTCTGAACCCCGAACATTATCAGGAAGGCTATTCCAGAGTTTGGGAGCCAAATATGAAAAAGCTCTACCTCCTTTAGTGGACTTTGCTATCCTAGGTACAACAAAAAGTCCAGAGTTGTTTTACCTTAGGGAGCGGGTTGGATTTTAGCATGGTAAAATACTAGTTAGGTACGCAGGCGCTAAACAATTTTGGGCCTTATAGGTAAGTAAAAAAAAATTGTAGCTGATACGGAAGTTAATAGGAAGCCAGTGCAGGGGTAATATGATCATATTTTCTTGACCTGGTAAGTACTCTAGTTAATGTATTTTGTACTATCTGTAGCTTGTTTATTGAAGATGCAGGACAACAACCTAGCAGTGCATTACACTGGTCTAGTCTAGAGGTCATGAATTCATGAACTAGCTTTTCTGCATCAGAAACAGGTAACATGTTCCGTAGCTTGGCAATGTTTCTAAGATAGAAGAATGCTGTTTTTGTAACATGGGAAATATGTTTTTTAAAAGAAAAATTGCTGTCTAATGTAACACCCAGATTTTTGACTGTAGAGGAAGTAATAGTACATCCGTCTAGTTGCGAATTGTAATCCAAGAGATTCTGTGTACTATTTGTTGGTCCAATAAGTAATATATCTGTCTTATCTGAATTTAATAGGAGAAAACTATTGGTAATCCAATCTTTTACATTTTTAATACACTCTGTTAACTTAGATAATTTAGAAGTTTAATCTGGTTTTGTTGAGATTTAAAGTTGAGTATCAACAGCATAACAATGAAAAATAATCCTGTATTTTCTAATAATATTACCAAGGGGTAACATCTATATTGAAACTATCAGAGGACCTAGATCCTTGAGTTGCTCCATACTTTACTGGTGATAATTGGAATGACTCCCCATTTAAATAAACAAAGTGGTAGCGATCGGACAGGTAGGATCTAAACCATCTTAAAGCCTACCCTTGTAGTTTTGTATACCCATATAGTTTTGTAATCGATCTATGAGTATGTCATGATCTATAGCAGGGTTCCTCAAATCTTTCCCTGCAGGTCCAATCTGCTGCAGAGTTTAGCTCCAACCCTGTTCAAACTCACCTACCTGTTATTTTCTAATGATCTTGAAGACTCTGATTAGCATTCTCGGGTGTGTTTGAGTTGGGTTAGAGCTAAACTCAGGAATGGTCCAGATTTGAGGACCCCTGATCTATAGATTCGAAGTCAGCACTAAGATCAAGTAAAACTAGCAATGAGATGCAGCCTTGGAGTGACGCAAGAAGTAAGTCTTTTGTAATCTTAACAAGTGCAGTTCCCTGAAGAGGGAACAAGGTGTAATTGGGACGTCAGAGCGGGTGACGTCACGAACCAGGAAGCTATAAAGCCTGCCCAAACGAAGCTGTCACTAGCTTTTTGTGTCTTCACTAGCGCTCTGTGTGAATCTGTCTGTCATATTTGTTGATATCTGTCAATATTCATTGCAGTAGTTATAGCGAGCAAGCAACATCAAGCTTTTAGGATGTGTGTTCGTCCCTGTCCGCGTTATTTAACGGGTGGGGATACACACATTCTATGTGTTGCTTGTTTGGGAGAGTAGCATACATAGTCAGCGCTTGAGAGCGCTGAGCGTGAGCACTGCTTACGGACACTCCGATCCCGTCTGGCGTTCTTTCGCGAGGACGCTCAGGCTCGCGTTCCCCAGGGCTCTGGTCCCGCTGCTGCCGAGGCACAGCGTAGGCTGCGGTCCTGGGGTTTGCAAATGGATCTGTCAGTGGAGGTAGAGATGGGCACTGCCTTATCTCTGCCTTCACCTGACAGGTTCAGTGCTTCGTATCAGGGTTGGGAAGCACACGCTGCGGTTTCTTCCGCCCCGATCGAGGCACATACACTGCAGCTATCTGATTCTGAGGAATTAGATCCTGCCAATGCAAGAGATACTGAGGATCGCCACCTCAGTCTTGTGCTTATGAGAAGCTGGTTGAGGTTGTGACAAGAGCGGTTGAGAAATTATGTATTGATTGGCCAGCAGAAAGGGAAGATGTTCGTTTAAGAGGCAAACTTGACGAACGCTTTTTACCTTCTAGTGCACAACCTCAAGCTGGGGATTACCATTTTTCCCTGATCTCCACACTGAGGTCTGGAGATTATGGGAGAAACCGGTTTCTTATAGAGTCTATAGTACACAAATATCACACTATTCCTCTATATTAAATAAAAAGAGCATGGTTATGGAGAGATGCCTAAGGTGGAATAGACGCTCGTGAGCTAACTCTCCCCTGAATCATCCTCATCCATTAAATCCCCGATATTACCCACTAAACCATTGAGAATCTCATCAGCACTGGTGGGAAAGGCTTATTCAGCAGCTGGTCAAGCACCTCATTTTATGGTGCCCGTCTCCCTTCGATGTCCTCAGGGGACCGGTCTGCCAACCCTGCCACCTCGTGTGCTTCAGGGCGCAGTGGTCTCCGGCGAGCGCATATCCCAAGGTCCACCCGAAAACGTAGTTGCCTCGGGATGCCCGCCCCTCTGAGCAGGGTTTCAGAGCGATCAGCTCAGATGCCTTCTGCCGGTTCACCGCTTCAGGACGTCGTTCTGACTTCACAAATACATACAAATCCAGAAACCAGTCTCGAGATAGTAGAATTTTTTGGAAATTTCTTCCAAATATATCTCATTGGGTCCTGCAGACTATAGAAAAAGGGTATCAAATACAGTTCGAGTCTCGCCCGCCTAGGTTCATGGGGGTTTTGTCCACCAAGGTGGCCCCCCCAGCAGGTTCTGGTAATGGAACAGGAAATAAAAGCTCTGTTAGAGAAAGGGGCCATAGAATATGTACCTCACTCCAACAGGGAAACTGAGTTTTACAGCCGGTATTTCATAGTTCCAAAGAAGGATGGAGGGTTGCTTCCCATTTTAGATCTTCGAGTTCTGAATTAATTCATTATGCAGCTCAAGTTCAAAATGTTAACTTTGAGACAAATCGTGTCACAGATCAGATCAGAGGACTGGTTTGTCACGATAGATCTCAAAGACGCATACTTTCACATATCCATCCTTCTGTGTCACAGGAAGTTCCTGAGGTTCACTTTTGGGGCAAAGCATACCAGTATCGGGTTCTTCCGTTCAGCCTAGCATTATCAACCCGCACTTTCACGAAATGTGTAGATGCAGCCCTGGTACTTCTTCGGCTTCCGGGTATTCTCATTATGAACTTAAATAGGTAAGATTATTGAAAAGGTAGTTTTTAATCAGCTGAACAACTACTTAAACTCAAATGGATACCTGGATAATTTTCAATCTGGTGCATCACAGCACAGAGATAGCACTCATTAAGATAATAAATGATATTCGCTTTAATTCTGATTCTGGCAAAATATCAGTGCTGGTACTACTAGATCTTAGTGCTGCGTTTGACACTGTCGATCATAACATGCTTCTAGAGAGACTGGAAAACTGGGTTGGGCTTTCTGGGATGGCACTCAAATGGTTCAGGTCATACTTAGAAGGGAGAGGTTATTTTGTGAGTATAGGAGAGGATAAGTCTAAGTGGACATCCATGACATGTGGATTCCCACAAGGCTCAATTCTTGCACCGCTCTTGTTTAGTTCACCCCCAGTTCCATATGCTCCCACTAAGTCAGATAATGAGGAAGAACCAAATTGCCTATCACAGCTATGCTGATGATACCCAGATCTACCTAGCCTTATCTCCAAATGATTATAGCCCCATTGACTCCCTCTGCCAATGCATTGATGAAATGAACAGTTGAATGTGCCAAAACTTTCTTCAGTTAAACAAGGAGAAAACTGAAGTCATTGCATTTGGAAACAAAGATGAAGTTCTCAAGGTGAATGCATACCTTGACTCTAGGGGTCAAACAACTAAAAATCAAGTCAGAAATCTTGGGGTGATTCTGGAGACAGACCTTAGCTTTAGTAGTCATGTCAAAGCAGTAACTAAATCAGCATACTATCATCTCAAAAACATTGCAAGAATTAGATGTTTTGTTTCCAGTCGAGACTTGGAGAAACTTGTTCATGCCTTTATCACCAGCAGGGTGGATTATTGTAATGGTCTCCTCACCGCCTTCCAAAGAAGACCATTAGACAGCTCATCCAGAACGCTGCTGCCAGGATTTGACTAGAACCAGAAAATATGAGCATATTACACCAGTCCTCAGGTCCTTACACTGGCTTCCAGTTACATTTAGGATTGATTTTAAAGTACTTTTACTCGTTTATAAGTCACTCAATGGTCTAGGACCTAAATATATTGCAGATATGCTCACTGAATATAAACCTAACAGACCACTCAGATCATTAGGATCGAGTCAGTTAGAAATACCAAGGGTTCACACAAAACAAGGGGAGCCCGCAGCTGGAACCAGCTTCCAGAAGAGATCAAATGTGCTAAAACATTAGCCACATTTAAATCCAGTCTCAAAACTCATCTATTTAGCTGTGCATTTGTTGAATGAGCACTGTGCTACGTCCGAACTGACTGCATTATTTTATGTATAATCCTTTTCTATTTAACTGTTTTAAATTTCATTTTAAATCAATTTCTATATCATTTTAAAATTCCTTGTTTTATTATTTTTAACTCCATGTTTTTATTGCTGTGAATGATTATTTCACTTTCTTTTATGTAAAGCACATTGAATTACCACTGTGTATGAAATGTGCTATATAAATAAACTTGCCTTGCCTTGCCTACATTGACGATTGGTTGATTCTATCTCAGTCGCATCAGTTGGCAGTTCGGCATCGAGATGTCGTTCTTGCCACATGAAAAAGTTTGGCTTACGGCTAAACGCCAAGAAAAGTGTGCTTTCTCCACTACAGAGGACCACTTTCCTGGGTGTGATATGGGACTCAACGTCGACAGCTGATATGTGATATGCGACAACAGGTGCGCCTGTCACCGGCACGTATAGAGTCCATCCTGTCGGCTGTGGAAAGAATAAGGCTAGGCCAGTCACTCACTGTCAGACACTTACAGAGACTGTTAGGTCTTACGGCAGCAGCCTCCAACGTGATACCTTTTGGACTTTGCACTGTTGCACATGAGACCCCTGCAGTGGTGGCTCAGGACCAAAGGGTTTTCCCCGAGGGGCAACCCCTTTCGCATGATCAAGGTCACGCAGCGATGCCTTTGTGCCTTGGTAATGTGGAAGAAACCTTGGTTCCTGTCCCAGGGTCCCGTGTTGGGAGCTTCATGTCATCGCAAGATGCTGTGGTCGTGGCTGAGGCTTCGTCTGTATGCATTCCCCCTGATTGCTCTGCTCCCGGGAGTACTGGAGAGAGTTCGCCGGGACTGGGTTCCACTACTTCTAATTGCCCCGCAGTGGCCGGGCTGAGTATGGTTCCCAGATCTATTATCCCTTCTCGACAGGCCTCCTCTAGAGCTCCCCATCAGGAGGTACCTTCTGTCCCAAGCGGGGGGCTCGATATTTCACCCCCATCCAGAACTATGGAAACTGTGGGCTTGGCCTCTGAGGGGGCCAAGCTCATAGACTCAGGTCTCTCAACCAAGGTTGTTGATACCATTCTCCACTCCAGAGCTCCATCGATGAGGAAACGTTATCCCTTGAAGTGGAAGGTTTTCACTTCAAGGTGTAGTGACTATCAGCTGGACCCAATTAACTGCCCAGTTGGTGCAGTGCTGGAGTTCCTGCAAGATCGGTTCACTGCACGGCTAACTCCCTCCACTCTGAAGGTTTATGTGGCGGCCATAAGTGCTTACCACATTCCTTTGGGTGGAATGTCTATGGGGAAAGACCCCCTGGTATCTCATTTCCTCCGTGGTACTCTGAGACTGAGGCCTGCAGCTCGCACCAGGGTGTCGACATGGGACTTGGCCATTGTCCTGCAAGGCCTTTCCCTGGCTGCCTTCGAGCCTTTAGAGGAGGTGCTGGACAAGTTTTTGACCTTAAAAGCATTGTTCCTCCTTGCTATCTCATCTCTTAAAAGGATAGGAGATTTACAAACACTGTCGGTTGCACCATCGTGCCTGGAATTTGCACTTGGCATGGTTAAAGCATTTCTTCATCCCAGACCAGGTTACGTTCCTAAAGTCCCTGCTAATGTGGCGAGGTCAATTATGCTGCAAGCCTTCTGTCCTCCTCCTTTTCAAAATGCGGACCAGGAAAGGTACAATTTACTTTGCCCAGTATGGACATTAGATGCTTACGTCCACAGAGCTGCCCGGTGGCGCAAGAATGAACAACTGTTCGTGTGCTTTGGACCTCCTAACAAGGGGCCCTCTGTATCTAAGCAAAGGATGAGCAAGTGGGTGGTTGAGGCCATCTCACTTGCTTATGAGTCAGCCGGTCAACCTTCCCCTATGGCTGTCCGGTCCCACTCGACCAAGTTTCAAGGTTCAAGGTTTCTTTATTTGTCACATAATAAATTATACAGGGTATAATCAGAAGTGAAATGTAATCAAATCAGGTCCGCTCAGTGGACAGTGCAAAAAAAACAAAAAATAAGAATTATATAAAAGTAACACAACACAAGAGCATATATATGGTAAAAAAAGACAAATAAGAGTAAAATGTGCAATGGAATAAAAAGTGCAAAACAATAAGATGTGCAAAAAACAGTGTACTGGGACTTAATAGTAATACGAATAGGAGGGATGTGCAGACGGGTTGTTCAGGGTATGTACACAAAAATACGGGTGATGAGAATATGGATGTTTTTCAGCAACAATCTTGTAAGTGTTTATGAGACTGGGTTTGTGTTAAGGAGCCTGATGGCCTTAGGGAAGAAGCTCCTCCTCAGTCTCTCAGTTTTTGCCATCATGCTCCTGAAGCGCTTGCCAGATGGCAGTAAACAGAAATGATGGTTGCCGGGGTGAGTTGAATCTTTGAGGATTTTAGCAGCTCTGCTTTTACAGCGTTTGAGGTAGATGACCTGCAGAGAGAGGAGAGCCGACCCTGAGATGCACTCAGCTAAACGCATGACTCTCTGCAGAGCTTTGCAGTCCTGGTTTGAGGAATTACCATACCACACTGAGATGCACTGAGTCAATACACTTTCTATGGCCCCTGAATAGAAAGTTTTCAGGATAGCTGGTGAGACCCTGAATTTCCTCAGCTGTCGCAGATGGTACCGTCTTTGCCTGGCTTTCTTAACCTGAGTCTGAATGTGTGTAGTCCAAGTTAGGTCCTCGGATATGTTTACACTGAGGTACTTGAAGCTACTCACCCTCTCCACAGGGGTCCCACTGATCATAAGAGGGGTGTAGGGCCGCTGTTGTCTCTTCCTGAAGTCTACAATCAGCTCTTTAGTTTTGCTCACGTTCAGAGAGAGACAGTTGTCCTGGCACCATGATGTGAGTCTCTCCACCTCATCCAAGTATGCGGCCTCGTCATCGTTGTTAATGAGGCCCAGAACCACAGTATCATCCGCAAATAGGAGGACCAGGAGCATGGCGCCCTTCAAGGCCCTAATATTAGAAGTTGCTCTCCAAGAGGTTTGTGATGTGGCAGGCTGGTCCTCACCACACACATTCGTCAGATTTTATTCTTTGGACCTGGATTCTACCCCAGGTTCCCAAGTGCTCTCATCCTAGTGCTGCTCGTTAGATTCACACAGGACAGGCACTCGTCACTATGGTGATGTTTTACTGACGTTCCCAAAGCGTTAGAACTCTGACGCAACGGAGTTCCCTTGAAAGGGAACGTTCGGTTACTACTGTAAACTTGGTTCCCTGAAGAGGGAACGAACGTTGCATTCCCGGCCATATCTCCTTCGTGCCTGTAAGCGACTTGCTCAGACTTTTAAGTTAGTGCCTACTTCGTTTGGGCAGGCTTTATAGCTTCCTGGTTCGTGACGTCACCCGCTCTGATGTCCCAATTACACCTTGGATTGATTTCACATGTGCTTCAAGACTTATCACGCAAAGCGTTCCCAAAGCGTTAGAACTCTGATGCAACGTTCGTTCCCTCTTCAGGGAACCGAGGTTACAGTCATAATCGAACGTTTCTTTGCTATGGAATGTTAACGTACAAACCTAAATAGTGGACTGTTTTTGCGTCTTGTACAGTGTAGGTCAAAAACACATAAACGAAGGTCTACATATCAGTGCCTCTCCATATTAAACTGGTTGAATGTAATTGAATCATACCCTGCGATACATGAACAGTGTTGATCCTGCACGTTGTCATCCGCGATCATGATAACCGACCATAATATGAGACTTCTCCCGCTTGCATTGTGATCTGTAAACCCTCGCTTCGAGTTACCCACCGTATTAATTTTTTTATATTTTATAAATACCTCCATGGAATATTTAATTCCCATTTGGTGGCCTTCTGTGTCCAAAATTGTGCAAAAATATAGTGGAACAAGGTTTACACACTGCAGCTCTCATTGTAAGACAGTGAGCAACTCCGTTTGTTTGTCTGAGGGAACAACAGTAACTAGGGGGGGTTACCAATAGGTCAATTGAGCAGACACAACTTTTTCTAAAATTTTAGACATAAACAGAAGATTTGATGGGTCTGTATGTGCCAGTTCACTAGGATCTAGTTAATAACCGCCAGCTTGAAAGGTTTTGGGATGTGACCTAAAGATAATATTCAGTTAATAATATTGAGAAGTGGTTCTTCTGATACAGGTGACAACTCTTTCAGTAATGTAGTTGCATGTTGATGGTTTAGATGTTGTGATAAGTTTATTTAGCTCTTCCTGTCCTATAGTCTTTATATAAGATGTGTGACTTGAGTTTCCAAAAGTGAGACAACTTTTGGGGTCACAGTGTGTAATGGAAGTCTGAGTACAGCCTAGTACAAGGGCCAAGTCTTTGTACAATATGAGTGAATACAAATGTGTGTCTAGTAGGGTCAAAAAATAATGGGGGCTTGGGGCAAAATGACACCAACATGAACAAAAGTGCTTCCCAATTTCAAGATATGGGGGAGTTAATATTAAGATATTAATTTTGCAGTGTTTTCTCATGTAGTAGTTTTTCTAAGAGTGCATTAGAGGCACTCTTATATGGGGGAAATTCTAGGCTCACCTTGTTCTGTGTCTAATTCATTCCCAGTGCGAATGACCTTTTGGATTTTCATGCTACTAAAATTCCGACATGTAGTTCTGATTTTCTAATGAGAAAGAGAAACAATAAACAAATTCATAAATGATTCTTGAGTTCCTGTTTTTTTTATTAAACAGCCTACTATATGTAAGCTATTTACATTATGCAGATTTTGTGTATGTATGACACCTGTGATCACAAAATCTTTTTTCATACAGAATCTTTTTTTGCTTTCATAAACGTAAGATGTGGGCTGGGTCTCAGGACACGTTTTTTTTTAAGTTAAACTTATTTTAAATGGTCAAATATGTATATATTATGCATTTACATAGAAACGCGATGGAAAAGTAGCACAATGGATTGGAAAAAACGTGTTCTGTGTGAACGGCCCCTTATGCAGCCTGTGTAAATAAACAAATTATACTTTTTTCACCTTTGTTGTGTCAAAATGGCTTTTTTTATGCTGCTCAAATTTGATTCTTAAGAGCAAATAGTGTCGTGACTGAATTTAAGTATTTGATATATTGGAGACAACAATTTATTAAGGTAATTCCAGACATTGTCCTTATGGTGATGAAATCACTTCCAAGGGGCAAATACTGTATTGCACCTTAATGGAAAAAAAAAAATCTTATCCTGGTGTGTAGGTTGTTATTATTGAGGTGCCATATGACCAGATAGCGTATGTGTGCTGGATTGTGACTTGATTTGGCTGAAGGTGGGGCTTGAGCCAGGCTCTAGTGAAGGGCACGGTCCTGTGCGTGTGCCCGAGGCAGAGGTCTCGCCTGAGCTTGAATGGGTCTCCTGAGCTGCCCACTGGACTCCAGGCGAAGGCAGAGCCGCTGTCTAATAGAGATAAATGGGAGTCCTGGATCTGTTTGGACGCTGGACTCCTTGAGCATGACATACAGTCTCACAGGGTTGGCTGGAGTGTTGATTTATGTTGTCTAGATCCCAAACGTCAGCGTCTGTGGGGGGTTTTATCTCCCTTGCGTTAGTGTTTTACCTTCTCGCTCACCCACATAAAACAAATGCATGGCCATCTATATGCCCGAACAAGTGCACACTATCATGTACACGCGCTCACAGTGTCCAATATTAGATCTATTAGATATAGTCTGTGAGAGGAATGCATACTAAAAAGCGTGTCCTTGGCCCAGAGGGGAATGATTATTTGCTCTGAAGGTGTGTCTGAGTGTGTGTTCAGTGCTGTAAGGTTTGTTATGAATTGAATGTGTTTTGTTAACTGCTTTAGCTTTCATTTTCTTAAAATATGTAATGGAATATTCTAATTTCTCCTGGAATCTTGTATACATAATTAAACTAATTATAAAGGTTTTCTTAATGCAATACAAAATAATTTAGAAGTAACTAATAAAGCCTTGCTGACTGTACAGTATCCCACTTATTACATGGCTACCTTCCAAATAAATTAATAAACAAATAGACATGAAATATTGATTTGAAATTATTTTAATAAGAAAGTGAAGAGATATGAGAGGCTTATAGAGAAAATAGCACACACACAGTATGTAGTTAATCATTTGCTATGAGAAACAGCCTACTGTGGTTTTTTGGCAAAACTCTTTGAGTGTAGTTGCAGTTAAACAATCAGAATCGAGTGTAGTTGCAGTTAAACAATCAGAATCAAGTATTCCAGAGTACACGCAATGCATTATATCTACTTCATAATAACCAATGTTTACATCTGTAGATTTTAAAATGCATTATGTTATGCTTGGTGAATCTCAGGAACAAGAGTATTGAGAGGATCCAAACACAGACTAGTTTTAATATATAAAAAGGAACTACAGGAACAGACAAGGGACAGGTGTAGGGAGGAGCGTAGCCATCATTTCAAAAGTGGGGGATGGAATGTCTAGTGTTATACCTGTTTTATATTCAGTTAACCTTTGTCTAATTGACAGGTTTTATTTTTAATCATAAATTTTTGCTTAATATGCTTTATGATTATATTATTATATATGATTATAAAACAGAAAGGAAAGAAAGAAATACACCAGCTTGTCAATGGGACAGTGCCCTTAAAAGGACATCTTTGTACCTTATTTACCCAAAACAAAAGTTTCATAGTTGTATATTAAATTACATATTGGTACTCCAAGGTACTAATGTGCACCTTTTTGAGTATAAGTTACAACTATATCTTTATAAGGGTACTATTGTTTACATATTTCAAATTGTATTTTGTGTATGTTGTATGTACAGTACATGGCACACAGTAATGGATACTTGCACATTCACATACTACTTTATTCTGTTCTATTATACTGTCCATGTTTCAGGAATTAAATAAAAAAAGTAATTCAAAACAAACTATTGCAAAGAAACTGTATTGAGCTCAACTGACAAACATGTCAAACCTTATATCAATTAAACAACGAGATTAGATAAACATTTAGTGACATTTCCTTTAAGCTTTCTGGCTGGTTTGTTTAAAATTAGTAGCTTTTTGACACAATATTAAAGCTAACATATCTAAACATAAAGCTACTTAAAACTGAAGAATAAAAAAGAACAAATTAGTCTGATTAATCTATGTTAAAAGGTATAAGAAATATCTTATCATAGACAATGATGTAAATAATCTGTCCTTACCTCTGAAGCCTCATTGAAACTGTCTGCCTCATTCACTCTCAACTCTGAATTCACTTCTGCCTCGGTCTAAATAAAGTAGTGTTTGAAACATGTGCATACAGGGAATAGTGACATACAGATGAAAATAACACATTAAGTACACTGCTGGACAATAAACCAATAATTTGTATCCTAAATTATTGTTTAACTTTTTAGTATGGGGAACACATTCACTATTAACTATGACTTTTGCCTCAATAAACTCTTTATTTACTGCTTAATAATAGCTTGTATGGTAGTCGTTGTTAAGTTTAGGTATTAGGTAGGATTATGGGATGCAAAATATGGTCATGATGAAGAATACCATACCAAGTTGTTAATCGTACTAATGTTAATTTGTTATTTCAATATTTTACTAATTATGTGCTTTTTATGATTGGTCCATATATAATCATACAAACACTTGTGTATTAATATATTGTATACAATGTAAAAACAGCCAGGTGTTAAAAGCCACTCTATCTGTTCTCACTTGTGAAGTGTATTTGTCTTGTGTGTCATCCTGATTCTGTCCTGACAAACCTGTCTGTTTCTTGTTAATTCTTGACAACAAATAAAAACGTAAAATTAGTGCAATAATGAAAAAGCACCCCTAAATTAAGATCGTTCCTATATCGTATCGTCAATGCATGCATACTTTATTGAAATACATTATGTAGAATTAAATGTCACAAGGCTATACAATCTCAGTTCAACATTATCTTTATTCTTATTTGAAGGGTTCTGATAACATACATATTTGTTAAAATAAAAATACACTGAAAATAAGTGCTCGTTTGTCCAGGCAGCTTTTTTTTCTCTCCATATAATTAACATCAAAACTTGCTAATTATTCAACAAGAGCAATAGACAGAGTCACTCAACATTGCGCAACACTATTCGGAAACCACATGCCAACTTACGCTGCTTGACTTTTTCGTAAAAAAAGGAGTGAAGAGTTTTTTGCTGCTTTGAACCCATCGCGACCGAATGTTGGATGCAGCGCGGGACCACGCGTGCGAGCTAGGGCGTGTCGTGACATGACTGAGTGACTGATTACCGTGGAAACGTAAACGTCATTAATAGACTATCTTGTCTCATTGAATTGTAAATCATACTGCATTTATATACATTGCTCCATTAAAACCTCAACATGTCGAGAACACAGCTGTCCAATGAAAAAGTGCGGGCGTAATACACCCCTGGGTGTGGGTGATTAGAACGCATTGCTATATAATTTTAAACTGATTATAAGGTGTATTCTAAAGATTGATGAATGCATTATATATAGGGATGTTGAATAATGCTCATAAATATTTTATTGTAAGGCCAAAATATGATAATTGACAACACAAAATGTAAAATCAACAGTTTTCACAACAGCATAATATGCAGTATGAAATAGCCCAAGGTCAAGGTTCTTTTATTCGTCACATACTCAATTATACAGGATATAATCAGTAGTGAAATGTATATCAGGACAGGTCCGCTCAATGGACAGTGCAAAAAAATAAAAAATAAAAATGAAACATAACACAAGAGAATATATATAAATATAGGTAAGTATAAAATAAAAATAAGAAAAAAAATAAGGGGTAAAATGTGCAATGACATAAAATGTGCAATACAGTATACTGTGGATATAATAAATAATAATAAATATGGATATCTATTCATTTTTTAAATATGCTATTTTAATCTATTCGTTTTTAAATATGCATTTCTGTGCCAGCTTTGCAATGTAATTTTGGCATTAGTTAACAGTATTTATTAACATTAACTTAGCTAATGTGAATCTCAGCATTTACTAATGCATTTTAAGATAGAAATTGTATCTGTTCATATTAGTTCATGCTGTAAACTAAAATTAACATTTTTAGTAACTAACTTTAACGAAGGATAATAAATGCCGTAAAACTATGTTGGATTAAATTTATTTTACAGTATGTGTATACCCAAGAATCGACCTGGGTTTAAAACCCTTGTGCGGTCTTCATTTTGGGTTGTGCACTCTTGGTCCAATTTTTAGACCCCAGGCAACTAAATGTAATTTTTTTTTGAACCAATATAATTTTACTCTGTTTAATAATGTTTTTACTACACATTTGTGTAGTTTTTGGAGGATTTTTTTATTTTTTTTATTTATATAAATAAATAAATAAAATATATTTTTAATAGGTTTTTATACAAAAACAGCTTTTTATGTAAAATTCACTTTATAAAAGTCCCACATTTCTTACTTTCATTCATACATGATTTAGTGTAAAATGTTTGCCCATCTTTTGGAAATAGCGCTTAAAAAAAACTATATATATATATAATTTTTTATTATAAAACTGCAATTTCCCCAAAAAATTATCCATGTTATCCCCATGAATGAACAAAAAAACAAAACAAAAAAAAACGTCGCATTTCCCGTGCCATTCCTGCACCCACAACCAGTGCTCACACATCATGTTTGCGGCTGAACGCAGATGATTATAATTGATGGACAACTATGCCTGTGAAAAGACATCAGCAATCCGGCGCCTAGAAAAAAAAACATAAAAAAAGATGAAAACGAAGCTTAATATAACATCTGTTTAACTTATAACATTAAAGTAAGGTTAATAATATAAGTTAGATTACACATTTTTCAGTTTTACTCAAATTAGGGTGATGCAAAAATGAGTACACCCGACAACAAAAACTACTAAATCTAGTACTTTGTATGGCCTCCATGATGTTTAATGACAGCACCAAGTCTTCTAGGCATGGAATGAACAAGTTGGCGACATTTTGCCAGATCTATCTTTTTCCATTCTTCAAAAGGACCTCTTTTAGAGATTGGATGCTGGATGGAGAGTGATGCTCTACTTGTCTCTTCAGAATTCCCCATAGGTGTTCGATTGGGTTCAGATCAGGAGACATACTTGGCCACTGAATCACTTTCACCCTATTCTTCTTCAGAAATCCAACAGTGGCCTTAGATGTGTGTTTAGGATCATTGTCATGTTGGAAGTGTGCACGACGACCAAGGGCACGGAGTGATGGTAGCACCTTCTCTTTCAGTATAGAGTAGTACATTTGTGAATTCATGATGCCATCAATGAAATGCAGCTCCCCGACACCAGCAGCACTCATGCAGCCCCACATAAGGACACTGCCACCACCATGTTTCACTGTAGGCACCATGCATTTTTCTTTATATTCCTCACCTTTACGACGCCATACAGTTTTGAAGCCATCAGTTCCAAATACATTTATCTTGGTCTCATCACTCCAGAGTATAGAGTCCCAGTAGTCTTCATCTTTGTCAGCATGGGCCCTGGCAAACTCTAGGTGGGCTTTTTTGTGCCTGGGTTTTAGGAGAAGCTTCTTTCGTGGATGGCACCCATGCATGCCATTCCTCTGCAGTGTACGCCGTATTGTGTCACGGGAAATAGTCACCCCAGTTTGGCTTTCTACTCCTTTAGATAACTGCAGTGAACTTGCATGTCGATTTTCTTCAACCCTTCTCATCAGAAGACGCTCCTGACGAGGTGTTAACTTCCGTGGACGACCTGGACGTCTCTGTGAGATGGTTGCAGTTCCATCTTTTTTAAATGTTTGTACCACTTTTACTAAAGTATTCTGACTGATAAGTAAAGCTTTGCTGATCTTCTTGTAGCCTTCAACTTTCTTGTGTAAAGAAATAATTTTCTTTCTCAGGTCTTGTGACATTTCTCTTCCATGTGGTGCCATTGCTGACAGCATGAAATGGGAAAGGGTTTTCTTTAAGTAACACCCTTTTATAGTCAACTGTCTGCTGAACACCTGTGTAATGAATGATTAGACTCACCTGTGGTTGAATTCTTGTTAAATTACACATTTGTAGTCTAAAATTTAGCTTTGCTCCAGAGACTTTCGGTGGGGTGTACTCATTTTTGCATCACCCTAATTTGAGTAAAACTGAAAATTTTGTTCTCTAAGTTATATTATTAACCTTACTTTCATGTTATAAGTTAAACTGATGTTATATAAAACTTAGTCTTGTCAACATTTTGGAAAATGTTTTTGTGTTCATTGAGATATTGTTTAAAATGTTACTTTTCAAAGTCAACATCTAGACCGGCCCGAACACAAGGCACTCTTCACTTACCGAAAACGCCTGGAGGTCCCCGACCCGTTTGATGGAAGTGAGCGCGGTCAGGAGCGCTGTCTTAAGAGACAGGAACTTCAGCTCGATTGAGTCCAGCGGCTCAAAGGGTCCCCTCTGAAATCCAGCCAGGATGATAGAGAGGTCCCAAGAGGGCACAAGGGGAGACCTGGAGGGATTCATCCTCCTGGACCCCTTCAGGAACCTCACGATGAGATCATGCTTTCCCAGGGACCGGCCGTCCACTGCATTGTGGTGAGCCGCGATAGCGGCTACATACACTTTCAAGGTGGAGGGTGACAGCCTACGCTCCAAACTTTCTTGCAGGAAAGAAAGCACTACTCCAATCGTGCATCTTCGGGGGTCTTCTCGGCAAGAAGAACACCAGGTCGCGAACAGACTCCATTTCAGTGCGTAGGTTTGCCTTGTTGAAGGAGCTCTAGCCTGAATGATGGTCTCTACCACTGCCGGTGGTAGACCACTCAAGTCTGCCGCGTCCCGTCCAGGAGCCACACATGGAGGTTCCATAGATCAGCTCTGGAGAACGCAGGAAGGCGCCCACGGCGATGGGCAGACTGAGGCCTGGCCCCGGGGGCAGCGGTGGATGGTGCATCACGCTGGGGCAGGTGTGCTGGATCGCCTCGGTCTGCTGCTGTACCGCCGAGAACTGCTGGGCAAAGCCCTCGACGGTGTCGCCGAACAGCCCTGCCTGGGAGATGGGGGCGTCGAGAAAGTGTGCCTTGTCGACATCCTTCATCTCTACCAGGTTGAGCCAGAGATGGCGCTCCTGGACCACCATGGTCAGTCGCCGTGTGCAGCTCCTGCATCAACCCCGGGTCGGTACTACCCTCGTGCACCTGTTTGAGCGCCTTAGCTTGGTGAACCTGCAGGATAGCCATGGCGTGCAGGGCGGAGATTGCCTGGCCCGCAGCGCTATAAGCTTTGGCCGCGAGAGTGGCTGTCAGCATACAGGACTTGGACGGGAGACGCAGACGGTTCCTCCAAGTGGCGGCGTTTCGTGGGCACAGGTGCACCGCGATCGCTCTCTCCGCCTGGGGAATGCCCGCGTACCCCTTGGCCACTCCGCCGTCGAGGGTAGTGAGGATGGAGGAGGCGGACGAGGGGCTTCTGGCCGTGAAAGGGGCCATCCACGACTTCGTCAGCTCCTCATGCACCTCCGGGAAGAAAGGCACCGGGGCAGGGCGTGGTTGTGAGCCGCGCCCCGCTCCGAGAAACCAATCGTCCAGCCGCGAGGGCTCGGGACTGGGCGGCCTGTTGATCTCCAGCCCGATGCTCACGGCTGCCCAGGCAAGCATGGCCGTCAGCTCTGGGTCCGGTGCGGCGGTGGCGACAACACCCGAGGGGGGCAGCCCCACCACACCTTCATCCTCAGAGGACGTGAGCCCATCCCCCGATGCTGCGATCGACATCCTATTTACAGATTGCGCACCGAATGAAATGCTGGGTGCCCCGTGGGACAGACCAGCGAAATCACCTGGGAACCGGATGGGATGTTCGCTGCATGAGGAGTAAGAGGTCCGTGGGGGCGTGCCCAGCGGAGAGGCTCTTACAGTAACCCTCAGATCTCCCAGAGCGCCAGCCGGCGATCCTCTGCTCGCAGAGAGACCAGCACGGGTGGCGGCAGAGGGTGCCAATCCTTTCATAAAGGAAAGGCGAGATCGCAGCGAAATCATGCTCATATGCCCACAACAGGCGCGTGAGTCATCCACGAATGCATCTTCAGCGTGTTGGAAGCCCAGACACTGAAGACAACGATCGTGTCCATCATCCGCAGACAGGAAACGACCGCAACCAGAAGGACACGGACGAAACGGCATCTTGAAAAATACGCGATCGTCCGTGATTTGCTCTTTTAGAATTTGCTCTCTTAGTTGAAGTGCCATGGGGAAACGCTGATGAGAGGGACTCCGCTGATCGCACCGTTACGCCAACCAGGAACAAAACAAAGATGAAAGGCTTTGTGGAGATCAGCACTCTTCTCATCCACTCGGCTCCGAAGCAAAAATCTAATCAGTGGATGCACTCGGGGCTTCCAAGTAAATCCCCTATGTCGTCACGACATAACTCGTAGTGACCGACAGATAGGGAACTGAGCTGGACGATGACATCACTGAATTCAATAATGAAATGCCTTTAACTGAAAAATGGGCATTTAATCTTGTAAATTCACATTAGTAATACACTATTTTCCTATTTTGATATTGTGCCGTTGCTTTGACACAATTTGTATTGTTAAAAGCGCTATATAAATAAAGGTGACTTGACTTAACTTATGATCATCAAGTCTGCATTTATTTGATCTGTAATACAGAAAGAACTATTATGAAACTTTAAGTGATGGTGTTTTATTTTTTACCATACTTTAAATATATATTTATGTCAGTCAATCATTTTAACACGTACTTGTGAATAAAAGGGTTAATTTCTTTAAAACATACTGACCCACTAAATTGCAAACTGAACAGTATTGTTACAAAATATTTATATTTTAATTTGTATTATTATTATTATTTACTTTTCTATTTCACAATGTTAATTTGTTACATTTATATAGCGCTTTTCTAGGCACTCAAAGCGCTTTACATAGTAAGGGGGTATCTCCGCATCCACCACCAGTGTGCAGCATCCATCTGGATGACGGCAGCCATATTGCGCCAGAATGCTCACCACACACCAGCTTATTGGTGGAGAGGAGACAGAGTGATGAAGTCAATCAGGGTATAGGGATGATTAGGAGGCCATGATGGTCAGAGGCCAATGGGCAAATTTGGCCAGGATGCCGGGTAACATATTTTTGTACTACGGATGCCGGCCTACTCTTTTTCGAAGGACATCCTGGGATTTTTAATGACCACATGTTTTCTTTCAAAAAACAATACAAACTGGAATGTGTGCAAACTTCGGGTCATGCTCCCTCTTAAAGTTGATTTATTTGTTATTTTTTGCTTAAATGTTTATTTTTGTAAATTGCTCTTTTGTGCTATCCACCACACATGCAAAGTTGGTTGATTGCGTAACTGCAATAAAGTAATAGGCTAGTTAACAATTACTTGTTTACATAGGATATATAATGTATTTTATATAATTTAGACACTTAGGCTATTGTTTGACAGAATGTTCTAATTCAACACGCCATATGAAGTCAATCTAACTTAACATGTTATTATATTGATATTGTGTATTTCGTACTCCTTAACAGTTCATCTGGCTCTTAATGATTTAATCTATGCCATGAATTGGAATATCTGAAGGTTTTTCCATCACTCGTCATTAGAACCCATTGGCTCTCGATTCTGACTTGTACTTGCTCTTATGAAAAAGTATAGCAATAGCCTTCCCATTAAGAAGTAATATTGGACTCAAAGTGATTTGTAGGGGCATTTTTGTCTAACTTTTTTTGAAGTGTTACCTTTCATGCCAAATTCAAATGTGTATTTGTATAAGTTTTTTTTTCAAATTTCTAATTAAAACAATGCAATAAGAAGAATAGGTTACTGATTAAATAAAATCTTTATTGACACAATTAATTTGCACTACAGAAGAGGCACAGAAGAACACAAAAGTATCTTGTAGGTATTTACAGAGATTTAATGAGAATCACAGATGGCATGAGTGCATTTAACTTCATAAATTCATGATGAGATTAATGTTTTAAATATAACATTTTGAATATAGAAATATTCAATGATTTAACTAACTGAAATTATACTTTAATAAATGAAACTAAGACTGCCATTAGGTGGAGGCAAGTTACTGATTTTATCACTGAATCATTAATTAAATTGACTCGTTGGATTGGCTGATTGATTCGGGAACAAAGCAAGTCCCTGCATCCCAATGTGCATACTATCCACACTATCTGCTCCAAATAGTGTTGAAAATTACTAATATCTCATTTAGGATGGATAGTATGCACATTGGAACTCACACTCTAAAAAACACTGGGTTATTTTTTCAACTGGGTTGAGACCGCTGGGTAAGGGCGTTGGGTTGTTTTAACCCAATTTTGGGTTGAAAATTGGTCTTGATCATAACCCAGCAGCACTGGGTTGGGAACGCGGACGTGAAAGAGGCAAAAATAACTGCATTTAGTGGAATGATTTCTCTTTCCCTGCCAATTTTGTTTCAACGGCTTAAAATTACTTGTTTTTAAACTGCAATGCTTTAAAATGCATGCAAACGGTACATTTTCATGACGACGTAGCACAGAAAATGTATGTGAGCGTGTGACTGCGATAGAGAAGATAGTTCAAAATCTCTACCGCTGACAAATTTCTACTGGTTAATTGTGTCTACCGGTATATCGCCCACCCTCACAACAAAAATTAAATATGGTGCTACCCTGACTAAGGTCTATATTTGTCTATAGTTGACTATACCCTTAAAGCAAATGCTTTGAAAGAGTTCAATCTTTGATGTTTTGTATCTAATACTTTGATGTTATCACAGGATATGGTTTTAACTCATCTCAAACTCATTAATCAAATATCCACTTATCTAACCTCAGTAATGCAGCCAAATACAAAATCAGTGATATCAGTCCATTTCTGTTATGCTAACAATTAATCATGAAAATCTCATCATTCTGAGGCAATGAAAAACAGAAGCAAGACATGATGCAACAGGCAAATATTCCCATCTACACATTATAAATTATGTAATATTATAATAAATAATATAATTATAATGTGTCATTTATACAATCGTCAATGTTGTCGTTAACATGCAGTCCACAAAAATGCTAAATAAATGAATATAACCTAATGTATTGCTTAATTTATCAGTTCAGAAAATGTTTGCGCGGTGTCATTGAGGACACAGGAAATGTTTCTGTCTCAGTCTAGAGTCAGTGTGTGTGTGTCCTGATGCGAGCAGGTGTCTCTCAGGACAGCTCAGTAATGCAAGCGGTTACGCAGAAGTGTGTCAGCAGATTGGATTAGCTGCTCCAGACCCCGAGGGCACGGTGGGCCGCTCACTCCACAAACCCACACATGTACCCGCTGACACCTTTCTGCTTTTGTCCACTGCTAGACTTCCTTTGTTCCTCACATGCATTGTCCCCTCTTTGTGCTGCCCACTTCTTATCTCCTCCTGTTTCTCGTTCCCTCTTGTGCTCTCTGTTTTATCTCAGTCTGTCCTTCTAAACTTATATATTTTTTGTTGACAATTTCTTTATTTTATTTTCTCTCTCTCTCTCTCTCTCTCTCTCCATCTTGTTTATCCTTTACTTCACACTCTCGTCTCTTTTTACTCCACTTTTTTTCCATCTCTCCATATGCTGCCGCCACAGTAAGAAGCATCTCAGACCTGGCAGGTTGGGGTTTCCATGGCGACAGGCCTACTGAGGTGATGGCAAAAGCGCTATGATGGCTCACACTATTTCTAATCGCAGATTCCACTGTTACAGCTGATGGGAGAGAACTGTATGGATACCCATATTGCATAGACTTCGTTAAAGGAGGATTGCCAGTTATTTTGCATATCATTTGAGTACATTTGCATCAGCTTAAAGAGTCAGAAAGAGTTCCTGTCAGTCTGTCAATTTGAAATTCTATAACATTTTCGAGAAAGATTTAAATTGAATGAATATGTGGTGTAACCAATTAAGTAACATAAATATATTTTCATTACAAGTTGAATACATGTATTTCAGATCTTAATCATGTTTAAAAAATAATTGTATAAATGTTTAAAAATATATATATTTATTTAATATTTTTATTAAATGTATCTAATCATTATTTTGTTATTCATAAATGATTAAACATATGTAAAAATTAAATAATAACAATAATATTGTTATTAATAATAATAATAAAAATAATATATGCTAAAAAAATAATACAAAGTATTTAAAGATACTACTAATAATAATAATTATTATTAGTCACAGTGATGCTAATGTGAAGGAGCAAGGAGACATAGGATAATTCGTGAAATTAGTCTTTATTTACCAACGGAACTCAGGAACACACGTGGCAGGGGATAGACGAACTTAATGGGCACAGGAACAGGAAAAAACATATTTCGACATAAACACGGGATAAATTGGGACATGGAGAGAATATGAGGGGAAAAAAAACAAGACACAGGAACACAGGGCTGACATTTACTCCCCCCTACTGGAAGGCTCATCCCGGGCCATACATCATCCAACGAGGAGGGGGGTGGGCACTCTGGAGGCCTCTTGGAGTATGGTTCTAGAACGGAAGGCTTCGAGGGTGGCGCCCGTTCCAGGAAATGACGGGCTCCGAGGCCCTCCATGGGCCAATTGTGGGAACTGGGGCCCTCTCTGGGCGTGACACGGGAACAGGATAGCGCTCTGGAGGAGCGGACACTTGAGGACGCTCTGGACACCTCTGGGCTAAACAGAGGAACTGTAGTCCTCCGTGGGCTAGACTCAGGAACTGGAGCCCTCTCGGGGTTAAACTCAGGAACTGCAGCTCTAACTTGACACTGCTCTGGGGCTAGAGCCATGTATCGACTCGGGTCAGGGGCTAGAGCTGATATTGGAGCGAACTTTGGGGCTGGAGCCGACACTGGAGCGAGATCTGGGGCTGGAGCCAATTCAGGGGTGCTAACTGCCTTTTCCTCGTCATCCTTTTTTGTTGGTTGGTTGGCCGGCAGGCTTGTGTCAGCGGCAGGCTGGTTCCGGCTCAGGGCAGGATACCGGAGGATCCCTTCCCTCCAGCTTAGTCCCGTGGTGTCTGGGAGGACCACGGGACAATGGTAGTTGGCCCCATGCCAGAACAGAAAGTTGATTGTGGCATTATCCAACGCTGTTGCTGCGGCGAGCTTGCATAACTTCCGTGCATACACAATGAATGGGAAATCCAGGCGAGCTAGGGCGGTGAACTGAGAGGCGACTTCCATAGCCACAGGGATAAACAAGTAAAAAAAAAACTTTTCAAAAAGGTGCAAAACACACGGGGAGAGTTGCTTACTTTTCAATTTTAGGTCTGGTATTCTGTCACGGGGTTGCAACTGTGAAGGAGTGAGGAGACATAGGATAATTCGTGAAATGAGTCTTTATTTCCTAACAGAACTCAGGAACACACACATAGCAGGGGATAGACGAACAATACCAGATGCTGGACATGGGAAAACACAGGGCTTAAATACTCATAACGAAACAAGGAAATCAATGGGACACAGCTGGAATCAAATTTAATGGGCACAGAAACAGGAAAACAAAATATGGGCATAAACACGGGAGAAACTGGGATATGGAAAGAACATGAAGGGAAAAAACACAAGGCACAGGAACACTGACATTATTACACAGGGCTGACATTATTATTATTATTATTATTATTATTAAATACTTTATATCATTTTTATTTCGCCAATATAATTTTTATAATATAATTTTTCTACATTATTATAAAGTGGTATTTAATAATAATAATAATTCAATTTGTAAAAAGATCACACCAAACTACATAATAATAATATATATTTTAATATCAGGACATCAGTGTAATTTCTGATGATGCTAATTTATACAGGATATAAATTAACTTGAATTTGGAAATGACATGCTCATGTAAAAGGCGTGTTTAAGTCATTGTATGTATGATTAGCATTTTTATGTATTTCTTATTAATTTAAAACTGTAGATTTGTACAAAACTGTTGCATCATTTCACTGATAAGTGATCAATCTTTTAACTGGTCATTAGATCCATGTTCTTCCAAAAAGCACATATTTTTACTAATATCATTACACATTCTTCATAAAAAAAGTGTTATTTATTGAAAACAGTTATTTCATTAACTCTAAATATGCAAGCTGTTGTGCTATGGGCACACAAAGATCCACATCTGCTTAACACCTCATTTCCGCACCTGTTCCAGAGTTTATGAGTAACTGGAGTTGAAAGTCGTTTGCACGTGTCACATCAGGACCAGTGAGGCGTTCATGAGTGGGTGACAGTGGGTGGTCTCCAAACCCTTTACGTGCACACCCACAGATTCTGACAAGACTGATACCAGCCATATCCCTGCACTGTCTTGTGCCTCCCTTGAAGGGAAACTGCAGCGGTGTCAGGGAAGAGACAGGTGTTCCAGCATGCCAATGTGTCATTCCTGACAGATCCCACATTGCATCGCAGCTGATGGGGAAGAGCAAACTGAAAACACTGGCGAGTATATGTGTGCGCTTGTGAAAGAGAGAGCTTGTACCCAACATCCCTGGTCAGCTAGTGCTAGATCCAAGAGAAGACACTATCTCGAGTGGTACTTTTAAAAGACTACTGATGCTTGCTTTAGAGGTGTTACTCAGTGACACGGTTTGTGAGTGTCTTACACAGTCTGCTTTAGTAGATACCTGAAAATACATGCCCCCCAGTACAAGCAAAACAGCCAGAGAGGAAAGATTTATCTCGTAGTCATTTTCAGGGGGATTTGTCTTTGCTGTGCAGTGGCATTTTACTGAGTAAATATGAAGCAAATGGTCAGGTGTTTACATATGAGTGTCTGTTCTCAGATTCGAAGAACAAACTGAACTACAAATGTATGCAGTTTTGTATGTATGAACACAGACTTACAGCTGGGAAAACATTATTTTTATTAAAACGTTTGTTCAGCAAGGACACATTCAATTGATCAAAAAAGATAGTGCAGACATTTATACAGCTACAGAAGACTTATATTTCAAATAAATTGCGTTCTTTTGAACTTCCTATTGTGTATGAGTTTGTATGAGTGTATGAGTTTTCACAAAAATATGAATCAACTCAACATTCAACATTCAACAATGATACTAATAATAAATGTTTCTTGAGCATTAAATCAGTATATCAGAATAATTTTTGATGGATCATGTGACACTGAAGACTGGAGTAATGTTGCTGAAAATTCAAATTTGCATCACAGGAATAAATTACAATTTAAAATATATCCAAATAGAAAACGTTCGGTTCCGACTGTAACCTCGGTTCCCTGAAGAGGGAACAAACATTGTGTCAGAAACGCTTTGGGAACGCTTTGCGTGATAATTCATGAATCACATGTGCAATCAATCCAAGGTGTAATTGGCAGAGCGGGTGACGTCACGAACCACGAAGCTATGAAGCCTGTCCAAACGAAGCTGTCACTAGCTTAAAAAGTCTGAGCAAGTCGCTTACAGGCATGAAGGAGATGGCCGGGGACACAATGTTCGCTCCCTCTTCAGGGAACCGAGGTTACAGTCGTAACCGAATGTACCCTTTCACGGGAACTCCGTTGCATCAGAAACGCTTTGGGAACGTCAATACAACATCACCATAGCGACGAGTGCCTGTCCTGTGTGAAATCAAACGAGCAGCACTAGGACGAGAGCACCTGGAAACCTGGGTTAGAGTCTAGGTCCAAAGAATAAAATCTGCTGAATGTGTGCAGTGAGGACCAGCCTGCCGCATCACAAACCTCTTGGAGAGCAGCTCCTGATATAAGGGCCTTGGAGGCCGCCATACTCCTGGTCGAGTGGGACCGGAGAGCAATAGGAGAAGATTGACAAGTCAACTCATAAGCAAGTGAGATGGCCTCGACCACCCACTTGCTCATCCTTTGCTTAGATGTAGGGGACCCCTTGTTAGGAGGTCCAAAATATACGAACAACTGTTAAATTTTACGCTACAGGGCAGCTCTGTGGACGTAAGCATCTAATGCCCGCACTGGGCAAAGCAAATTTTGCCTTTCCTGGTTTGCATTCTGAAAGGAGGAGAACAGAAGGCTTGCAGCACCTCAGACTCCAAGTACCACGGAGGAAAACAAAATACCAGGGGTCTTCCCCAATGACACTCCACCCAAAGGAATGTGGTAAGCACTTATGGCCACCACATAAACCTTTAAAGTGGATGGGGCTATCCCTGCAGTGAACCGATCTTGCAGGAACTCCAGCACTGTACCGACTGGGCAGTTAACTGGGTCCAGCTGATGGTCACTACACCATGAAGTGAAAACTTTCCACTTCATGGCATAAAGTTTCCTTGTGGAGGGAGCTCTGGAGTGGAGAATGGTCTCAAAAACCTCGGTTGAGAGACCTGAGTCTATGAGCTGGGCCCCCTCAGAGGCCAAGACCACAGTTTCCACAGTTCTGGTTGGGGGTGAAATATCGAGCCCCCTGCTTGGGACAGAAGGTCCCTCCTGACGGGGAGCTCCAGAGGAGGCCCGTCGAGAAGGAATATTAAATCTGGGAACCATAGTCTGCCAGACCACCACGGGGCAATGAGAAGTAGTAGAACCTGGTCCTGGCGAACTCTCTCCAGGACTCCCGGGAGCAGAGCGATCGGGGGAAATGCATACAGACAAAGCCTCGGCCACATCCGCAACATCGCGTCAGGTTCGAGAGGAGCTGGATGCGTGAGCGAGAACCAGAGTGGACAGTGAGACGTCTCTCGAGAAGCAAACAGATTCACTCATGCCTCCATATCAGCTCCACCACCTTAGGTGGACCCTCCATCCCCCGGGCCTCAGCCCCTGTCTCGACAGGATGTCTGCTCCTATATTGTGGACCCCCAGGATGTAAGCTGTTCGAAGAGACAACAACTTCCCATGGGACCACAGGAGGATTTGGCACGCCAGTTTGCAAAGTGGACGTGACCGCAAAACCCCCTGGGGATTTAAGTAGGACACCACCGATGTGTTGTCTGGGTGGACAACCACATGGTGGCCCTTGAGATCTGCTAGGAAATTCTTGAGAGGAAGAAATACAGCCAACATCTCCAGATGGTTGATGTGCCATGAGAGATACTGGTCCTTCCACAGACCTTTACTCGAGCGTCCTTCTAGGATTGCTCCCCACCATGTGAGAGAGGCATCTGTCGTTAACATCCTGCGATGACATTAAACTCCCAGCATGGGACCCTGGGACAGGAACCAAGGTTTCTTCCTCATTACCAAGGCATGAAAGCATCGCCGTATGACCTTGATCATGTGAAAGAGGTTGTCCCTTGGGGAAAACCCTTTGGTCCTGAGTCACCACTGTAGAGTTCTCATGTACAGCAGTCCAAAAGGTATAATGTTGAATGCTGCTGCCATAAGACCTAACAGTCTCTGAAACTGTTTGACAGTGAGTGATTGGCCTTTCCTTATTCTTTTCACAGCTGACAGGATGGACTCTATACGTGCCGGTGACAGGCGCGCCTGCATCAACGTTGAGTCTTATACCACGCCAAGGAAGGTGGTCCTCTGTAGTGGAGAAAGCACACTTTTTTGGCGTTTATCTGTAACCCCAACTCTTTCATGTGGGCCAGCACGACATCTCGATGCCGCACTGCAAACTGATGCGACTGAGATAGAATCAACCAATCGTCGATGTAGTTCATAATGCGAATACCCTGAAGCCGAAGAGGCACCAGGGTTGCATCTACGCATTTCGTGAAAATGCGGGGTGATAATGCTAGGCCGAACAGAAGAACCCGATACTGGTATGCTTTGCCCCCAAAAGCAAACCTCAGAAACCTCCTGTGACACGGAAGGATGAATATGTGGAAATACGCGTCCTTGAGATCTATCGTGACAAACCAGTCCTCGGATCTGATCTGTGGCACGATTTGTCTCAAAGTTAACATTTTGAACTTGAGCTTCATGACGGAGTCGTTCAGAACTCGAAGTTCTAAAATGGGATGCAACCCCCCATCTTTCTTTGGAACTATGAAATACCAGCTGTAAACCCGGTTTCCCTGTTGGAGTGAGGTACATATTCTATGGCCCCTTTCTCTAATAGAGCTTTCACTTCTTGTTTCATTACAGGACCTGCTGGGGGGGCCACCTCGGTGGAAATCACCCCCATTAACCTGGGCGAGACCCGAACTGTATTGATACCCTTTTTGTATAGTCTGCAGGACCCAACGAGATATATTGGCAGAAGTTTCCATGCTGTCAAATTTCTACTAGAGGTACCAGCCTCTCGAGACTGGTTTCTGGATTTATGTGTAGTTGTGCAGTAATGGTGAACCGACAGGAAGCATCTGAACTGACCGCTCTGAAACCCTCCTCAGAGGGGGCGGGTATCCCAAGGACACTACGTTTCCGGGTGGACCTTGAGATATAAGCTCGCCGGAGACCGCTGCACCCTGAAGCACACGAGGTGGCAGGGTTGGCAGAATGGTCTCCTGAGGACACAAAAGGGAGATGGATACCATAAAAAGAGGTGTTGACCGCTCCACTTCCTCGGGGGGGTCCTCATTAGCCTGATTCCTCGGGCGTCAGGACTTCTTCCCGCAGCTTTCATAACAGTAATAATAACGGTCCTCAGACCCATTTTACACTTCGAAGGCTACGGTTGAGCGGGAGCTTCCCTTGTCCCAATTATTTACGTGGGGGAGCACGAAAAGTCATGCTCTGCTTAAATGTTTGGGGCTGCTCCCGCTCAGCAGCCCCAGAGATATGAGTACGACGGGGGAGGAGTTTATGGAATGCAGCTTCATCTTGTTTAGCTGATTCCTGAAATCTCTCGACAACCGATTTAACTGCATCGCGGAAGAAGTCAGAGGGAAAATAGGAGCATCCATGAGAAATATTTTATTTTTCTCTTGATGTTACTCAGATAAACCATAAATGTTTCTCAGTGGCCACCAGGTGCTGCCATAGCCCTGAGAGACCAATCTGTGGCCCGACGCAGTTCGCAAACTGCATTTGGACCAGTACCCTCGTCCTGATCGAGATCTGCTAATAATTCAGCCTGGTAGGCTTGCAACAGTGACATAGTGTGTAAACATGCTGCAGCCTGACCAGCCACTGAATAAGCCTTGCCAACACAAATAATGTGTGTATTCCCACCCATTTAGATAACACGGGCAGGGAAGAAAGCACATTCTAAAACCTTGTTGTTGCTTGCTCGCCATAATGCTAGTAATAATTACTGACAGACAACACCAAATAAGACAAGGACAGTTTCACACAGAGCGCTTGTGAAGACATAAAAAGCTAGTGACAGCTTCGTTTGGGCAGGCTTTATAGCTTCCTGGTTCGTGACGTCACCCGCTCTAACGTACCAATTACACCTTGGATTGATTTCACATATGCTTCAAGACTTATCACGCAAAGCGTTCCCAAAGCGTTTCTGACGCAATGGAGTTCCCTTGAAAGGGAACTCTTTTACTGTATCATTTCACTAAGTATTAGGCAGCATTTTTTTATGTTTCAATAAATTCAGAATTTGAGTCTTGGTGAAGTTATGCAGTACTTAAAGAAAAATATTTGAATTCAGCACCATAAATCTGTAATAAATTCAATTTAAGTGTTAATTTAATTTGAAAAGTGTTACATGTGAATGTTGTCAATATTTTTTATAAATCTCATTGATTAAATACAATTAAATATGTGTCAGTATGTTAACAATTTAAATTTCAGTGTTTGTGAAAACATGAATATTTACAAACAAAAGCTACAACTCGTAATTAGATCACATTTGCTAAACCACGGGTTTTCACCTTCAGTTAGTAAAAACACACACGATGTGATAACAACATGGTTGTTGTAGGGCTATGTATTTGTCTCAGTATTTTTACTACACAACCTGAAAAACAGCTAAAACAGGCATTTGTTCGGATTAGTGATGAAGGATGTGAAAGGACTCGAATAAAATAACCTTGAACCTTGATGTGTGTGCCTTTCCAAATCATACCCATTCAGTTGAATTTGCCACAGATTATATCCACTCAAAGTCTAGTAACACCTATAAGCAATATGAATGCTCCTGAGAAAAAATCCAACTGTCAGATAAGGGTATGAGTACTTATGCAATGGGATAATATAATGGCGCTTTTCCACTGCATGGTACGGCACGATGCAGGCACGTGCAGTTCACTTTTGGGGTGTTTTCCACTGGGTACTGTACCTGGTACCTGATACTTTTTAGTACCACTGGTCGAGGTTCCATGCAAGCCGTACCGTTACCAAAACGTGACGTGTAAACTCTGCTGATCACTGATTGGCCTGAGAAAATCGTCATTACTGTGTCACTGAACTTGCGACACGAGACCCTCCTCTACAGTCCTACCCGCTAGATTTAAACCAGCACAGCCAGCGAAGGATCGGACGCAACTTCTGTTTAAACAAACGCACATTTTTGCATCAACCACAAAATAGCAGTGTCGTTGTCTGTTGAGGAAGTACAGATGTTCCTCTCGTTGATAGCCGAGGAGCGGATCCAGCGAGAGCTTGATGGTGCGACGCCGAAGGAAAAAGCCTTATGTATAACGTTACTTTTGAACTTGCTATATTTACAGAGTATGTTTTCTGTTTATATTTTTACCTCTGTATCTGTGTTTTGCTTCAATTAAAAACAATCTGATCGAATAAGTGTACCTCCAGACTATATTAAATATGTATCATTGTATGAGCACGTAATGAACCTCTTGAAAAGACAAATGATTAATTTATAAAAACCATCACATAAATAAAAAAAAACAAGGGATACATTGTACATTTTGAAATATTCAAAAGTTTATTGATAATTCACTTTACAGAACACGCTGCATGAATAGTTAACTAATCAAGTAACGCAGCACACCTGCACGAACATCCCTGCTCTCCTCATCTACAGCCCGTGGCACTACCACAGTCTCTGCTGCTGGGGGTAAATCACCAGCATTCATAGACCTCTCCATTGCTGTTAAAAACATCCACATGCCGAGAATGAAGAACACTATTCCGTCTCCTTTCTTTGTTGTGAGTTTGTTTGTGGCGCGTTTACGATGATGTCACGGCAGTAGAGGCGGCGCAATTATAACGACGCGTGAATAATCTCGCCCACTCTATAGACCCCTTCAATGTTTGTAAACATCGAAAGCCTAGGTTGGGTGCGCGCGCAGCTTGGGGTCAGAAAAATGGCGCGGCTAATAGACCGGCATATTGTGTTAAGGAGAAACAGACAAGCCTTATAAATAGATAAGATACTTTTTTATTATTATTTGTACCTTTCCATTTTTGTCTTAGGTGTCTGGCTTTGTTTTGTGTACACAAACAAGGAGGGCACAAATTCAGGACTACTGGAGTCAAGTTATGCCTCTCCTACAAAAATAATTGCACACATTGATTACAACACGATCTACTGTTGTCATAGTGAAAACGCTAATGTAAAGCTAGTCTGCGATCTGCTAAGTCTGTAGCATGCCACAGGTCACAATTTATGCCAGATATCAAACTTCACCTAACTATTAAATACAGTTTACAGAAAACATTTGTTTACTTATCATGGCTTAACTCTACCATTGTTGGCACAATGTTGGCGCTAGTCCTGCGGCTAACTACTAGCAGCTGGCTACGTCTGTAGCATGACACAGGTCCATGACATTTACAACACTATTAACTTGCATAGCTTAACGTACAGAAAACTGTTCATGCAATCCAGGCTTTCGAGTTTAAGCAAACAGAAAGGGATGATAAAGGATGACTTTAACGCGTTTCCTGATATGAAGTGAGCGCTACCAACACGAGCCTCTTTGATCGTAGTATTGTCCCAGTCTGCCCGTTTAATAGCTTGCAGTCACAGATGTCGCGTCTATTTTTGAAACGGATGAGATCCTGCAGGAATCCTGAAAAACTTGACTCCAGAACTGGTGCGATTTTCACAGTCCACGACGCAACAAGTAGGCATTTTGTCTAGGGCTGTGATGGTGGCCGTGACAACCGCGTCACCGGCGGTAGTGCACGGACGTCACACACACCGGGTGTATTTAACTTTCTCATTTAAGGCTACTTTCCTATTTAACTGTATTATTTATTTGATATTTATTTTAGTGTTTTGCAGGCTGAGTGTTGACTGACGTAAGTGCTAAAATAAACACGTATGTTTGTTAATAGATGATTGAGCCTCATTTATTTATTTTTATGCGTTTCAGAATTATATATATATATATCACAACACCGCCACCTGTAGTAGTTGGTCCATTACCACCTAGGTGGTAAAATCTGCCACCGTCACAGCCCTAAGTTTTGTCTTGACGAAATTCTCTGGTTAACACAATGGGATGGAATGAACGTTCTGACCCCGACATGCGCACTGCGAACTTCTGTGACGTATACCGTGAAGGGGTCTATAGCGGTACTAAACTGCGGTGGAAATGCAACCGACCCGAACTGAGCCGTACCGTACCGTACCGAGCCGTGCCGAACCGTACCGTACCGTACCATGCAGTGGAAAAGCGCCAAATGTTTCTAATATAGGGGAACCCTTCACAAAGGCACGCTCGCTGTTGATTCCTCATGCTGCTGTTTGTCTCTCTCTCTTTTGGCATTTACGTTGCAAGGTGTGAAGCATTAACAGGCTGTCAGCTGTCAGTGGAGGTGCAGCTAGAGGAGTCGGGTGAGGGGGTAGGGTGAGTGGGTGGAGGGCGGGGGGTTTGGCTGTATTACATTACATTCAATGACATCAGAATAATTTTTTATTTTATTTTTGCAGTTCAATATATTTTTACTGAGTTTGCTTGAAAGTTTGTTATCAATATGCAATAATGTAATGAAAATAACTGATGCCCTACAAATACATTATATTATATTATATTATATTAATTACAAAAAATGAAGTCAATTTTTTTGTTCTCTGGTTGATTTTTTAAATGATCATTAGTTGACCAAAAATATTTTTTTTTCTTTTCTTAAAAAAACAACATAACAAATACACTAATTATCTGTTGATGATTAAACAGATCATTTTTGTTGATAGCATAGCTTATTTGTCATGTTTAATAGGTGCTGTAATATGACAAATTAAGCATGCATTTAATCAATCAATCAATCAATCTAGGAACATGAATCTCAAACAAATGAATGTATACATGTAATCACAGTTGTATGTGTACTTTGTTTTGTAAAATTAACAACATCAAACAACAGACTTTATAATAAAGATCTGTGACCTGGCATTTTAAAATGTTTTCATGCTCAAAGTTTAGTTTACAATTATGAATCTTTAAGCTTTGCGCAATCGCGACTTCAAAGATGGAAGATAATTCCTTTTTCCACCTCTTATTTCATGTTTTCCTCTGCTTGGGTCAGTTCGATAGTGTCAGACAACTGACCTTTGCAGATGGGTATTAAAGGTTTATGAGTACTTGTGCCCTTTTCTCTGTCAATAACCAGCCGACTGTAGCACCTGTTTGACAGAAGGTGCTGAGACGTGAGGTAAAATGCTCTCTAGAGGACTGGTGGAGTACTAAAAAGAAGAGCAGTTGTGTGGAAAGACAGACGGAAGTGCTAAATCGCTACTTAATATGGATAGTTTTATGTTGTTTTCTAGGTATCACTTTTATTTTGTCAGGATTGGATAGTGAAAAGGTCATTCTAATACTGCATATGCTCTCCATAGACAGGATACTTAATTGGCAATCCATCATTACTATGTTGCTGATATAATATTCATATCCTTTGTTTTTGCACAGTGTCCTGCATGATTCAGTGTGATGACCTCAAAATATTTAATGCATGGTTTGCAAGCAAATACATTTTGATGTTTGCATCACATAATCACCTCCATATATGTGGCTTTCCTGACATAAACGTCTGTAGTGCTCAGTAAACGTGCTCAGTAGTGCACTTGGTACAGGCACTTACAATATGGAGTGCTTTAGTGAAACACAAGTCACAATAGAAGAGCTCAAAGAATCACATAAAGATCAAGCAAAAATAGCATAGTTGCTTCAGCAAATGTGTTTTTATCATGCAGTTGCTTTTGTTAACACTATTGGTTATGTTTGTGAACCGTTCACCTGCATTTCATTTCCATACTGCTGTACGAAAACAGATGTAATAAAGTGTTGCCAGATTCACATTCATCCAGTAAAACTGAATGTGCTTTTATAGGTAGTCACTGGACATTTAACTTTGAAACTATTGTGAAACATGAAAGAAGCAATGCAATATAATTTTGCAGAAATGTCGCCATAGGCATGTTTTTTCAATGAGCCTTTTTTATATTAAATTAAATACTTTAAAATATCTTGCCTTCTCTGCCATCTTATTTTAGCAGTGAGCTCAAAATAATGTATTCTAGGATAGCTTTCTTTGTAGAGCATATTGTATATGCAGTGCAACTTTAGATAAATAATTTGTTCACTAAGTGGATGGGTGCCATCAGAATGGGAGTCAAAACAGATACAAACCTCATTAACATCTTGTGAAATAAAAAGCTCAATTTTTGCCAGGCAGCTCACTACGTTTTTGATTAGAGCTTAAGTAACTTGTAAAAGTGTTAATAATGACAGCCACTTCTATGTTCAATACCATTCAAATGTAACTGACAACCAGTAATTCTGGTTGTCAGTTAAGGTTGTCTGGTTGTCACTGGTAAGATGAATGGAGCCTATTGCTCCATTGACAGCAAACCTTGTAATTGGCCATGGAAATTGAACACTTGTAGTAGATACCTTTTCACTTTCACACATGGTCACACCTGAATAACACTATCATGTTAACGATTCATGAGCCAGTGACCCTTTGGTAAAGTTATAGTTGATTGTAAGTGTGTTCACATGTTCTGGCCCCAACAGGCCTCAGGTCAACAGCAGACTTAAATGTGCCTGAATGCCTGACTCAGACAGCAACAGCCATTAAGTCATACTAACACCTTGAATGTCATTCCTAACACAGAGAGGGGACAGAGGGGGAAGTTTCAGTCTTGGTGGGGGTTGGCATGTCCATCGTTTTAGCATGATCTACAAAACAGACCACTCTGTATGAAGGAAATAAAGTACTTTAATGGAGGATGGATATTGTCTTGAACAGTTTTTTTCCCCCTTTTTGATGCCAGACCTTGAAACATGATAATCTACTAACACAGAACTGCCTTACTAATATATGAAGGTAGCTACACGCATTCAAAAATGTGGGGTCAGAACTTCTACTTTTGTTGTTGTTTAAATAAATTAATACTTTTATTCAGGAAGGATGTAAAGAATATATTCACTAGATCAAACAGTAAAGACATTTAGAAGATTTCTATGTCACATAAATATTGTTCTTTCAGTTTGGCCTTATTATTAATGCAGAGGAATTTGCAGTGGCATACCGTGGGGTTTCAAAAGTCAGGGCCTTTAGTAAGCAATTATAAACTACATCTTACACATCTCTGTTACAGCTGATGCAGCTATATGCATATATTATGCCGCACACAGGCTCTCAACAACAATGACGGCTGATCAACAATTTCAACAGTAGGCTAGATTAGGGTGGGTAAAATGCAGAGTAAATTTCCTTACATGGTCAGTAAATGTAATCAGCCAATACATGGGTCACTATGCACATTCAAGTCACTCTAAAAAGACGACGCCCCCAAAGCAGCAAAACTATACAAACGCTGGACGTCCACACACCACACCACAGTATTATCAACGCACCACGTACACCTCCATAACAATGTGCATGATACAATACTCATCAAATAATAAAGCACTCACCTGTCACTTATAAATAATGTGCATGGGTTTATCATTCCATGCCACTTTACTTGTTAAACACGGTCAACAAAATATCTTGTGCTTGATGCAAAAATCCCTCTTTTCTAAATTCGTTCATAAATTATATTATTTTGTAAGTGTCATATTTTGCAGTTGGCATTATTACTAACAGTGGCATATGAGAAGTTTATTACCACAGAAAAAAATAGTAAAAAATTCCTTTTTCGAAGCTGCTGTATATAACAAACTGATAGCTAAAGTTTAGGCGTTCATTACTTTCTCTCAGTTGAATTAGTTTTTTTCAGCACCCCCTCTGAACTGTTAACCCCCACCACCCCCACCCCCAGTACCCCCAACAAAAAAATCCTGGAGCAGCCACTGTTCCCAACCCATAACAAAATCCAAAAGTGACTGAAACACATAGTCAAGTCAAGTCACCTTTATTTATATAGCGCTTTTAACAATACAAATTGTGTCAAAGCAACTGCACAAAATCAAAATAGTAAAAATGTTTAAAGAGTTAAAGGCATTTCATTATTGAATTCAGTGATGTCATCGTCCAGCTCAGTTCAGTTTAAATAGTATCTGTGCAATCAAGTCGGTGATATCGCTGGAAATTAAATGTCCGCAACTAAGCAAGCCAGAGGTGACAACGGCAAGGAACCAAAACTCCATCGGTAACAGAACGAAGAAAAAAACCTTGGGAGAAACCAGGCTCAGTAGGGGGCCAGTTCCCCTATGGCCAGACGAACCAGTAGTTTGTTCCAACTGCAGCAAAGTCAGAGTGTAAGGGCTCCACTGGTTTCCAGTGGTCTTTTCCCGATGGCTTGTCACACATACATACAAAATCACTGAAGTATTGTGACAGGAGCCAATATATTTTCCACTGTGCAAATAAAAACACGATAGGCAGAGGAATAGATTTGAAATGTATTCATGATCTGTGCCATTCCCTCCTGTCCCTGGTTATTTCTCTCTTAGGGCAACAGTGAAAATGGAGGAGTGTGTGTGGGTGCAGAAGGGGTCTTGTTTATTGTTGGGCTGTCACCACCACACTTTATCCACTGGACACCCCGTCTGTAACACATGGATGCACCCCTGCACACACTGACATACAGGCAGAATATAAAAGTGCCTGGTCCTGATACATCTGCCTGCTGCCAAGGCCCTGGGGCCTTTCTGAAACTGTGTGACAGTAAATTGCGATAAATTACAAAATAACTATGTGTGGGGGTGGAAAGATGAGTAGGATTTTAATAGGAGTTTGAGGAAGTATTTTCACTGGCACTCACCTTAAAGACATTAGCCATGGTTTGTTAAGCCAATGGTAGATGTGAGCCACATTAGCCATAAAGCTAAGTAAACAAATTGAGCTTTATAGTCCACAGCATTCAGTAATGCCCAATCTGTTTAGGCATGGAAATGGTTATGTTTGCCAGTCATAACAAAAAGTGTCATAATCAAAACCTCTTTTAAAAGTAACAAGCTCCTAACACATATTAATCAGATTTAACTGAGATGCATGGATCATTTCACTTTGTGTTAGTTTATATAATGCTGATAGCATTGCAGCCCAGTAAAACTGTGGAAGGATACTGTCTCATATTTATCTGTAGATATATTAGTCTAATTTTCAGAATACCCTGGGTTGTTAAGATATTACATTTACAGTACAAAAACTACGGTTGCCAGAAATTCTCTGTAAAGGAAATAAATACATAAACAATCAACAATTGACAATGTTAATTGATCAATACACATGAACAAAATCTGCTTTGTACCTTGAAATATACAGACATCCACCATAATAATTAATAAATTAAGTTAATTGAAATTGGTCTTTCAATGAGCAAGAGCTAAAATAATGCACAGTGTTACCAAAACAAATACAAAACACCATCAGGGTAACACATAAATAAACACCACACACATATATATATATATATATATATATATATATATATATATATATATATATATATATATATATATATACACGCCAGGAGTGGATCATCGTCGCCCTGGAAACGCTGCTCTCATAATCACCACCAAGCACTTGCACCTGAGGTTAATGAGCTGCACACCTGCCGCTCACGACGGCCGCTCTTTCAAGTGGGAGAGAAGACATACTGGGAGAGTTGGACCGAGGCTCCATGAGAGACAGAACTAATGTGTGTTTTCTATCCTCTAACAGAGACAGACCGCACGCGGGTTAACGATGAAAAAGGGTTTAAGCATAAAACAACAAGTGTAATACTGCTTATTAAACGTTTTCTGTTTAATTTAAATGCAAATTTGTTTTAGTTTTTCTGTGAAAAAATAAATATAATACATTTTCCCCTAAATTACAGAAAATACCCAATAAATTGTCATACAGTGTAAAAATCTTGTCAGGCATATTTACAGCAAAATCAATTTATGACATATTAAAAGACTAATTACTTTCAACCCAAATATTAATTATTTTTTTTGCCAATATTCTAGGTTTCGCCCATTTGTCAATAATATTGTTTTTACTCATTTAAAACACAATAAAATTGAAAATGCCCCCCCTATTATTTTATATATTTTAATATGTACAAGTCAGAATAAACATGTTGTTTGAATTTTTACATAAATATTGTGTTACACTGAATGACAATGTAACATTATTTCAACCAAATTTTGACATTCTCCCAAAAATAATTTGGAACCTTAAAATTAGACACTTTACTTACATTTAATGTGCTTTCTAAGGATATAAAATCTTTATGTCTTTGACCGATATGGCTGGCAGGTGTTGAATAAATGTGTTTATACTATGTTGTCGAATGCTTGTGTAACCCCCCCCAGGTCCACACTGCCACTACTTGTAGGAGCGGGTCTCGAACCCGGGATTCCGGTGCGGGAGGCGGGTGCTCTAACAAGTAACACCAAAGGCTACAGCCTCTAGCATCAGTCGCTAGAGCGCCTCTTTTTGAGGTCAGGAGAGTGAGGTTTACACAGCCCTTACTGGCATAGCTACATCTGTTACACTTGAATCTGATTGGCTGACGAACGTTCTGAGGTGTGCCATTATTTTCAGGGAAACGCAGGGCGAACATAGTTCCAGGCAGCTCTCTACAGTTCCGTATCACTTGCCAAATTATTCAAAATTTCAAAATGTCTTACAACTGCAATACAATCAAAACTAACAAGACATTGGCCAAATACATAAATATAGTAAGCAATGGGAAAAAAACGACATATCATTTCCATTTTTGCCACAAAATGACGTTTTATTATGTACATAGAGCACATACTCTATTTCTCCCGCTCTCTCTAACTTATGCCAAGTTCACACTGCACGATTTTAGCCCGGTTTGTCACTCGCTGACAGGTTTTGATAAATCACTGACAAATGCCCGACATCGGAGGCAAATCGGTGCTCCTTCACACGAGTGACAATCACGCAGTGTGAATTATCAAAGATGCTATCTGAGGTAATTGCCGATTCATCGCCGACACCTAGGAAATGTTTGGCATGCTAAATATCTGGAGCTGTCGGCGATTTACAATCCTGGGATGCATTCAGCCCCGAAAAAGGTGCAAAACGTTTATCAAACGGAAACGGTGATGTGTTGAACACTCTGTTCTGATGACGCAAGTGTTGCATCTATGGCCATTCTTTGTGTTCTTTTTGAAGAATTTTCGTAGCCTGATGAAATCGGTATAAAAACATGTTTAATACAGCAAAATACGCTCAATGTTACAGTCACTGTCCTTGCTGTCCAGAACAAAACAGAACATCCCAATCGAGTGACGGGATTTGTGGAAACTGATGTTCCTAATTATTGTGATCCAACATTTACCTGGCATTTCAGGATCAAAAAAAAATTCAGGTGAAGGATAATCCACTTCTTACTTCCGAGACTGTTATGATCTATATGACCTTATTTTTATTGTGAGTATTAGGCTCATTATCATTGCTGATCACTGTTGTTGTGCTATGATATTGTAATATTTACCATTATATAATCAGAGGAGCATAGAAACGTTTATGAAAGTGTCACTCCACAATAGGCTACAATAGAAAAATATATAAATATGTAGTATTTTTACGTTACATAATCAGTGTCTAGCACACATTCCTAAAGAAAGGATATGGACCAGAAGACATTGAAGAGACATAAAGAAGATCCAGATCTATACTTGCTCTTACTATTTCAGTTATTTAATGTAAATAAACGATTATTTAATGCAAACAATATACTTCCTCTTGTGAATTTATTTTGATGTTAATAACATTTACTTACAAATTCATCATCATGTTGATATACTATGTTACTATAAATCTCTCATGACAAACATGTCTTCAAATATCTTCAATTGTTGCGTATACCGAGCTGCAGCGAACACATATTAAAAGACTTCACTTGGACCCATTGTGCGAGCTGTCTCTTTAATACCGCGTGGTTTATATGCATGTTGCTGCTGATTGGGCTGATATTTTTGACACACCCAACAAACAAGAGAAAAGTATCTCAAACCCCATTGCACACCGTTTCCAGGAAACATGTCGTTCAACCCGGAAACCGTGGCAAAACGTTCTAAGTGTGAGCCTGAACGTGCCCCTGTTGAAAGCTGAAATTGATAAACTTGGAGCTCAGCCTTGGCGCTGTCCACAACCAGACGATTCCTCTCGTTTCGGCATTATGATATGATGTAGCCAGCACGTGGATGCTTGTTTACATTTTTAACCAATGATATATCAGACATTTATTTGACTCTGCTTTCAGCCAATCATTTGTTTGACCAGAGATCGTACGGCATTAGACGCTATGCTGCTGCGTCCCAACAAATATTCTAGAGTGGGTTTTTTTTCAGGCTGATTCAGCGCAACTCCAAAAAGGAGGACAAAAGAGTGTCCGGCTTGAGGCAGCGCTGAACCCAGACAGGGGGCTTAAAATCCGGACTCTCCGGCCAAAATCCGGATGTATGGCCACCCTAAGTGATCCGATGACTTTGAAAGTCATGCAGTGTGAACCCGGCATTACCAGCCCGATCGCACGGTTAAACTGACTTTATTTAGAAAAATAATGCACACCCGGTGATGCGGCCACAACGCGAGGGTGTGCATTATTTTTCTAATAATTCAACGGCCCGTCATCAATTATTCCTTACTAAATGCACAGGTAGTTCCAGGTCAGTTGAATCACCGTTCCATATTACTGCGCTGCTTTAATTGATGCACACTAACCAACACGCATCACTCGCTCGCACACACACACACACACACACACACACACACACACACACACGGAGAGAGAGCGGTCGAAGATCGCAGATTGTGCTGCACATACACAGATATTTGTATCACTGTGCAACAGTGGTGGGGCCAGGATGTTTTCATAGGGGTGGCCAGGGAGGGGCCAGCAACCAGCCTGGGGTGGCACAGAAATCTTCATTATTTCAATATTAAAATGTGGTTGATAATAAAATAGACTATTTTAGTGCCTAAAACACAGCTGAATACAATTACTTTCTAATTGTGATATTTGTGAATTATTATATCAAGTAATATTGAGTGAATATGACATTTTTTGTATTATTCCTCACCTCCAGGTATTTTAATAAAGGGGCTCACTATAGCTTAATTGCTCTGTCAGTTTGGTTCTGGTTCTCAAAACCCCCCAAAACTTGTTCTCTAACATTACATACTCATGGATGAGACTTGAAGATAAGAATGTGAAAAAGGCTGGAAGACAACAGCACATGAATGCCAGATTGTAAAATGAGTTGTTTTATGCATTTAAATGGTTTCATTTTCGTTTGTACTTTTAAAATAAATGAAAAAAATAGCACGTGATCTGGAATAGCCTATATTTTAATATGCATTGGATAAACATTCTGAAATGTAATGCATACATACATGCATGCACATTTTGCAACTTTAATCGCCTTTTTGGTAACTTCACGACTTAACTGACGACAGAACTACATTGTATGCTCATAGTTTCTTGTGCACTTATTTATGATGACGCGATCAGCACATCCGCCGTGACGTGAGAACAGTGACGACTGACTGGACAGGAAAGTTTGTTTTCTTGTCATGAAAAAGGGGACAAAAACCTGCCAGGTTCCGAAACAACGGGCCAGGTGTGAAAGCACCCCTAGAGTGTGATAATGAAGCAATTTCTTTCTATGGAAAAAGTAGCTCTATAGACACACATTTACGAGTCGCAAATTGTGATGCATCATCTGACCTATTTAGTAATTTCAACAACCTGTGCTTGGCACAAACCGATAGTTAACAACATTATTTGATTATATGAGTGTACAAACTGGATAGCACTAAATCTTGACATCTGTGCAAAAATCTATTGCACTGTACGTGTACTGCGTCCAAAGAGAGTGCCTGCAGTGTAAACACTTGAACATCTCTCAGTCATCATGATATGATGTAAAATCATTATTTACTGGTCATACAAAATAGTGATTGAGAGATTAAAGCAAGGAACTGCAGTTCACATGGAAAATGTATAATGCTTTCAGCATTCAATTTATTGAAAGACCAAGATATATCGCAAAGACAGACATTTATTTTATGCACTGCTTTCAAGGAAGTTAAAGACGTGTTTCTTTTGCATATTTGTACTAAACAAGGGTGTGTGGTGGCTGTACAGTACAGTGACACTCAAAAGTATTGAGACACATGTCATACTTTATAATGTATGAAAAGGATAGCATTAGATAACAAACAAAAAAATCACTGATACCAGTGTTTAAACCTAAAATAAATCTATACATATTAAAAAGTAAATAAGATAAAACTGACTAAAATTAAAACTAAATCTGAAAATATAAAAATAAAAGTAAATTCTAAATAATAAAAAATACAATAATGGTATATAAATATTAACACCAAAATGGAATTGATACAGTGTCAAAAATGAAGACAAAATGGGATTTGGCACTTTGTGATTGTCAAATGTGGCTCGTGTTCATATTGAAATAAAATGTAATCAGCCCCAGGACATCATTGCAGAGTTTGTTTCTTCAACTGAACAGATTGAGAAATGTTGCATTACATTAGCAAACATCACAATAATGCAAACATGCATTAATGGACTTGAGTCATGTAGATTACTCATGGATTATTGTGATGTTTTTATAAGCTGCTTGCACTCTCATTCTGACGGCACCCATTCACTGCAGAGGATCTATTGGTGAGCATGTGATGTGAAGCTAAATTTCTCCAAATCTGTTCTGATGAAGAAACAAACTCATCTGCATCTGAGATGGCCTAAGGGGTGAGTCAATTTTCAGCAACTTGTCATTTTTGCATGATCTACATCTGTGGTTATATGACAGGGCACCTGTGTGAATTTGAGGGAAACTGACATCATATATTCACTAAAACCATCGTTTTAAGCTATTGCAAAAATGGCCCATGATAGAGAAGTTCTCAAACCATAAATAATAAAAAAATACAAAGAGAGTCAAAAGGGTCAAAGGTCATCACTCATGGTTGTTTGGGATTAGTATTCAGAATTATTAAAATGGCTTTAACAGACACAAGCATTTGGAGACAAATGAACAATTTTTCCAACAGTGTGTACTTAGTAAACTTAGTCAAGGTGTTCAGAAACACTCATACAAAAAAATTTAATCAGCAGCCACATCACTCATTTTACAACAGGAAACAGCTTTTTTTTGGGAGATTCTCATTTTGGTGTAAACAGTGAAACAGCTCCGCCACAGAGAGCAATTTAAAAAAGATTGTATGCAGAGGCTGTTTTGATTATTTCCATCTCACAGTGTTGACAACTCACTGACATTGTGCTCTGACACTGAAAAGATTAATGTGGTTTCTAAACAAGCGTTTAAACTTCAGGGCACTTGATATAAAGGATATTGAGCCATTTGAGGACTCATTATAAATACTTCATTACTTTTACAGAATTGGCTTAAAAAGAAAACTAATGATGTCTTTGAGGTTCTAGGATTTGTTTGAGGAGCTTAGAGTCTCATTAAAAACTTTTATTTCATTTAACATCTTTTTTTATTTATAGGACACACAGAAACATGGGTGATTCGTTTTATGAAAAAAACATTTGGATATCATGAAGGGCTTCATTATTTAATGAAAGTGTTTGGAGGGCTCATAAAAGTGGAATTAAAGACATTCACATACGCACGCCACATTTGAAATGCGTCTTAATTTTTAATTGTCATGTGACATCTGAGATAGACTGGTTTTCAAAGACAGAAAAAAAGTTGATGATTTTAATTACATCTATTTAATTTTTCAACTTAACTGATCCTCAGGCAGTTTAAACTGTTTTTAAATTCTGAAAGCCCACTCAAGTTAAGAGTGACGTTACAGGCAGTTTTTCACTGAATATATTAAAAATCATAATAAATAAGCTCACTCGCTGATTCTTTGAGAGCATATCATGGGTTTAGGCATCACTCCAACATGGGATTTATGCTGGTTGTCAAAAATGGCACCTGAACCTCCACCTAGTGTGTATGTGAAGGTTTAGGGGAAACGTTTAAAGGAATAGTGCACCCAAACATTACAATTCTGTCATTTTATTCACTCTCATGTCATTCCTACTGCTACTTTTTCCATAGAACACAAAATAAAAATATTTCATGGGGCTCTTTTTACGTTGCGTTCCCTAGTTTAAGGCTGGGAGTGGGAGTAACAGGTTATATTTAGGAAGGAATACATAGATAACCCTCTATAGTGAGGGGAGCAATGCTAGCTCGACCAGCAGGGAGAGCAACCTATCACAGAGCTCTGGGAGCGGAGAACTCATTCCTCAGAATGAGAGGGAACTCAGGCAGCTCCGCAGGGAGCGGCATGCTCAAAGGTGACCCCTCTAATGGGGGAGCAATGCTAGCTCTACCTATAACGAGCTCTGGAGGCGGAGAACTCATTCCTCGGAATGAGAGGAACTCAACTACCAATGAGGAGCTCTAGGCGGAGAACTCACTCCTCAGAGTGAGACCTATAACGAGCTCTGGAGGCGGAGAACTCATTCCTCAGAATGAGAAGGAACTCCACCGCTCAGCAGGGAGGCGGCATGCTCAAAGATAACCCTCTATAGTGAGGGGAGCAATGCTAGCTCGACCAGCACGGAGGCGACCTATCACAGAGCTCTGAGGAGCGGAGAACTCATTCCTCAGAATGAGAGGGAACTCCGCTCAGAAGGGAGCGGCACTATCACAGAGCTCTGGGGCGGAGAGACTCGGACGCTCAGAAGGGAGCGGCATGCTCATAGGTGACCCTCTGGTTGAGGGGAGCAGTGCTAGCTCTACCGACGGCGAGCTCTGGAGAGCGGAGAACTCATTCCTCGGAATGAGAGGAACTCAGCTACCAATGAGGAGCTCTAGAGCGGAGAACTCACTCCTCAGAGTGAGACCTATAACGAGCTCTGGAGAGTGGAGAACTCATTCCGAGGAATGAGAAGGCACTCCGCCGCTCAGAAGGGAGCGGCAAGCCCAACCATGAGCTCTGGAGAGCGGGGAACTCATTCCTCAGAATGAGAGGGAACTCCGCCGCTCAGCAGGGAGCGGCATGCTCATAGATAACCCTCTATAATGAGGGAGCAATGCTAGCTCGACCAGCAAGGAGGCGACCTATCACAGAGCTCTGAGGCGGAGAACTCATTCCTCAGAATGAGAGGAAACTCAGGCGCTCCATGGGAGGGCATGCTCAAAGGTGACCCTCTAATGAGGGGAGCAATGCTAGCTCTACCTATAACGAGCTCTGGAGGCGGAGAACTCATTCCTCAGAATGAGAAGGAACTCAGGCAGCTCAGCAGGAGGCGGCATGCTCATAGATAACCCTCTATAGTGAGGGGAGCAATGCTAGCTCGACCAGCAAGGAGAGCGACTTATCACAGAGCTCTGAGGAGCGGAGAACTCATTCCTCAGAATGAGAGGGAACTCAGACGCTCCGGAGGGCATAGGTGACCCCGGAAAACTCATTCCTCAGAATGAGAGGGAACTCCCTTTTTTTTTTTTTTTTTTTTGCCTTAGCTTAGCAGGAAATTTCCACCTAACCTCGGTCAGGTGAAATTTACGGTGGTTACAGGGAATTAGAGGAATGAGAGGGCTTGCCTCTCTCTGACCCGCCTCTCTCAGCCTAGCCGCAGGAGGGGAGGGGCATGAGTCGAGACTAGCCTTCTGAGCCCATCTCTGACCCTCAGACCGAGATGGGCTAGGACCCTGGTTGTTCGGGCTCAGACCTGGATTATATAGAACCTTATCCAGGTCTTTCAGCAGATCAGATTCAGGGGCTTAGGTGGCCAGGGGGGAGCCTTGAGAGAGGATGTCTGCCACAGAGAGATAAGCTGTTCATCATCTCTTGCACAGGGGACATCCCCTCATAGCCATTTTCACACAGTGTCAGCATAACAAGTATGCTGAAACCTATGAATACGAGAAAAAATAGCTTTTTTCACTCCTTCTCACTCTCCACATCGAGATTTTATGAAGAAAGGAAGGCTCACTCGAGCTGGGGGTGATTTGGCCAGAAAGATTAATTTTTATGATCCACAACCCCCAAAAACTCGTTCATATGCAGAGAAGAGCACTAGCCGCTGAATCTGATTATGTCAGAAAGATCGCATCGTCACAATCCAGCAGCTCACTCTCGTTCTCGGCCGACGCGCGCGAAAAGGGGCGGTCCCTCTTTTCTTTCTCACTCATCGGCCACATCCAACTGCTAATTTCATTACCTCCGTGCCTCGGCAGCGGTGGGTCCCAATCGCGAGGAAGCAGGCGGCCGCCCCTCTTTCCTCGGACAGAGGGACAGGGCAGGCGGAGCTTTTACATAGAAAAAGCTCACAGTGCACGCAGATTTCCCCTCAAGGACATCGCGTGCGTGCTCCTTGCCCAAACAAAAGACGCAAAGATTGTGTGTGTCATCGCGGTGGGTCCCGATTTTTCCACACACAATCTTATACGCCTTGCTAGTGCTCGCCATTTGATAGAGAGAAAACTGTACTCTTACCAGATTGCACGCTTCAAACAAACCAGTCAGTGAAGACGAAAAAGCTGATGATGTATTCTCCCGGCGGCACTTATATTGTGGCACGCCGGTAGTGACGTCATGGGCTGTCGCCGGCCAACAGGTGGTGTTTTTACATATGTATCTTCAGACACGAGTCACGCTGAGGGCGTTCCCCGTAGCGACCCCTAGGGGACGCAGTTCGAGTTCCCATGGAGGGGAACACACACACACACACACACACACACACACACACACAAGGAAAACATAACCACACCCAAAGGGCGGGAAAACACACTAACAATAAATTTTAATACAACAAATACATCCTGGGGATGTAACAATGGGGCTCTTTTCAATACAATGACAATTAAATTCAATTCAAGATTATTTGTATAGCGCTTTTTATGATACAATCGCTACGAAGCAGATTTACAGGAAATTAAGTCTCTACAACATATTTATATATTGCAGGAAATTAATATATTTAACTTATGGCAAAATGGGGTTAATTCTGTATACTGTCTGAGGCTTGGCTTCCTCTGAGGTCCTCTGAAGGGGTTGGCATCATCTCTTCTCAGGTGTTCGGTCATCTCAGATCATTTAAGGGTTGGATCCAGACTGAAACTTGTGTAATTCCTAGATTACTATTTGTTTCTCTGCAGAAACAGAGAAACAAATAGAGACATAATTAGCGTAGTTGTTGTTCCATCCAAGCAAAAATTATTTGTTCAACCCAAGCTAAAGAATAATAATGTGCGTTTGATCAGATATAACTGCAGTACAAGATTATGAGATGCATTATATAAATGCTTGGCTAAATAAATGTGTCTTTAATCTAGATTTAAACAGAGAAAATGTGTCTGAACCCCGAAAGTTATCAGGAAGGCTATTCCAGAGTTTGGGAGCCAAATATGAAAAAGTTATACCTCCTTTATTGGACTTTACTATCCTAGGCACTACCAAGAGTCCAGAGTTTTGCAACCTTAGGGAGCGTCTTGGATAGAAGACTAGTTAGGTATGCAAGAGCTAAACCATTTAGGGCCTTATAGGCAAGTAATACTATATTTTAACTGATACGGAAATTAAAAGGTAGTCAGTGCAGGGACTGTAGAATTAGAATCAGAAGCCGGTCACAGCTGTTTTCACTCTAGCCTCTTAGACTGTGTATTTATTTGATGTCCGAGCGCTGACGCGGAAGCGTCTGCGGAAGCGTTCAGTTCAGAACATTTAATTCTCTCCTCTGTCCCACTTCACCATCTCCCACCACTTGTATAACAGCTGATGACTTTGCTACTTTTTTTACAGACAAAACTAAAACAATCAGTAGTCAGTTTTCACCTCCACTCACACAGGACCTCCAACCAACTAGATCCACTGCTCAAACTCCCATCTTCTCCTTCTGTCCCCTCACTAAGGCGGAAGTATCCAAAATTCTCCTCTCCAGCCATCCTCAAACATGTCCTCTAGACCCAATCCCCTCGTACCTTCTCCAAGCAATCTCTGCCACACTCTTACCTGCACTCACACACATTATCAACACATCTCTCCACACAGGCATCTTCCCCACTGCATTCAAGCAGGCTCGGGTTACCCCACTGCTCAAAAAACCTACATTAAACACTTATCTTATAGAAAACTACAGACCTGTCTCTCTCCTTCCATTCATAGCCAAAACACGTGAACGAGTTGTCTTAAACCAGGCCTCATTGTTTCTTTCACAGAACAACAAACTGGACGCTAAACAGTCAGGTTTCAGGAGTGGCCATTCAACTGATACTGCACTACTCTCAGTCAGTGAAGCCCTGCGAATTGCAAAAGCCGATTCCAAATCATCAGTCCTCATTCTGCTGGATCTGTCTGCCGCTTTTGACATTGTCAATCTTCAGATCCTCCTATCCACCCTCTCATCACTGGACATCACTGATATTTCAAATCGCTGGTTTGAATCCTATCTTACTTTTCGGTCTTTCAAGGTGGCCTGGGGAGGAGAGCTATCCAAAGCACATCAATTGGTCACTGGGGTTCCCCAGGGCTCGGTTCTTGGACCCCTCCTCTTCTCCACATTCACTACATCACTGGGTCCCATCATACAGGCACACAGCTTCTCCTACCATTTCTACGCTGATGACACACAGCTCTATCTCTCATTTCGACCAGATGATCCAACAGTAGCTGCACGGAGGAAAGAACATCACCTACAGCTCAACCCAGCAAAGACTGAGACAGCATGACTTCACGATTCAGTTAGGTTCATCAACAATTACCCCATCAGCTTCGGTCAGAAATCTTGGTGTAATCTTTGATGATCAGCTGATGATTAGCTTGCATTTATTTGAACAATGCCTGATACTTGGTGTTAGGGGCACTTCCTCTGTCTGTTTGCCTCTTCAAGATTAATCGCTTTATGTATTCCCCAATTGTAAGTCGCTTTGGATAAAAACGTCTGCAAAAAGACTAAATGTAAATGTAAGTTTCTGTCTAATATAACACCCAGATTTTTGACTGTAGAGGAAGTAACAGTACATCCGTCTAGTTGTAAATTGTGATCCAAGAGATTCTGTGTACTGTTTTTGGTCCAATAAGTAAAATCTCTGTCTTATCTTAATTTAATAGGAGAAAATTATTGGTCATCCAATCTTTTACTTTTTTAACAAACTCTGTTAGCTTAGATAATTTAGAAGTTTCATCTAGTCTTGTTGAGATATATAGTTGAGTATCATCAGCATAACAATGGAAAATAATTCCGTAATTTCTAATAATATTACCAAGGGGCATATACCAACATGTATATTGAAAATAGCAGAAGACCTAGGACAGATCCTTATGGAACTCCATACTTTACTGGTGATAATTGAGATGACTCCCCGTTTAAATGTACAAAGTGGTACAGATCGGACAGGTAGGATCTAAACCATCTAAATGCCTGCCCTTGAATGCCTGTATAGTTTTGTAATCGATCTATGAGTCCGGCCTGCAGCCACCCCCATTTCTGGAGAGGAAGTCAGCCACAGCCATGTGTACACCGGTCTGTGGACCACCTGAAACTTAAAAGGCTGTAGAGCCAGATACCAACGAGTGATCCGCGTTGGTATCCTTCATGTGGTGGAGCCACTGCAGAGGGGCGTGGTCTGAACACAAAGTGAATTCCCGTACCAGGAGATAATATCGGAAGGTGACGACGGCCCACCAGATGGCCAAACACTCTTTCTCTATGGTGTTGTACTTAGTCTCTCTCTTCGAGAGCTTGCGACTTATGTACAGCACCGGCCATTCTTCTCCCTCTATCTCCTGGGACAGTACTGCACCCAGCTCCCTGTCCGATGCGTCAGTCTGCAACAAGAATGAGAGAGAAAAGTCAGGAGAATGTAATTCAGAAGTCAGGAGAATGTAATTGACCCGCCACACTAAGCAGCCTTTACCTGCTGGCACAGCTCCGTCCACAGGACCGGATCTGTTGCTTCCTTTTTAGTGAGATCAGTCAGCAGGCTGGGATGTCCGAATAATTAGGCACAAACCTTCTGTAGTATCCCACCAGCCCCAGGAAGACCCAAACAAGCCGAACGGAAGAGTAACTAATTGGTGCAATCCAAACGGCATTGTGAAGGCTGTCTTTTCTTTAGATACCGCAATAAGGAGATCTGCCAATATCCTTTCGTTAAATCCAGTGTCAAAAAAAAACGAGCTGTGCCCAGCCAATCAAGCAATTCGTCCACTCGCGGCATTGGATAAGCATCAAATTTCAACACCGCATTTACTTTTCGGTAAGCCATTCAGAATCGGACCGAGCCGTTCGTTTTAGGGACTAAAACTATCGGGCTCGCCTAATCACTGTTGGATTCTTCTATTACCCCCATTTCGAGCATCGTTTCCAATTCAGTCTGAACCACTTTTTCTTGTGTTCAGGTAAACGATGCGGCCGACTGCGCACTACTACGCCTGACTCGGTCTCAATATGGTGCTGAATGAGATTCGTTCAACCCGGTAGGGGTGAGAACACGTCCGCACATTCTGCCTGCAACTTGGCCACATCAGTGAGCTGGGAGGGCGAGAGATGATCTCATCCTGAGGCCAGACCGAGGGATTGCGTCTTGGTTTTCACTTCCGGGCCGAGATCATCGTCTCCACTAACTACCGTCACCAGCATCACTGACTCTGCCTTGCTAAATTTTTTTAGGAGGTTGAGGTGATAAATTTGGCGTGCCCCGCTCCTATCAGTCCGTATAACCTCATAATTGAGATCTCTGACTTGCCGTGTGACCTCAAACGGTCCTTGCCACTTTGCAAGTAATTTGGAAGTCGAAGTTGGGTAATACAACTCCTAGTGCAAATTTTCGCAAATTGGTTCCCATGTTGTATAGCCGGCTGTGTCTGTCCTGAGCCTGTAAAAAATTATCCATAGATAGCCGCCCCCCAAAGTATGGAGTTTTGTTCTCAGGTCCATTACATACTGAATTACATTTTTACTTGGAGAAGGTCCGTCTTCCCAAGTTTCTCGCAGGACGTCTAAAACCCCTCGGGGCTGACGTCCATAGAGAAGCTTGAAGGGGGAAAACCCTGTGGATGCTTTCAGGATCTCCCGCACAGCGGAAAAAATGGGTTTCAACCGTTTATTCCATTTTTTTTGGCATCTTCATGAATAAACTTACGAATCATGGTTTATAACGTATGATTAAATCGTTCCACCAGTCCGTCCGTTTATGGGTGATAGACGCTGGTGTGAATCTATTTAATGCCCAACAATTCGTATAGTCCGCATAATGTACGTGACATAAATGCCGTGCCTTGATCCGTGAGGATCTCTTTCGGGATCCCCACTCGGGAGATTAAGCTAAACAGTGCGTCCGAAACACTGTTGGCGGAGATGCTGTGGAGTGCCACTGCCTCGGGATATCGTGTTGCATAGTCCACCAGAAATAATGCAAAGCGATGCCCTCTTGCTGATCGTTCCAATGGCCCGATGAGGTCCATCCCAATTCTTTCGAAGGGGACCTGCATTAAATGGAAGAGGGCGCAATGGCACTTTTGGGGAGGCTGGCGGATTTACCAGCTGACATTCACGACAAGACACCACCTGCGTACGTTCTTGTAAATGCCCGGACAAAAAAAAAAAACGGGTCATGAGACGATTTAGTGTTGTTGTTTGTCCTAAATGTCCCGCCATGGGATTACAATGAGCCACCTGGAATATCATTTCCCGATGCTTTTTGGCACAAACAAATGTGTTGTATCCTCCTTTGTCTGAGCATCTTGGGTCACTCGATACAACCGGTCTTTTATAATTGCAAAATATGCAAAACGGAATGACCATCGATATAACGGACCTGTTCAAAAGCATGTTTTAAAGATTCATCCTGAGTCTGTTCCAGAGGAAACTCTGAGAGGATCAGCCTCTCGATTTCACTCTGTTCCCTTAGTTCAGAACTCAGTGGTACCTGTTCAGCCTCTCCCACCTGTATGACCGCTCCCCTTCCCTGCTTTTTTTTCTCCAAGAGGCATCCTCACATAAGTACCCCAGTGATTCACTAAAAGCAGGCCAATTAGTTCCCAGAATCAGCGGATGTCGGAGGCGCAGGTTAACTGCACCCTCTACACTATGATTTTGTCCCCTAAATTGTATAACAGCGGACAATAAAGGATATTTCACCAGGTCCCCATGCACACACCGCACCTGAACCATGCGGCTTGTATCCAATGCCTCGGGCTGAATCAGGCTTTGATGGATAGAGATTTGGTTACATCCTGAATCCACCAGAGCCTGATAGGTACGCCCTTAATACTCACAGGTATTAGGTACCAGCCAGCCTGACCAGGGGGCAGCCTGCAGGGCATCCGGGACCCGGATCATTGTCCCCATCTCCATCATGGGACACCTGTCGATAAAATGCTCCAGGTCCCCGCAAGGCCAACAGGCCGGCCCAGACTTCCCTGCCGCCCTAGTGGTGGAAAGTGGGTCACGTGAGTGGCATGGGGAGAGCGGGGATACAGAGGAAGTATCTGTCCCAGCCATGGTCAGTCCCGCCCCCCTGGGTGGAGTTTTCGGACCAGCAGCATAATCCGGTCTGGTCCCACCCCGCCCTCGGGGTAGGACTCGAGGATGACCTGGAGGACGGGACCTGGGAAGAGGGACAGGTCGAGGGATAGAGGGGGGGGGGAGAGGGATAAAACAAAGGTGAAGAGAGAGAGACAGCTGGAAGGGGCGCGCCACCATCTGATCCTCCGCCAGTTGGATGACTGAGTCCAGCAACGTCGGTCGGGGGCACTGGACCCACCCTACCATCTTCCTTGGCAGACGAGTGATGAACTGCTCCAGTACCACCCGGTCGATGATATGCTCGACGTCGCTTCCCTCAACCAGCAGCCATTTGCGGCAGGAGTCCCGGAGCTATTGTGCCATCACGAAGGGTCGACCGATCTCGCCCAGGACCAGCGAACGGAACCGCTGGCAATGTTGCTCTGGGCTTCGGCCGACCCGCTGGAGGATGGCTCTTTTCAGATCATCGAAGACCAGGAGGTTCTGCACGGGCAGTTGCTGAGCAGCCACCTGCGCTTCCCCTGACAACAGCGGTATCAGACGCACCGGCCATTACTCTCGTGGCCACCCACTGGTTTCCGCAGTTTTTCCGAAGAGATCTACAAAGGCTTCGGGGTCATCCTCAGCCCCCATCTTGGTCAGCGGCAGGTGGATGGGTGGGTTCTGCCGAGCTGCTTTTTCTGCCCGGACCTCCCGGTCCATCCAGCTCCGGAACGTCTCGCGATCCTCCTGTTGCACCTAGATTCCTGAGAATGAGAGCTTTCTTGTGATATATGAATTTACTATATTTACTGTAAAAATACACATTCTTAGGAAAAATTATTCGCAATCAGTAGGCTAAATTTTGTGTGTGGGACGTATACAATTCTAAGCTTAATTTTACTGCTTTATGTATCATAAAACCAAAAGTTATTGTATTCATCGTAAAGAAGACACTCTAAGCTTTCAAATGAGACCGTATATGGGCTGATAACTTATAAGGATGCTATGTAAATTAAGCATAAACATTTTTTTATTGATTTTCATTTTTGAAGACAAATCTTAAAAGAAGGCTGAGATATATGCCAGAATAAAACATTTTATGCAAATATTTTCTGATCCACTGACTAGCTGGTAAGACGTAAAAGGCATAACACATATTTTAAACACTGCAGTTATATGTGTATCTGATTGAGAGACAGAATAAGTTGTTTAAATGCTTTTCTCCCTCCATTGATCAGATTATTTCAGATCAGCACCACCATTTCCAATCCAATATGTATTGAGCTCATTCAGATCAGTTGAGGTGTTTATATGAATGCTTTTCAGTCCAATAGAGCCATCAATGTGATTACTTACAAATTACTTGATTGCATGTAAACATAGATTGATCCAGTTCTTGAGATCAACTCCCTGTCTTAATAATTCAATTGCAGCAGTTCTCAAGTTAACAGCTCACCAGTTGGGAATATTATCAGTGAATAATGATCGAAATGTTGATCACAAAGATTTCAGTAGACTTGTAATTTAATTCATAAATTATATGGTCTACTTTTATGATACTTTGTGGTGTTTTTTAGTTTAAATCAATTAAATTAATCCTGTTCTGTGGAAAAGACCAGCATGGATATTCTTCAGAATATGACATTTTTGGATCTATCGAAGGAAGAGAATCCTACCGTTTTGTAACGGTATGAGGGTGAGTAAATAATGACACAATTATCATTTTTATCTCCTTTAAGAATGCTTTATTAAAGCTTGGATGAGCTCCATCCCATCAGCATCTCCTTCAGTAAGCACAGTCTGTTTCCCTCACAGCAGTGTGTGAGCATTCCCATGCTGAAATATGACTGTTTTCCTGTGCGCACTCATGAGAGCTCTCATGTGAATCATCCAGTCAGATTCCTACCACCTGGAGGGGCGTCACATGTCATTTCCTTCTGCCTAATAGTTCATTTCTTAATACCCCATACAATAGCAATGAGATCCTAATATGCTTCACCCTGATGGATGAGAGCTTCTCTCTTTTAGGAGGATAGACTGTCTACAAAACACATTGGTGTGAATTTAGCTTCTTGGGAAGGTTGTCCTGTGAGATTCTGTCAACAAACATAGTGGATTTTATCGATGTCACATATTTAATTTTGTTGACAAGAGAGTCGTGACACTATGGGCTGTGTGGCACATTTCCTACAAGTCCAGGTGTTGGAGACACTGTGATGGTGGAAACAATGCAGAACCGTCACATAGTTGGGAGATGGAGGCGAACTGCTGATTTGGGAATGTGTATTCTTGGGGTTAACGTGATGCATCGACAGCACAATTCACTAATTCAACACACATCTCTGTAACACAGTACAGCTGCATGTCACCAGAAAAGTTCTGAAAGTAACTCACAGGTCTAACAAAAGGCTTCTGCCTTTGCCTCGGAATAATTTTTTATTTATTCCGTGTACAACTGCTGATTTTGAAAAATAATACATCAATTTTACTATTGCTCATTCTGTTACGGGTTTGTGATGGAGAGATTTTAGAATATTTATTGATTCTGCTAACACATATGTTCCAATATTTATTTGCTACTGTTCACATTAAAATATGAATAAAGTTATTTCTGAATGTGCTTTTTCTTTCTTGGTTATGTATATGTTTAAGGAGTTGTTGATCCAAAAATGAAAATGTTGTAATCATTTACCTACCCTCATTTCATTCCAAACCTAAGTTTCTTTCTTATGTTGAATATAAAATATATTTTGAAGAATGCTGGTAATCACACAGTTTATTGTCCACATTGACGTCCATAGTATTTTTTTCCCTTTGGAAATCAATAAAAACCCAACCTCTGTTCTTCGGAATTCTTCAAAATATCTTCTTTTGTGTCCAGCATAAGAAAGAAACTAAATTTTCAGCATCATTACTCCAGTCTTCAGAGGCGCATGATCCTTCAGAAATCATTATAATAGGCTGATTTACTGATCAATAATTTTTATTTTTGTACATTTTTATTAATGTTAAACAGTTGTGCTATCTAATATTTTTTTTGCCGTAATACATTTTTTCTTCATGATTTTTTGAGAAATTTTAAAATTTAAAATAACTTATTTAAAATATTTGAATTATTGTCTTACTGATCTTTACTGTCACTTGATCAATTTAATGCATTCCTAAAAACTTCCTGACCACAGAAATTGCACAGCACAAAAATCAGCACAGAAATGCATAAAGAAAGTTAATCAAAGAAAATACAATTATCTAATGCAGATGTACAGGTACATCTCAAAAAATTAGAATATCATGAAAAACGTAAATCTTTTGTGTCACTCATTTCAGAAAGTGAAACCCTATTTTATATAGATTCATTACACATAGAGTGAAATATTTCAAGCCTTTGAAATGATTATGGCTTACAGATAATGAAAACCCAAAATTCAGTGTCTCAGAAAATTTGAATATTACATAAGATCAATAAAAAGGGATATTTTTAACAGAAATGTCAGGCTTCTGAAAAGTATGTTCATTTTTTATGCACTCAATACTTGGTTGGGCTCCTTTTGCATGAATTACTGCATCAATGCGGCGTGGCATGAAGTTAATCAGCCTGTGGCACTGCTCAGGTGTAACGGAAGCCCAGGTTGCTTTGATAGCGGCCTTTATGTCATCTGCATCATTGGGTCTGGCGTCTCTATGGGGTTCAGGTCAGGCGAGTTTGCTGGCCAATCAAGCACAGTAACACCATGGTCATTGAACCAGCTTTTGGTACATTTGGCAGTGTGAGCAGGTGCCAAGTCCTGCTGTAAAATGAAATCAGCATCTCCATAAAGCTTGTCCGCAGAAGGAAGCATGAAATGCTCCATAGATGTATCCTTCGCTGCCTGTGATATCACACAATCCTGTGCATTCCATTCCATGACAGATGAGCTAAAAAATAAAGATGGCGTCTGAAGAAGAAAGTTGCATTTGGTGGTCAGTTTGTGTGTAAATGTATATTTCTGACTAACTTTTAAAAATGTTGGTGTTATTTCTAGAGAGAAATCAGTGTTGTAGTAATTAAATATACATTCAGTTATCACCAAATTTCGTTCTATATTGTTTTAGATTATTATACCATTATGCTGCCTCAGAAGCCGGTCTGAAATCAGTTTTGTAAGGTGCCTCCATGCAAAAACACTGCTTTTGAAGTCATTTGCCTAAGTTTTCGGATGCAGCCCTGTTCATCAGAGTAAGTTGACATTATTTTACTTGTCATATAATGGGAAATGCTACATTAACCTGTTGACAGAGGTTTTCTGTGTTCATATTTTTAAGTGATTTTATCTTAAGGTGATTTTATTAAGTACCGTGTTTTCTTTACTTGTCTTATTTATGTATTTGCAACCAATACGGCCAGTGCATAGTAACACTTTACTTCTTTGCTCAAATCTGTTAACAGTTACACGATTAAACCTGAGTGTCCACATTGCTACATTAAACTCCGTAAAATGTTCAGCTGGTCGCAGTGCCATGCACTTAATGCCTCATCTGCGGTCGTTCTAGACGCACATTAAAACTGAATTAGCAGCGCTCTTACTCCATGACTTCAGTGGAGCTGGTGCAACTATAGGTTAAAGAGATTACAATACGGGTACACAGGTTAATAGGTGCAAGTATCCGTTTAGATGTTAATATGGCAACACTTTACAATAAGGTTCATTAGTTAACATAAGTTAATTACATTGGTTAACATGAAATAAAAAAAAAAATGCTTCCACAGCATTTATTCATCTCAGTTAGTTAATTAAAGCATTTACTAATGCATTATTAAAATCACAAGTTGTGTTTGTGCACTGTAAAGAAAAAAGTTTTAAGTTTATACAACAAAAAGTTGAGAATCTCCTACACAAATAAGAGAACTCAAAAATCTGCTGAAGTTGGTTGCCTTAAAATGTTTTTTACAGTGTAATCATTAATGAACTGTGAACTAACATGAACAATGAACAACTGTATTTTTATTAACATTAATAAATCATGTAATAAATGCATTGTTAATTAATACATTACTGGTAACACATGCCATCTTATTGTAAAGTGTTACCCTTAATATTTATTAATCTTACGGTTAAACTTGACAGTATTTTCTCTCTTGTTATTTCATAAGAGCTTCAAAGAAGACCGAGACAGCAGAGTCTAGTGCCCTGTGTTTATCAGTATCCTTATGTTTGTTGGCTGAAAAATAAAAACTCAATAAACAAAAATAATTTGACTGATACATGTTTTTCCCCCAAGATTCCTATAGATATCACGATATATCAATATCATGAATTATTATGGCCACAATAACCGTGATATGAAAATGTAATACCTTGACAGCCCTAATATATATATATATATATATATATATATATTGTAATGCCATGTAGGCATGAAGACACACACACAAGGATTAAAAAAACAGCACATTGTTAAAAAACTTGTCATCCTTTCACTGCAAGTCATAAAATGCCAGCTAAAGGAACTGGCACCTCTCCGTCTGTTAACTCCATCTGTGTGTGTATGTTATGTGTTTGTCTGTGTGTTTTTATTAATTTAGTCCATGTATCGTAGAATAGCAGTTAGTAAATAAACCTTGTTTCATTGATAAAGAATGATGTCTCTTGGATGATTTTCAAGTTCAAACTATTTGTCCAGATTTACGTTACCTAGCTCAAATCTGAGAAAGAAGATTGTTAATGTCGTTTTATTGTCTCGATTGGCCACAAGGCAAGAGAAACGAAATTGATAAAGATATACTGATGTTAATGATCGCTGGACGAATCGTTAATACAGTATAAATCATAAGTTAAAGATTAATATCACTTTAATCAAAGCAATATTGAATCTTTAATAAATTATTCCCGGAGCTGAAATAATAGCTTCATAGAATTGTTACAATATATATATATATATATATATGTGTACCAGTTAGTGGTTAGTGCTGATCCTCGAATCTGACTGGACAAGAGACTTTTTCTGTTGATATTTCACCCGCGTGTTCTAGATGGGCTGTCAGTCAGTACAGTTTCATTGTTTCGCCACAAGGTGGCGGTAAGAGACTGTCTTTGAGTGAGTCTTTAACCGTTCATTCAACTGCACGTTCAAAAGCGCTGATTCATTCAAGAAGAGATGTAATGAAACACGCTGTTGAAATAATTTTTACTTTGAGCACCACTTTTAAAGGCTCAGCTGACTAGCAGAGCATCGATGCTAAGACAGAGATTGGGCTTTCCTTGGACATGACAACCTATTTTCACAAATATATATGACAGATGCAGGTAACCGCACATGCTCAGTCGATCTCTCTCTCATTCGCTGTCTGTTTAGGCTTGTCAAGTGCAAATCTACTGAGCCTCAGTACAAATCAGCATCGTACACATGTTATCATTACTAACTTATTTAATATTCAGTACACATGCATGACGTGTAAAACAAGAAGGGCATAACCTTCCGAAAAAAGAAAACATGCAAATATTGTGGTTGCTGCGGTTGTTGCATTCATCTGCGGTTATGTTTGTCAATAGCGCGGTATTGCGATATTGCAGTTATTGCGTCAGCCCTATGACATGGCAGCCCGAATCATCGCAGACTGTGGAAACATCACACTGGACTTCAAGCACCATGGACTCTGTGCCTCTTCACTCTTCCTCCAGACTCTGGGACATTGATTTCCAAATTAAATGCAAAATTTACTTTCATCTGAAAAGAGGACTTTGGACCACTGAGCAACAGTCCAGTTATTTTCTCCTTAGCCCAGGTAAGATGCTTCTGACAATGTTTTTGTTTCATAAGTGGCTTGGTAGCCCTTTTCCTGAAGACGTCTGAGCGTGGCGACCAGTGTTAATTTTGGCAGGCATTTTTTATTTAGTCTTGGGGTGTTTTCACACCTGCCTCATTTAGTTCGGTTGAATCACACTAGAGTTCGTTTTCCCTCTTGGTGCGGTTCGTTTGAGCAGGTGAGAATGCAGCAATCGCACTCCGGTGTGCACCAAAAGCGGACCAAACAAGCGCACCGAGACATCCTTGAAGAGGTGGTCTCGGTACACTTTCAAACGAACCCTGGAGCGATTCGTTTGTGGTGAGAATGCGATCCGACCTCAAACAGACCCAACTGCAAAAAGAACTGCGCATGTTTGGACTAAACCAGCTGCCGTAGTCAGCTGCGCTGTGCATTATGGGATGAGGAAGTGTTTGTTGACAGTTTGCAGTTTAGCATGGCAGGTTGCGGATAAACTTGGGATTGTGAGGAGGTGCGGAGCCTCATAGAAATTTGGTGACTTGCGATGCACCTTCGCAGTTTGCTGTGCATTAATGCATTATTTTCCAGCCGCATCTGCGCTTCATTCGTTTTTAAAAAGATTTAAACAACGTTACATTGCTGGTTTGCACAACAGTCCCGCATTTCTCTGACTAGAGAAAACATCACTAAAACCCACGCAATCGACATACACACGCTTGCAGATGGCAAATTTGTGATCAACACTTGTCGCCTCTGGTGACGTAGCAGCCGGCTAGCGACCATGTATGATGACGTAACAGTAACCAAGTGGCGTCTCATTTCATAGGGGTTTGTTTTCACCACTAGCGCTTACCACTCGGTTTCGAGGGACAAGGGCTAGAGGTAAGACGAAGGGGAAGGGGTAAGACAGAGAAATGGGATTCACCCTTAGTCACATTTGAGTCTTTCATAGTTTTAGTCGACGAAAAGTCATTGCATTTCAGTCAAACTGCAGTTACCAACATTTATTTTTGGTAGATATTTTATATGTATCGAATTAGGAAAAACTGGAATAAATTGTGTTTTTTGGTAGAGATACAAATTAAAAAAAAGTAAGATACAGTAGGTTTACTTAACAAGTATACATTTATTTAAAATCTTGTGTTGTTAACATCGATGACACAGATAGGTCTTTAATTAGGAACACTGTCCTTTTAAGATGGAAGGCATGCATGTAATACTGACACAAATTCAGTTTTCACCCACCTGTCATATGCTCGATAAGCCATAACGACTGTATTTATGTGAGATCCTCTTCTACACCATAGACATTTGGACTGCTGTGTGTAAGGACACCCCCCATACAACAACCCAAGCATTTTTGCATTTTTAATAGATCTGTGACAACAGTTTAATTTCACCTAAAGTCTCTATTCATAGCCTCTGGTAGCCAACATATTCATAATTCACATACAGAGTTTTATTTTTTTATTGATATGTTTAATAAACAATTTCACGATTACATAAGCGCTGGGTGTCTTTATCACACATCATTATGTTTTAATATGAATTGACTCAGATTCTAAAAGAAAACTCTGCTGTTGCTAGTAATGGAACTTTCATGCACATTTAATTGACAGATAAACCGCATGCTCTTATTTCAGTGTTGTTTTATATTATGTGGATATTTCAGCTACCAGTTTGATTTGTACATTCAGTTGAACAACATTATTTTAAAGTTAAAGACGGTACGCAGCAACTCAGGATACTGTTCCGAATCCTGCTGCACCACAGTTAACTGCTGCCACTTACATAGTTTACCCAATTTTTTTTTTTTTTTGACATTTCAGATGCGTCTGAAATGACAAAAACATATATTTAATTATTTGATTATTGCTAGGGACAGTTTGGTAGTGGCTGGATATTGGCAGGGACACGTCCCCCTAATTCCCACGCCCGGCTGTGTGTGTATTTGAGTACTGAGAACTGACCACGCGCTGAATGAGAACTGAAGAAGTGGAGTGTGTGTGAGAGAGCACTTCTATCGGAATGATTCTGTCTATCCCTATAATTTAATCGACAACAAATTGTGACTCCCGGGAAAAATGGGACATCTGGTCACCCAGTCCCTCACCCTTCAGGTGGTGAGGCCATTGTTTTAGATCACTAGTTCGCGTTTTGGTAGCTTATCCTTATACTGAGACTAGATATGCAAACGCCCCTTATCCAATGACATAGACGCACATTTTTTAAAGACAAGACATTTAATTTAGCCTATAGGATCTCAGTGTGGTATAATAATGCCACAAACCAGGACTGCAAAGCTCTGCAGAGAGTCGTGCGTTTAGCTGAACGCATCTCAGGGTCTGCTCTCCCCTCTCTGCAGGCCATCTACATCAAACGCTGTAAAAGCAGAGCTGCTAAAATCATCAAGGACTCAACTCACCCCGGTAACCATCATTTCTGTTTACTGCCATCTGGCAAGCACTTCAGGAGCATGATGGCAAAGACTGAAAGACTGCGGAGGAGTTTCTTCCCTCAGGCCATCAGGCTCCTAAACTCAGTCTCATAACACCATCACATCCACAGGACTCAATGTAATAAACTGTAAACACACCCATTATTCTCCATCATCCACACTGCTGCTATGTGTACATACCCGGTACAACCTATTTGCACATTCTCTTGCACATCCGTGTTTTTTATTAATATTTATTATCCACAGTATACTGTATTGCACATTTTATCTCATTGCACATCCTACACTTTTTATTTTATTATTTGTTCCCTTTTTCATTCTCACCTATATTTATATATATATTCTCTTGTGTTATGTTTCATTGTTTTATTGCTTATGTTATTTTTATTTTCTATTTTATTATTATTATTTTTTAATTTTTTTTGCACTTTCCATTGAGCGGACCTGTCCCGACCTACATTTCACTACTGATTATACCCTGTATGATTGTGTATGTGACAAATATTAAAGAACCTTGAACCTTGAGGATGTATTTTGAATGTCTGGTAGTCCCGTCTCATCTTGTTAACGAAGACGCTGCATACATTTCGTCATAGTTTTTATCATCAGATATTAATTTTAGCTAGTCAACGTCTCAGTCACAATAACGGCTAAGTCACAGAAATAAGATTCATTGACAAATATTTTTTGTCCTCATTTTCGTTGACAAAATTAACACTGGTGGTGACTCTTGATGCACTCACTCCAGCTTCAGTTCACTCCTTGTGAAGCTCTCCCAAGTGTTTGAATCGGCTTTGCTTGACAGTATTCTCAAGCTTGCGGTCATCCCTGTTGCTTGTGCACATTTTCCTACCCAATTTATTCCTTTCAATCAACTTTGCATTTAATATGCTTTTATACAGCACTCCTTGAACAGCCACCCCTTTCAATAATGCCCCTCTATGACTTACCCTCTTTGTGGAGGATGTCAATGATTGTCTTCTGGACCATTGCCAAGTACCCACAATGTTTACTTTACGGATGGTCATTTATTGAAACTCAAATGTAAACATTCTAATATTTTGAGATATTGATTTTTGAATCTAAAATGTATGAACATTTCCCCTTTTTAAATGTTAAAAGAAAAAATGAACTTTTTCACAATATTGATTTTGTTTTAGATGTACCTGTATGCATGGCATCATTGGTGGGTAGGACAATGTCTTGTGTCCCTGTTGTAGCACTGTTTGTGATATAGCCGCTTATGAGGGCCAGCGGTCTTGTTTAGGGCTTGTGTGCCAGAGCCAGTGGTGAAACGAAAGACCTGCCAAGACCATTTCAGCCGCTCTTACGGTCATGGCTTTTAATGACATACCTTTTAGCCTTTAGGTCGTGGCAGGCTTCTTTATAATGCATTTTGCTAAAAATATACAGTCATCGACCTACAACACAATGACTCACCATCTCCATTAATCCTGTTAGAAGATTATCTTCATGCATAAACACACACTTGATCACAACAGCATTGCTCTTCACAGTGTAATGTGAGAGTCTGAGATGATTTTTCAAATGCCCCAGTCAAGCAGCCTCTCATTTTTTAAATATTACATATTTAAGCCAGTATTAAAGATATGAAAACAGAGGCCGGCCACTGGAACACACGGTCAGTTATTTTATAATATAAAAGTTTCCAAGCGATAGAGGTTGCTACTCATCTATCACAGATCCCTCAAGTTTGAATATGTTTGTTTCCATGGATAAATAATTTTGAAGGTAAAATTAACCGTTTACATGTTGATTAAATTGACATTGTCTGATTCCTTGATTACTGAACCAGGAGCCTATTTAATGCACATTTTAGAGTGGCCTTTTATTGTAGCCCAAGCCACACCTGTGCATTAATCATGCCGTCTAATCAGCATCTTGATATGCCTCACCTGTGAGGTGGATGATTATCTCGGCAAAGGAGAAGTGCTCACTTACACAGATTTAGATAGATTTTTGAACAATATTTGAGAGAAATAGAAATAGAAACATTTTTGTGTACATAGAAAAGTATTAGATCTTTAAAGTTCAGCACATGAAAAATGGGGGCAAAAACAAAAGTGTTGCATTTATAATTTTGTTCAGTGTATTTCACAATATTACTGCTTTTATTTTATTTTCATCAAATAAATGCAGACCTGGTGAGCATAAAATACTTAAAAAAAAAAAATCCCAACCTTTTGAACAGTAGTGTATATGATAGGTCATATCATAGTAATCACTTAATGACAGCAACTTGAGCATTGCTGGATGCTATTAACAGAGGCTTCATCTCAGCCCTCCAAAAAAATTGGTGAACTCCGCTTTCAGCACTCTTTAAAATCTGTGATTTATGTGATTATCGCTTCATGTTTGCTGAAAACAGCAGCTGCGGTAAGCTATCTGAAATTTTCCTTCACATATAGTCATTTCATTAAATACATTTCAATTAATTACATTAAGCATTATCATTTGACACAGAATTAAATGTGCATAAAAGTTTGATCCAGCTTGTTAAACTAAACATTCTCCATTCCAGTGAAATCAGAATTTAAAATGCAACAAAAACGACACCTTATACATCTACTGGCAGACAGATGCTATTTTAATTTTTATTTAGGAGTCGAGCGAGATTTAAACTCGTGACCTCATGCACTTAAGGCGAGAATACTCCTCTGAGCTACATCAGCTCATGTACTGATAAGAGGGTGAGCCGCCATAAGACCTGAAATCACCTCGGACAGCACCTAATTGAAAGATTATATTATCAAATAATCAAATATAATACGTGTCACAAGATCATCTAAGTACATAAATTGATCGAGAAAAAAACAGACTGCATATGACTCACTGTGTAAAGAGTACTTTTTAAATGTTTGTACCTGTACATTTACTTCGTATCGAATGTTATTGTATAATGCATTATTATTATGGTCACATGATGCCACAACCAACTGCCACAGCTGTCCTCAGCACTTAACAGATTAAGTAAATCAGTATTCATTTTTTTGAAAGAGCAAGACTGGTTCTTGTAATGAGAGGGGTCAGTGGTGTTGAAATCCAAATGCAGCTTTATTACTATAAACAAGAGGAGGTCAGACAGGCAAAGTTCAGTAACGAGAACAGGTGAAACAAAGGCAAGGCAGAATCATCAACAGGGCAATGCAATGGTCGGGGCAGGCGGCAAACAGAGAGGATATCACAAGGCAGGCAGGGTCAAAAAGGCAGGCAGCAAATGGTCAGAGTCGTGAGAACAGTCCAGGTAACAACAGGGAAATACACTTAGGGTAAACGCTCAGAAATGTCAGACGGGGCTAAACAAGACTTCGCCGCAAGTGCAAGGAAGTGTGCTGTTTATATGTGTGTGTGTGAATGAGGTGCAGGTGTGGTGAGACAATCAGGGTTAATGAGTGATTGGTGACAGCTGTGTGATTGGTGCAATGGTGGATGGGAATGTGTGTGTCGTAAGTGCAGTGAATGATGGGAGTTGTAGTCTGAGGTGGAGTGATGTGCAGCTGTAGTTTGGTGCAAGAGTCCATGTGGTGAAATGGCAACCAGATTCGTGACAGTTCTAAGACACTGTACATATTGTGTGTATTACCTCTCTTTTCAGTCAGCAATGCATTGTATTCACAAGCAATGCCCCAGCAGCAGATAAAAAATGGCTTGAACAAATCATAAATTCAATAACATAGTCAAGGTCCATGTATAATTAAAAAGCAGGGTATGAAAGAGGGCAAGTAAACTTCCTGAGGAATTGTTTGGAAGTTGCCATTTACTGTAACACATGTAATAAGTTTATTTGTAACTTTAAAGCACATCACTAATTGTAAAGATTATACCCTTGGAGAAACCTGCAGGGCACTGATGGTAAGCTCCAAAAAAGTGTTTAGTGTCCCGCAGCAGCAGCAAGCCGTCAGTGCAGTTGAAGAGTTCTGCTTTCAAATACACGCAATAAAGCTTGCCGTAAAGCCCCAGAAAAATAATTACCATGAATGTGTCCAGGGAAATAGTAAGGATTCGCCATCTCCTCATTAGACCCGCCTTTAGAGAGAAGTGCATCTTCACGGATAATGATTATATTAAAGTTTTTGTTTTCGTTTTATTTATTTCGTTAAGTATTCATTTAAATCTTTCTATGGATATATGTATCATGTCTGTGAGGCATGTCTTTCGGTTCATTTTTGTGAAGCGCTCCTGTTCAAGATAAAAGCATGAAGTTTTGTTGATACTGCGAGTACACACAAATAAAAGTAGACCCTTTTATTGTTTCGAATGATGTATTACTCTTACCTTTATGAGGAAAAATTACCGGTGTATGTTGTTTCCATAAAAAAAAAATTGCAATTGATTGCGCTGGTGCCTCCATGTCCTGCGGTTTAGCTTCCTCTCTCAGCACAAACTATTGGAAGCAGCGCATATTTATCTAGGTTTAACGTTTAAACATTGTTATATGCTTGAACTGTTTTAGGGTGTTTATATATAGAGAGAGTTTATTTTAGGAAAGTCGTGATGATTTGAGAAGGCTAAATTGATCAGCCTGCCAATCTGCCGCTGGCCGTTTGGTAATTTCTTTAAGAACGAAAATATGAAACAAAATACAAACACTTTGCCATTACATACAAAACTGAACTATTTTAACAGCTGAAACATGAGTTGTTTTGGGAGAAGGAGGAAAAAAAAGACGGCTAGGGTCGGACTCTGGCCGGTAATTCTGATAAGCTGTCGGGCACGGGTCGGGCTAGGGCCTAAATTTGAGGCCCATGCAGGGCTCTAGTACATTTTTTCATTTTAGAATGTTAAGATCTACTTCTGTAGTTATTTTGGTGAAATTAACTCAAAAGTAATACAGGTATAATGTAATGCATTGCAATTCTGATACAGTAATATCACAAGGTAACAAATTACTTTTAAATAACAGTAACAAGTAATCTATAATGTATTACAGTTTGGAAGTAACTTGCACAACAATGTTTATTAAGTTCTAGTTATCTTAGTTTAAATAAATAGTTAATGAATAGTTATTTTAGTATTTAAACTTAAACAAGAAAAACATAATGATAAATGTTACCACCATGTTACCAAATTATCTTATTTCAGTTAATGTTTATTTTATTTCAAGTAATGGAATTGATGGCACCCAGTGGAAATGGGTCAAATGAATGAAATATATGCAGTAAATATTTCTATTGCACAGTCAATATATATATATAATTTTAGTTTTAAATACGATTGTTGGTCTAAACATTTTTCATGTCATAAGCTCTGCATTTTAAGTTGCTGTGTCAAATTATGTGGAGTAAACTGAGCTTTAGAGACATCAGAGACATTTTCTTCTGTAAAAGCCACAAAATAAAACAATGTAATCAGTAGATGAATTCCAGGTAAATAGCTACATTACCCATTATCTTGCTAAATAAATCCACCATTTTAAAGAAGATGCCGAGATGATGGAAATGAAAAAAAATAAAATAAACCCATAGAGCTCAGCAGTGACTGCAAAGTTGGTCATACATTCTCAATATATGTAATACATTTATATATATATATATATATATATATATATACACAATTTTATTCTTATATTTTAGTAATATTGTGCGATAAACTAAAATATATACATTTTAAATTAATAATTTATTTGCTTACCAGAAGAAAAACGCACTGGTATTTAATTATTTATGAAGCCATTCTGGGGATGTTGCCCTCATATCTCTGCTGTCTTATGAAACAGAAAGCTGTTGAGAAATACTTCCTTCGCTCACAAAACTATGATACTCTCTCTGTTCCTTTTGTCCGATCTGAATTAGGAAAAAAGGCTTTTATGTATGCAGCTCCGCAGAGGTGGAAAGTAACGAATTACATTTACTCGCGTTACTGTAATTGAGTAGCTTTTTTGTGTACTTGTACTTTTTTAAGTAATTTTTTTAATCTGTAATTTTACTTTTACTTAAGTTTTTTTTTTGGGAAGTATTGTACTTCGCTACATTTTAAAACACATGAATTACTGAGTAAAAAAAAAATTCGCTAGAAAAGAAAGATGCAGACGGACTAGACAGGCGTTATTGGGGCAGACCCAGCTGAAAACCAAACCCCGTCATATTCTGCTGAAGTTGAACTCGAAGGAAATGTAGTGAATCACTATCTATATATTTATACATTGTTAGCTGTGTTTGCCTCGGGAGACCAAACTAGCAGCTTATAAAATCTCGACATCGCCCTTCGCAAGCATGTAGAGGTAACGTAAGGTAAATACTTGCATTGGTGGTTAAAATTAAGTTTTAACAGTTTAACAAAAGGTTGTGCACAAATGAGCCAAAAAGACAGTAGTGCAGGGTGTGCAATATTGTCTGCGATCATATAGTAATTGTTGTTTTAACGATGTGCGATTTGACATTGTCAGTATTTTGCCAGAAAACAAACAAAACACTCTAAACAGTGTGCCGTGAAATCTATAGATTAACGTTAGACAAGTCCGCGTGCATATGGAGTGCTTTCTTTCACTGTGTGATTCAGTCTTTTAAAATGCGTTTAGAATGATCACAAAATTGAAGATATAGAAGCAGAAAATGTATATGTTTATATAATTGAATATAGTAAGTCAACATCACATGAAGAATGCCGTTTTTCTCAAAAAATCACCATGATTACATAGGTCCTGTAGTTTTTCTTTTTACACAGTTAAAAAAACAAGTTAATTAAGAGACTTACGTTTTAGACACCATATTGCCTGTTTTTGCTCTATTTCGACAACAAAAATAATTCCATACACAGTTTTGCGTCTCTGACTCTGAGCAATGAGGTATTTTGTTCCTGAATGAATTAACCGTTTAAATGATTCTGTTCAATCGCAATGACTCACTTATCAGTGACTTACTGACACCTACTGGTGGTTCTAATTGAACATTTAAAGTATCTTTTTTTTTTTTTTTTTTAAATGACTATTTAACATTTGTGACCCTGGCCTGGAGCACAAAACCAGTCTTAAGTCGCTGGGGTATATTTGTAGCAATAGCCAACAATACATTGTATGGGTTAAAATTATACATTTTTCTTTTATGCCAAAAATCATTAGCATATTAAGTAAAGATCATGTTCCATTAATATATTTTGTAAATTTTCTACTGTAAATATATCAAAACTAAGAGCTTAATTTGAACAACTTTAAAGGAGATTTTCTCAATATTTGGATTTTTTGCACCCTCAGATTCCAGATTTACAAATATTGTCCTATCATAACAAACCATACATCAATGGAAATATGATTTATTCAGCTTTCAGATTATGTATAAATCGCAATTTAGGAAAATGGACCCTTATGGTTTTGTGGTTCAGGGTCACATTTTATGTCTTATTTATCAAAACATTATTTCTGCATTTGTAACTGCAGGCTAAATGCATTCATGTCAGTGTGTAATACATCTATGCCACTTCAGATGAAGCTTCTGCATTTCCTCTGCATTACAAAGATGCATTTTGTTGATACTGATTTAATTTGCCTGGTAACAGCCCAAATGTCTTATTATTCTAATTAACCGATTCATTTAATTAAAAACACCTAGTTTGAGATTTATAGGCCCATATCCCAGGTGTTTCAAACTCAGTTCCTGGAGGGCCACAGCCCTAAAGAGTTTAGTTCCAACCCTGCTCCAACACACATACCATGTAGTTTTCAGATAAGCCTAAATGATTAGTTTAGCTGTATCAGATGTGTTTAATTAGGGTAATATCTACACTGTGCAGGGCTGTGGCCCTCCAGGTACTGAGTTTGACACCTTTGGTCTGTCCCATTTTTTCCTCCCTCCCATTGTTAAAATGTAATTAAGTAATTTTTACTCAGAGTATATTTTAAATGAGCTACTTTTTACTTTTACTTGAGTATATTTTTAGAATGGTACTTTTACTTGTACTTAAGTAAAAGTTCAGTAATGTAATGGTACTTTTACTTGAGTACAATATTTTTGTACTCTTTCCACCTCTGCAGCTCCGTCTGACTGGAATCATCTGCAATCGAATTTGAAATTACAAAGTGTGATGTCTTTGGATCATTTCAAAAGAGTTATTCGGCAAATGGAAATTGACTCAATGACATGTAACTATGTAACTGTTTTTTTAAGTGTCTCTATTCTGTCTGTGTTGTAATATCCTGTGATGAAACTGATGTATTGCTGTCCATTTTGGCCAGAACAATCCTGCAAAAGAGATTTTTAATCTCAGAGAGTCTCTTCTGGTTAAATAAAGGTTAAATAATCTATAATGATAAATCAAGCGTTTTGTATTGTACTGTGATTTTTTTATTTTATTTGACATTTATTTCATAGTGCAACGCTTCATGGGATTGTAGTTCATCTGCTCAAAAAAATATGCTAAATCTATTATATCTTTGTTCTTTTTTTTAAAGTTTAAATTAATAAAGTTTATATAAATTAGTGTTTGTATTAGCAAAATCTTCTAATCTCTGTCTAGCAGTTTTCTCTGTGCCTGTGTGATCGGCCTATGTGATCTCTCACCAGTCCTGCATCTGAAGCGGTCATCTTTTTCAGCCCCCATCAGACTGTGTGATTTCATCCTGCAGTGATCTTTGCATCCAAAGCAATGATGAGCTCTATCGACCAGGGGTGCATTTCCCAAACATCGACGTAACACTGATTAACCACCATAGTACGATGCATTGTTTTGAAATGAACTAGCTTGTCACGACTGTTTCCCGAACACGGGATCTCCGTCATTTGAGCCACATTGGTTCAGCAACATACAGTAGGACCATTGTTAATGACGTCACACGCATGTGGTGGAGGAATAACTTCTACTATTTAACTAATTAGAGATCTCTAAGATGCAATGTATTGAACATGGCAACTACTGACTAATGTACTGTTTGATTCATCACAGGTTCCCACTTACGTCAAACGCCTAAGGGAACCCCACCTTAGATATTTATGCACATGCCCACTTTTCAAAAATGGTGCTTTCAATGGACGCAAAAATACATTATTAAACTGCATTTGTATTTAGATAGAATGGAAGATACAGATAGTACTGCATTTTAGCTTACTTGTTGTGCCCGAGGGCATATTTATTTAAGCCCATATATCTTAGTAACAATAAATATGTTTCTAACCACAGGTGGAGAGCTGTAGTTCAAACCAAGTATGTTTGTGACGCTGATTGGGAACGTTTGTTTGAACTATGGTTTCGGGAAACACAGAATCGTTGAACTATTTGTGTAAAAATGTGTAAGTTATATTATTAACCTTACTTTCATGTTATAAGTTAAACAGATGTTATATTAAACTTAGTCTTGTCAACATTTTGGAAATGTTTTTTGTGTTCATTGAGATATTGTTTAAAATGTTACTTTTCAAAGGGGGTGTACTCATTTACGCTGAGCACTGTGTATATATATATATATATTAAAGGAATAGTTTACTCAAAATGTAAAGCTTTCGGAAAAGGTACTCACCCTCAGGCCATCCAGGATGTACAGTGAGTTTGTTTCTTCATTTACATTTACATTTATGCATTTAGCAGACGCTTTTATCCAAAGCGACTTACATTGCATTCAAGTTACAGTTACTTGCTTTCCCTGGGAATTGAACCCATGATCTTGACGTTTGCTAGCGCCATGCTCTACCAGTTGAGCTACAGGAACTCTTAACAGATTTGGAAAAATCTAGCATTGCTTCACTTGTTCACCAATGAATCCTCTTCAGTGAATGGGTGCCGTCAGAAAGAGAGCCAAAACAGCTGATAAAAACATCACAACAATCCAAAAAAACACGACTCAAGTCCATCAATTAACATCTTGTGAAGTAAAAAACTGCGTGTTTGTAATTAAAAAATCTACCATTAAGGCATTTTAACTTTGAAAAATCACTTTTGGCCAAAATATGCATCCATAATCCATAATAACATCCTTTGGTGGTAATTTACATGTTGTCCATTCACATATAAATATTCCAGCATATGGATTTTTCTTTTTCTTCTAAACAGTGCTTGATCTGTGAATATTCCTCCCCTAATTCAAGGGAGAAAGTGATATTATGTATAGAGGACTCGTTTGAATTTAAACATGTCTTAATGATGAATTTGTTTCTTACAAATAGCTTTATTAGCTGTTTTGGCTCTCTTTCTGACAGCCCCCATTCACTGCAGAGGATCCATGGGTGAGCAAGTGATGTAATGATACATTTTTCCAAGTCTGTTCTGATGAAGAAACAAATTTATCTACATCGTGGATGGTCTGTGGATAAGTACATTTTAAGCAAACTATTATTTCTGAATTAACTATTCCTTGAGTCATTTTTATTTAAAATAATACTAATACTAATACAATTTAAAGTTAAATAATGATTTAAGGTTTAATTATTTTAAAATGTATAGTACAACTAACTACAATTTAACTAGCAATAAAACTAACAAGCAGTTTTACAAAAATTACATTTTGCAGACACTGTAAAACATGATTAACTTAACACACTAACGTAACGTAATTAAGCCTAATGTAGTAAAAAACGTCAACCTGTGTGCTTTAATTTTTGTGGATGTGCTACAACAAATTTCAGCATTATATTTGTGATTGCAAGTCATCTGTATATTGATTGAATGTTGAGATCAAAGAAAATGTTTGTGCTGTGTTTATACAGGAGCTCAGCAGGGTGTTATCTTTGATTTAATGAAAATACAAGATGGCCTATCTAAAATATAAGATCACGCCTTCTTTGAAGGTATCCTCAAATAACTTGAAAACGCATTGATTTTGATACCTGATCTGAAGAGGATGAGGATGAGGAAGAAGCTTGTCTCTTGTGTCCTGCATTCACTAAATTAATCTGAGGGATGCAGAAGATAAATCTCAAAACACTCCTTGTTTGAAATATGATTAAATGAAGCCTTTGAAGAACACAAAGCTTCAAAGAGTCAACATAAACAGTAGGATTTCAAAGCATTTCTCAATCATTAATTTTATCTCCATTTCACAAATTAATTTTGATTAGTTTGGCCATCTATAGGCTTATTATCTCTTATCTAATTGTATATCAAAATTATCTGCTGGAATCTATTCCAGAGAGCAGAAATTGCATCAGATGTTACTTTGTTAAAGATGTTGAGAAATTGCCGCGAGTCTTTTTCTCTCACTTTTTTTATATAACAGTAACATATATGACACTTTAGCCATTAGATACAGAAACATACCACCATTTGGAAGATAGCAATCACTGCAAGGCAATGACTCCAAGTGAGAAAAAGAGGCTGCCAGGTTTGTCAGCTCTTGCCATGTTTAGGCATCAAGTCCTCATCAAGGTTTATTTGAACGGGAAGAATTATGCTAAAACCCCCTGAACAGAATGGCCCATAGGATCTTTAGGAGAGATAACTGAGACCAGAAGTAAAACTGTATGTTTGTGCTAAGAGCAGGATTGTGATGCATTTTGCCTGAAAGAGTGGTGATTCATTGCAGTCTCAAGTTTGAAGCAACACTATTTACAATTTTTATAAAGGGGAAATCTGCATTATCGGATTTTTGCAGAGTCACAGCATGGTAACTATATTTCTTTCTCCATGTAATACAAAAAGGAGAGTTGTCACAATTGTGTTATAAATGTGAATTTTTATATATTTATTGTGTATAATAATTTCTGATGACTTCCTTGACTACATGTTGTATTCAGAATAATGAACACTTAATTAATATTAATAATTAATAATAATTACTATTTTTACTCAGATACATTTCTCCAGCATGTTTTGTTACATTTACAAATCTTGTTACAATGAAAAAAAGAAAAGAAAAAAAAAAACACAATGAACTTGACATCGGCAGGTGGCAGCCTATGATGTAAGCATCTGGGGGTACAAAAGAGCACCTGAGTAATTCGTCATCCACTTCTTTGTCTGAAGGAGACACAGGAATGGCCAAGAGACGCAGCGTCTCGTTCCCTATTCTCAGGGAACCATAGTTACATGGGAACATGGTTACGTTCCCTTTCGAAAGGGAACTCCACGCTGCATCCTCTAGAGGGCGCTATGGGAACGATATACCCACGCTGCCATGCTGAGGCATGAGTGCCCAAATACTTGATTCCTTAGGTAAAAGACTCAAAGGATCATGTTTGCCACAGCAAATCGCCGTGGCCAGAGCCTGAGCCTAAAGACTCCTAAAGGCAAGCTCAAAAGATTGCCACATCATAGACTAGCTCACCCACCAAAGTATGGAACTCTAAGAGTGGAGGTCTCAGCATAATTACTCTCTAACGAGAAGAGACCTAGCTACACTCAATGCTGGAGACAGTCAGTGAGGATCAGAAGAAAGAGCCTAAACATGAATACTGCCTAAAGGAGCTCTGGAGAGTGGAGGCTGCAGCGGAACTACTTCCTTAATAAAATGAAGCCTAGCAACATTCGATCCTGGTAAGGGAACTCTCAAGAGTGGAGTTCTCAGCATAACGACTCTCTAAAGCGAGAGGAGACCTATTAATAAACTCAACTCCTGAGGCAGTTAGTGAGGCTCAAAGGAGCCTACATACTCATATTGCTGCCGAAAACGGAGTTCTGAAGAGACGAGGCTTCAGCAGGATTACTCTCTAAAACGAGAGGAAGCCGAACAACAATCAACCCTAGTTGAGAAGCTCTTAAGAGTGGATGCCTCAGCCTAACAACTCTCTAAACGAGAGGAGATCTGACTACACTCAGCACTAGAGACAGCTAGCAAGGTTCACAATAAAGCCTGCATGCTAATTGTGCTGCCTAAGCGGAGCTCTAGAGAGCGGAGGAACCTCAAACCGTGGGTGGGAGGCGCTCAATTCTCAATTTTTTTGAGAAATCAAGCATCTGAGGCATACTTAACACAATCACTTCCCGCAGCGCACATTTAGCTCCCCTGAGAGCCAAACACACTCTGTTCAAACACTAAATTCTTCAAGAATCAAGAGAAAACAGAAACTGTCAAGAATACATCACATTAAGCTTGTTCAACTCCCTCGAGAAGCGAACGCGCTCGTGCAAATGCTGACTAAAACTCTAGTAAAGCTTCATGTCTGCCAGTAGTAGCCACGCGAATGCAAACAAAGAGCACATCCTATTATCTCGTGAGTCAAACATATTGTGCTTCCGTACACAAGGTTTTGCTTGAAGACAAAGAAGAGGATGACGTATTACTCAGTTGCTCTTTTATACCCCCAGACACTTATGTCTTAGGCTGCCGCCTGACATTGTCAAGTTCATTGTAGTTTTTTCATTAATGCTTCAGACACCGGTCATGCTGAAGGCGTTCCCATAGTGCCCTCTAGAGGACGCAGTGTGGAGTTCCCTTTCGAAAGGGAACCTGAACCGGTGAATTAATAATTTGAATATTTTCTTTTGAATTAGTAAACACAGTTTTATGGAATGTGCACTTAATGTAAATCTTAAAAGTACATAAAAAAGTTTTAATAAGTTAAAATTATATAAGTACTTTACATATGTTAAAAATGAGCTCATTTCAAATGTGATGCCTGCTACAGGTCTCAAAATAGTTGGGACAGGGGCATGTTTACCATGGTGTAGCATCTCCTCTTCTTTTCAAAACAGTTTGAAGATGTCTGGGCATTGATGTTATGAGCTTCGGTTTAATGATGCGCCAAATGTTCTCTACAGGTCAATTCAGCACCCGGACTATTCTACTAAGAAGCCATGCTGTTGTAATAGCTGCAGTATGTGGTTTTCCTGCTGAAATAAACGTTGTCTAGAGGGGAGCATATGTTTCTCTAAAACCTTTATATACCTTTCAGCATTAATAGTGCCTTCGAAAACATGCAAGCTGCCCATAACGTGTGCATTTATGCACCCCCATACCATCAGAGTTCCTGGCTTTTTAACTGAACGCTGATAACATGCTGAAAGGTCTACCTCCTTTTAGCCTGGAGGACACAGCGTCCGTGATTTCCAACAAAATTTAAAATTTGGACTAGTCTGACCATAGAACATTCTTCCACTTTGAAACAGTCCATTTTAAATGAGCCTTGGCCCACAGGACACGACGGTGCTTCTGGACCATGTTCACATATGGCTTCTTTTTTGCATGATAGAGCTGTAGTTGGCATCTGCAGATGGCTTTGCAGATTTTGTTTACCGACAGTGGTTTCTGGAAGTATTCCTGGGCCTAATTAGTAATGTCAATGACAGAATCATGCTGATGAGTGATGCAGTGTCATCTGAGGGCTCGAAGACCACAGGCATCCTACAAAAGTCTTCGGCCTTGTCCCTTATGTACAGAGATTTCTCCAGTTTCTCTGAATCTTTTGATTATGTTATGCACTGTAGATGATGAGATTTGCAAAGCCTTTGCAATTTGACATTGAGGAATGTTGTTTTTAAAGTATTCCACAATCTTTTTACACACTCTTTCACAGATTGGAGAGCCTCTGCCCATCTTTACTTCTGAGAGACTCTGCCTCTCTAGACATCCCTTTTATAGCTAATCGTGTTACAGACCTGATGTCAATCACCTTAATTAGTTGCTAGATGTTCTACTATGTTCTATGTACTATGTTCTTCTTCTTTTTCAGCCCTTTGTAACTGTTGCAGGCATCAAATTTGAAATGAGCTCATTTAGTGGATAAAAGTGTACAAATTCTAAGTTTAAACATTTGTTATGTTCTCTGTGTTCTATTGTAAATAAAATTTTGGCTCATGTGATTTGAAAGTCTTTTAGTTTTAATTTTATTCAAATAAAAAAACGGAACTCGGGTTGTAAATAAAAGGTTCTTAAGTGTACTTAAAGAGTTTCCTACATTTAATTAAACTTTTAAAATGTGCCCTTTGCAATAATGTTTAATTAACTTAATTTTAAACTTAATAATCTTGTGTCATGCTTTAAAGAAGTGCACTTATTGTCATATGACTAACATACTAAAGCACATGTAAAGTACTTCAGTATAAAGTACTTTAGTATTAAAAATAATTTTAACTTACTAAACATGTTTTAAATGTTTAATTTTAATTGAATTATTTTGTGTTATTAGGTTCATTTAAAGTAAACATATTTTAAATGTACTACATTTTAACTTCCTTATTATACAAATGTGTATTTTCAAATAAATGTAAATGCATGACACAGTTTAAAAATTAGCTTGTACAACATATTTCAAAGGTAATAGAAGTAGTTATGAAATTACGTATAAATATGTAGGCCTTCCTGAATGGATAGCTCACCCAAATATGAAAATTCTGTCATTAATTTTTAACCCTCTTTTCGTTCCATCTTCTTTCTTCTTCGGAACACAAATTAAGATTTTGACCCTCCATGGACAACAATGCATCTGACATGTTCAAGGTCCAGAGAGGTAGTAAGGACATTGTTAACATAGTCCATGTGACTTGAATGGTTCAACCGTAATGTTACAAATTATTTTATGCGCACAGAGAAAACAAAAATAATGATTTTATTTAACAAATTCTTCTCTCCTTTTGTGTTCCACTGAACAAAATAACAAAAGCATACAAGTTTGCAATGATGTGACTATGAGTAAATGATAAAAGTTTGTTTTATATTTGGGTGAACTGTCCTTAAACGTGTTTGTCTGCTGAATGGTTAACTCTCCAAAAAATAAATACATCAGTCCAGTACATACGCCAGCAATCTTATTTTTTGCTAATGTCTTTTCCTCTCCATTTCATGGCTGCATTTTTGTCCTTTCATCATCCCTGCTTTCATTCCTGCTCTCCACCACTCTCTCTCTTCACCTCTTACTTCAAAAAAAAAACTCTCAACCAAAATACAAGCATGCCCCTCTTGCCCCTGTCAGTACTGACCTTGAGATAAATTGCATATGCCATTGAAGAAAGCAGTTCTAAAAAAAGAATACAAGCTTCTCAGTTGTGTATCCAAAATAAATAAATAATCTTACAGAATCTAATTTATGTTTTTATTTTTTCATCCCCTCCCATGGTTCTTGGTCCCCGAGGACTCTGATTTAAGTCTAAGTGATTATGAAATATCAAATCCACTCAGTGTGAAGTGATGGCACTTTTCTTAAACACGCTCCTGGTCACGGCTCCTGAATGTACACATTCATGTTCTCTTCCAGGCTTAATGACATGAGACAATGCATTCGATTTTCGCTCATTCATTACATATTAGACTCGGGGTTCCGGATATAGTGCTTGTGGGTGTGCGATTCAAAGCTTCCTAATGTTTTCCTGTTTCGCCAGCCATTACCCTAGGTCAATCAATACAAAGTGACTACTGCTCTCAGTGGTAGGCGCCTAGGGTTTGGTATGGAGAGCTATTAAAATTCTGGCCTGATCATCTCTCTGAACCAGCCCCATGAGCTCTTCCTGTATGGTGAAGATGGACAGCAAAAAAGTGTTGTGTTCTGTCAGAGATTAATAGTTCTGGGATGCGAAGAGATGCATTGAGCTCCGTGTGTGTGGGGCAATATCACTGTGCTAAGAGGTAAGGAAGCTTGGCTGACCCGGTTTGATCATTAAAGGGATAGTTCACACTCAAATGAAAATTCTGTCATCATTTACTCACCCTCATGTGGTTTTAAACCCAAATGATGTCATTGATTCCATGGAACACAGCTACTTTCCAGCAGTTCAACCTCCAACCTCTATCCTTAAAAGTAGTTCAAACCACTATCCTCGCCATATTCTACTTCTATACAGCTTTGTGATAGCATCTAAATGTGTTTAAAGCAGTGCTTCTGAACATTTTTGACCTAAATTCCCCCCATTGTCCAACACAATATTCAAAGGCCCCCATTTTGTCTGGTATGTATGCTGTAATTTTGACAATGCTGTTTTATTAACCAAAATTGGAAGTGTGACATATTCAATTAATTAAACATGGTTAGTTTTGTGATTCTTTGTGGTTCGATATTCTGATTTTGCATGTTTAACAAAAAAATAAGTTATTTAGGCGAAAAACGAAACATGATTTTAGCTTACATTTTGTAGCACTTTTAAAGTTAATTATCCAGGGAGTGCCACTAAAAACATGGATGAACCTAAGTGTAACAATATTACATTACATTGGCTGTTTTATGTATCACAGCAGTTGAAATGTCTGGTGAGTGATGTTAAAATGTTAATGCTCTTTAGTGTATGAAAATAACCTACCACCTACACTAAACTATAAACCTAATCGAAAGTGTTAACAAAAACAATCTTGAGATAAAATCACATTTTCTGAAGAAACCATACCATTTCAGCTTCCTTTGAGTCTTTGAGCTCTTTTGTCAGAATCAGAATCAGGATCAGAATCAGATTGAGCTTTATTGCCGGGTATGTTTACACATACAAGGATGTTGTTTTCGTGACAGAAGCTACCATAGTGCAATAGAATGACAGTGACAGAACAAAAAAACATAAAGAATAGAAAGAAGAATAAAAAAGAACAAGTAAATAAGGAAAAACAATATACAAATTGACAATTGTATGTACAGGTTTATAACAATGGACAGTTTTGTATGTACAGGTATATTATGTGCAATTGAAGTGTAGACTAAGTATGTGTGTTAGATAAATAAGTGTATACATAGTGTGTGTACTACAATTATTGTCAAGTGTTCATGAGATGGATTGCTTTAGGGAAGAAACAGTTTCTGTGTCTGGTCTTTCTGGTGCTTAGAGCTCTGTAGCGTAGACCAGACGGTAACAGTTCAAAGAGGGAGTGTGCTGGATGTGAGTGGTCCAGAGTGATTTTGCCAGCCCCTTTGCTCACTTTGGATAAGTACAGTTCTTGGAGAGTACAGATTCAGTAATGGCAGAGAAAAATTTTCAGCAGGTCGGTTGATGTACGCAACGGTCACAGTGCTGTCCGTATCGGACCAGTACATGCTTGCCTCGTAAGCGTCTCTTGAGACGGTTCAAGGCCAGGTGTACTGTCAGCAACTCTAGGCAGTTGATGTGCCAGTGCAGTTGGGGACCCGTCCAAACCCCCGACACTGCATGCCCGTTGAACGTGGCCCCCCAGCCCTTGGCGGAGGCGTCTGTGTAAACCACAGCGTGCCTGGAGACCTGTTCCAGGGGCACTCCTGCCCGAAGAAATGAAAGGTCTGACCACGAGGTGAAAATTTGGCGGCAGGCTGGAGTGACTTGGACCCTCAGCGTGCCGCTCTGCCACGCCCACCTCGGGACTCGGCCATGGAGCCAGTGTTGAAGCGTTCTCATATGGAGCAGCCCCAGTGGCGTGACCGCCGCCGCAGCCGCCATATGCCCCAGGAGCCTCTGAAACTGTTTCAGTGGAGCCGCCGTCCTGTTCTTGAATGTATTCAAGCAGTTCAACACCGACTGAGCGCGTTCCTGCGTGAGGTGCGCTGTCTGACTGACCGAGTCTAACTCCATACCGATAAAAGAGATCCTCTGCACCGGGGAGAGTTTGCTCTTTTCCCAGTTGACCTGAAGGCCCAACTGGCTGAGGTGCGAGAGCACCATGTCCCTGTGTTCGCATAACTGGTCCCGCGACTGAGCTAGTATAAGCCAGTCATCGAGGTAGTTGAGAATGCGCACGCCCTGTTCTCTCAGGGGAACAAGGGCTGCCTCCGCTACTTTCGTGAAGACACGGGGCGACAGGGACAGCCCGAAGGGCAGGATCTTGTACTGATATGCCCGTCCTTCGAACGCAAACCGCAGGAATGGCCTGTGGCGCGGAAGGATCGACACGTGGAAGTACACGTCCTTCAGGTCGATCGCTGCAAACCAATCTTGGGGACGGATGCACCCAAAGATGCGTTTCGGTGTGAGCATTTTGAACGGGAGCCTGTGAAGGGCCCGGTTCAAGACGCGCAGATCCAAGATTGGTCTTAACCCACCGCCTTTCTTGGGTACAATGAAGTAAGGGCTGTAAAACCCTGACCTCATATCGGCTGGAGGGACCGGCTCTATCGCGTCCTTCGCCAGTAGGACTGCGATCTCTGCTCGCAAGATGGGGGCATCTGCTGCCCTCACTGTGGTGAAGTGGATGCCGCGATACTTGGGAGGTCGCCGGGTGAACTGAATCTGAATCAGTCTGATGGTACGGAGGAGCCAACGAGATGGGTTGGGGAGCGCTAGCCAGGCCCCCCAGAACCGTACTAGTGACACCAACGAGGGCAGCGAGGGGGAACGCAGGGACCTGGCTCGGGCGTCTCGTTGCCGGTCCGAAGCAGGGTCGGCGTGTGTAACGCACTTACCTGCGTTCCGGCAGAGGGTGCGTGAGTAGTGCGATTGACCGCCCTCTCGAACCGCCCACAGCTGCCCACTGGCGAGAGAGGAGGGTGAGTGTAACTCAAGTTTGACTCGTTCACAACCCCCCGTCCCCTCTGGGGACCCAGAGATAGAGGAAACTGCTCTTTTGTCGAGGTTTTGGGTACCACTGACCGTGAGGCCAGTGGCAGAAAAAGAAACAAAAGATTCTCCGCCCGGCCCTCCTCCGGGGGAGGGAGTGGTGCGTTCACCATCTCCCGAAGAGCAGACATCTCCAACCCTGGGTCGTCCGTCTCAGGGCCGCTTGCTTCGACGCTTGCCGCCTGGTTTGGCGGGGGCCTGGACGGGCGGGGCGGCTGCCCTGCGGCCGGCTCCACGGCGCTGCTTGGCTGGAGGCTGCTGCGCGGGAGCGGAGGCGGCGGTAGAGTAGACCGAGTAGACCGAGGCACTGCCGCCGGCGGCCGGGTGGAGGCAGCAGCTGCACGCCGGGGCAGGATGATACCGGATTGCCTCAGTCAGCTTCTGTGCAGCGGAGAACTGCTGGGCGAAGTTCTCCACAGCGTCGCCGAACAGGCCGGTCTGGGACACGGGGGCATTCAGGAACTGTGCCTTGTCTACCTCCTTCATGTCGGCCAGACACAGCCAGAGGTGGCGTTCCTGGACCACCATGGTGGACATCGCACAGCCCAGAGACCGCGCCGTAACCTTCGTCGCTCGTAGCAAGAGGTCCGTGGCGGTCCGAAGCTCACTGAGAACTCCTGGGTCGTGACCACCCTCGTGCAGGTCCCTCAGTGCCTTGGCCTGGTGAACCTGCAACAACGCCATAGCGTGTAGGGCTGAAGCAGCTTCTCCGCAGCCGCATAGGCACTGCCGGTCAGGGCCGACGAGTGCCTACAGGCCCGGAGGAGCAACGGATTACTGCGCCAGGTGGAAGCGGTCCTTGGACACAATTGCATCGTAACCGATCGCTCCACCGGTGGGACCTCCATATACCCCAGCGCGCTCCGCCCGTCAAAGGGTGGCGAGGGAGGATGAGCCACTGGGCGGTTTCTGGCAGTGAAAGGTGCCGTCCATGTTCCAGTGAGCTCATCATGCACTTCTGGGAAGAAAGGCAACGGAGTGGGGCCCTGAGAACCAGCGCGGCCACCCGAGAAACCAATCGTCCAGCCTTGAGGGTTCGTGACACGGTGGAGGCCTCACCGAGCCCAACACTCTCAGCGGCCCGGCAAGCATAGCCACCATTTCCGAATCCGCACCGCTGACCGCCCGAGGGTGGCAGCGGTACTGAACCATCATCTCCGGATTGGTCTGACTCACCTCCGATGTAGCGATTGACATCCGATCGTCGGGGGCGTACAAGCTGCCCCTCCACTGTCACCGTAAGACCAGCCCGGCTACTGCGAAGTAGCCTCCCGGTAGCCACCAGGGGGAACCCTAGATCTGCTGACCGCCCGGAGGTGGCAGCGGTACTATCATCTCCGGATTGGTCTGACTCACCCTCCGATGTAGCGATTGACATCCGATCGCCGGGGAGCGCCAGAGATACAGCGGTGCCCCTCCATAGGAGGGGCCGGCCCGTTCCTAGAGCAGCTCCATCGGTAGCGGCGTCGGGTAACAGGAGGAGCCCTCGCTGTTTTGGAGGAGAATTGCTCACTGTCACCGTAAGACCAGCCCGTTCCGCCCGTAACACTCTTTTAGAGAAGTGTTTGCTCTTTTAGCGTGCTGAAGCGCACAGGGGAGATGGTCGCTGCAACACAACAGGGGGTAGTGCAGCCTGATGTGTGCAATCCACTCGACAAAGGAGACCACCACCGCTGAATCGCCGTCCACCAACACCAGAGTCTTGAGCCACTTTCAGTAGATAAGTCTGGAGCAGAACGATAAGCACCGCTCGGCTCCGAAGCGAAAAGCTGAATATGCGCTGCACCTGCTGCCTACTTATACTCACGCTGTGATCAGCGGCAGCTGGATGCAATAATCGCATGCCAATGTGCATTGGCTCGTTTAGTTTACACTCAAAGTGGATAGGTCTCTCTAAGCGAGATCCCAATTCGTCGGTCCTCCGACGTAACGTCGAGAGTGACCAACTGATAGGGAACAGTGTTTGTCACTATGATTTATCCTGGAAGCCCGAACATCTCTGACTAAAGAAACGCCAATGAAATTGGCTAGTGGATTTTGCATACCTGAGCAACTCCCGTGCATACGGGTATAAAAGGCGACAGGTGCATCCACTCATTAGATTTTTGCTTGAGCCGGTGGATGAGAAGAGTGCTGATCTCCACAAAGCCGTTCATCTTTGTTTTGTTCCCGGTTGGCGTAGCAGTGCGATCAGCGGAATCCCTCTCATCAGCGATTCCCTGGGCACTTCAACTGAGAGAGCAAATTCTAAAGAGCAAATCACGGACTTTTTCGGCGTCTTTTCAAGATGCCGTTTCGTCCGTGTCCTTCTGGTTGCGGTCGCGTTTTCTGTCTGCGGATAGCGGACACGATGGTTGTCTTCAGTGTCTGGGCGCCCGACACGCTGAAGCTGCGTTCGTGGATGACTCATGCGTCTGTTGTGGGCGTATGAGCATGATTTCGCTGCGATCTCGCCTTTCCTTTATGAAAGGATTGGCACCCTCTGCCGCCACCGTGCTGATCTCTCTGGCTCGAGCAGAGGATTGCCGGCTGACGCTCTGGGAGATCTGAGGGTTACTGTAAGAGCCTCTCCGCCGGGCACGCCCCACGGACCTCTTACTCCTCAAGCAGCGAACATCCCGTCCGGTTCCCGGGTGATTTCGCTGGTCTGTCCCACGGGGCGCCCAGCATTTCATTCGGTGCGCCATCTGTAGATAGGATGTCGATCGCAGCATCGGGGGATGGGTTCACGTCCTCTGAGGATGAAGGTGCGGTGGGGCTGCCCCCCTCAGGTGTTGTCGCCACCGCCGCACCGGACCCAGAGCTGACGGCCATGCTTGCCGGGCAGCCGTGAGCATCGGGCTGGAGGTCAACAGTCCGCCCAGTCCCGAGCCCTCGCGGCTGGACGATTGGTTCTCGGAGCGGGCGCGGCTCATAACCGCCCTGCCCCGGTGCCTTTCTTCCCGGAGGTGCATGAGGAGCTGGACGAGTTCGTGGATGGCCCTTTCACGGCCAGAAGCCGCTCGTCCGCCTCCTCCGTCCTCACTACCCTCGACTGGCGGAGTGGCCAGGGGTACGCGGGCATTCCCCAGGTGGAGAGAGCGGTCCGGTGCACTTGTGCCCACGAAACGCCGCCACTTGGAGGAACCGTCCGCCTGCCTCTGCCTAAGGCCTGTAAGCTGACAGCTCTCTCGCGCCAAAGCTTACAGTGCTGCGGCCAGGCAGCTCGCCCTGCACGCCATGGCTATCCTGCAGGTTCACCAAGCCAAGGCGCCAAACAGGTGCACGAGTGGTAGTACCGACCGGGTTGATCCAGGAGCTGCGCAAGACAGCGACCGACTTCTCTCACGAGCCCAAAGTCACGGGCGCGGCCCTCGGAAGGCGATGTCCACCATGGTGGTCCAGGAGCACCATCTCTGGCTCAACCTGGCAGAGATGAAGGACGCCGACAAGGCACGCCAACGCCCCATCTCCCAGGGAGGGCTGTTCCACCCATCCTCCCAGCAGTTCTCGGCGCCAGCAGCAGACCGGCCAGCACATCCTGCCCGCGTGATGCACTATCCACCGCTGCCCCCGGGCCAGGCCTCAGTCTGCCTGTCTGCCGTGGGCACCCTCCTGCGTCCTCCAGAGCTGCTCTGCCCCAGGCCGAATCGACACATAGGCCGGTGCGTCGAGCCTCTCGCAGGAGAGCGGCCCCGCGTCCCAGCCAGGCCCCAAGTCGTCCAGGAAGTCGACGTGCGCCCTGACGCTGGGCAACCCGGAGATGTTGAGTTTGCTCTTTCTCAGGAGACGCCGAGAACAGCGCCGCTCCTTCCCCCGGTGGAGGGCTGGGAGGAGAATCTTCTGTTTCGTTTTGTTTCTGTTCTGCCGCTGGTCCAAGGGCCAGCGGTACCCACCTTCTCAAAGAAAGAGCAATTTCCTTTTCCTCCGGGTTCTCAGGTCCATGGGACGACAGTGTGCGACGCCCTGCCTCCTCACTCTCGCCCACGACCCATTTTGCCAGTAGCCAAGAGAGTACGGTTCGGGGACAACATTCTTCCCCACGCACCTCTGGCCAGTCCCGTTCGGGACCCAGGGAGTTCGGTGAGGATGCCTCAGAACGCACCGCCTTCTGTGCCATCCACCCCTACTCCCTTTCGCTGCACCACCACAGGTACGTTGATTGTGCCGTTGGAGCCGCTTGCACAGCGTCTGGAGGCGTGGCTCACGCTGCCCAGCCTGTCTCGCTGGCTCACGCGACACCACTCGGCCCATTCAGTTGTTCGCCAGGCGACCTCCCAAGTTCAACGGCGTTCTCGAGACGTCGGTGGCAGTCCGGAACGCCCCTGTCTTGCGCGAGGAGATTGCTGTCCTCCTGGCAAAGGATGTAATCGCGCCGGTCCCTCCAGCCGAGATGAGGCAGGGGTTTCACAGCCCTTACTTCATCGCACTCCAAGAAAGGTGGTGGCCTTCGCCAATCCTGGATCTGCGAGTCTTGAACCGGGCTTTGCACAAGCTCACGCTCAAGATGCTGGACGACAGGCACATGATCAAATGCATTCAGCCCCAGGATTGGTTTGCAGCGATCGACCTGAAGGACGCTTACTTTCACGTTTCGATCCTTCCGCGACACAGACCGTTTCACGGTTTTGCGCTCAAGGTCGGGCATGGCAGTACAGGGTCCTCCCTTCGGCTCTGCCTGTCTCCCGTGTGTTCACGAAGGTTGTAGAGGGCGCCCACCCCGTTACGGGAAGTGGGTGTCAGGATCCTCAACTACCTCGACGATTGGCTTATTCTAGCCCAATCCAGAGAGCAGTTGGGCGATCACAGGGACTTGGTGCTCCGCACCTCAGCCAGTTGGGGCTTCGGGTCAACTGGGAAAAGAGCAAGCTCTCCCCTGTGCAGAGAATCTCCTTTCTCGGTGTGGAGTTCGACTCGGTGAGTATGACGGCACGCCTCACGGAGGAACGTGCCCAAGCAGTGCTGAACTGCCTGAGTTCCTTCAGAGGCAGGAATGTGGTACCACTGAAACAGTTTCAGAGGCTCCTGGGGCATATGGCATCCGCAGCTGCAGTCACGCCGCTCAGATTGCTTCATATGAGACCACTTCAGCACTGGCTACACTCCCGGGTCCCGAGGTGGGCATGGCGCCGTGACACTGCAGTAGGTATCTCCCAGCAGTGTCGCCGCCTCCCTCAGCCCCTGGACAGACCTTGCCTTTCACGGGCCGGGTGCCCCTAGAACAAGTGTCCCGGCATACTGTTGTCACAACAGATGCCTCCAGCACGGGCTGGGCGCCACATGCAACGGGCAGGCAGCCTCGGGGCTCTGGACAGGGCCCCGACTGCTTTGGCACATCAACTGCCTGGAGCTGTGGGCAGTGCATTTAGCCTGCGGCAGTTCCGCCAATGCTGTTGGGCAAGCACGCTAGTCCGCGCACGGACAACACCGCGGTGGTCTCGTATATCAACCGGCTGGGGGTATACGATCACACCGCATGTCACAGCTTATCTCATCGTGGAGGTTCCTGAAGGGGCCAGGAACCTCACGATGAGATCATGCTGTATGCGCGCAATAGCGGCTACATACACTTTCAAGGTCCACCAGGCCTCCTCCCAGACATCTGCAGAGCTGCGGGCTGGGCGACACGAACACCTTCGCAAGATTCTACAATCTTCGCGTTGAGCCAGTTTCTTCCCGTGTATTGGGTAAGTAATGGGCGAGAAGAACTGGCCGGTGTCACGCTTGTTGCGCCATTCCCCTCACCCGGGATACGAGTGCCTTTTCCTCCCCAGTTCAGTTCCCTGGACGGTGAACCCTGGTGGAATCCTCCAAGCACCCCGGCAGTCAGACTGGGCGGAGCAGTTCGACGCCAGGCCCAGTACTGGTGTTAGCTCGCCTGGTCTCCGGTCAGCCCCTGTACTGGGCTAGGTGTCCAGATGGCCTGATTCCTTCGGTAATCCCATATGTGTATTCTTCCACGGTAAGGTTTCCCTCATGGTAAACCCGTGTCTTCCTGTGACAGAGCTTCTGTCAGGTTCTGCTGGCAGCCCTCCTCCCTACTCCTAGGTAGGATCTGCCCCAGAGTCCAGTCGTATGTACTGCCCCAAGCCTGGGCCAGTCCATATCAGTGTCTCCACATGTTACCTCCCTTCGGGCAGGATGTGGCCTCCGTGGCGCCCTTCTATGGAAGGCTCGCTTCCCTGCCGTTCAACAAGCTGTAACAACAAATAGGAAAGACCTGAAGCTGTCTTTCACTGAAGGTCGAAATCCCTTCCGATTCCGTGGGGAAAGGAACAGCGGCTTGGCTATCTCCAGCAGCGATGTACTCAGTGGTCCCGGTGGGCACCAAGGTTAGCGAATTTGCACTGGAGCGGTAGGAAGGTTGCAACCTCTTGCATGGCATTTGTCTGTCATGCACTCGCTTGTCAACATCTGCATGCCACAAGGTTGTGACGGGGTTCAGCTTGTGGCGCTTTCCATAGGACCCCTATGTCGTCACGACATAACGTCTCCGTTCCCTCCATCAGGGAACGGGGGTTACGTACGTAACCTAGACATTTTACGTTTTATTGGTGCAAAGATGAGTAGTGGTGATATTTATTTTGTAAAACATTTGCAACTGCTTTTTGTCATTTAATTAGAAGGACCACAGATTAAAATCATGTCATGTTATATGGAATACTGAACAGAGATTTATAATTAGATTTTAAAATGCAAAGTATTTAAAATTAAAATGTAAATAAAGCTGTGTAAACACTTGCATTTTTACAACATTATACGTGTGTCCCATAAGGCAATGAAAAGTTCGACACACACTTGTGGTCTTCATCCTCACTTGAATACTTGGGCCAAACATGTCATATAAGTTGTCAAGTGGTCAAGTGCAAAGACCGCAAGTGTGGGTATTTGGACAAAGCCTTAAAGTGTCCCTGAATTATACTTGCAATAGTTCCACTTTAACACAATCAAGTACATTATACTTAAGTATATCTTTATTTGGACATCAGCACTACTTCATCACAATAAAAGTGCATTAGGTACAAAATTAGTTGTTCCAATTTAGCAGACTTTAATATACAAGTTTAGTATACCAAAATTACAATTGCAGGGTATTTTTATTAAGTTCATAATATGTAAACGTACTTGTAGTATATGTACCATGAAATAAATGTATTTGAATTGTGTTTTACTTTTTCAGTGATCTAACCTCTTTAATAGAGCGTGTAATAGAGTCAAATTTTGGTAAAGAAATATACTCCTCTATCTCACCATAAATATTTTAAGCATCGAGGAAGGTGTGAACCAATACACTGGCAGATTTGAACATAATCCCTGTGTGTTCATTCAGTCTATGCATGATACAACTGGCAGTCTACGTCAGAATATCACAACATATTATTTCATCCCTGAGGTCAGAACACGGGATAAATGTGGCTCAGACACACTAAAGACCATGAAACGGATCACATTCCCATTGCCTGTTAAAAAAAAAAACACATCATCTGTGCTCTCTCTCTCCCCCTCTCTCTCTTACTTTTTGTGATTGAAACGTATGTTTTCCACCCAGAGCTTAAAGTAAACCGTTTTTTTCCCAATCTTTAAAGTCTTGTCATAACTACAAAACAGACCCCAAATAGTCCTGCATAAGCTGTTGCCCAAAGGCTTTTGCATTCGACCATTTTGAAATGAAATTGCACAGCCTTCTGGGACAAGTTGTTGGAATTGAACGAGGGCCATGTAAAATTAATGTGCTTTCTCTGCGTTGACTAAACAGTGTCGTCATTGTAAATATCGCAGTATCAGAGGGACAGAAAAACAGGGAGTATTTGTGAGAAGAAGAAAAAAACTAAACAAAGCTAAAGAGACAGTCAGTGCAAATAAAAATAAAAGGGACTAATTCTAAGAAAGAAAAAAACAGGTGCATTGGAAAGAAAGGAGACCAGGGAAGGAGGAAAAGATCTTCATCACAGAAGACAGGGCAGGATACCCTGTGGATGCTTGAACGTTGGCAAAACAAAACACCTAGCATGTTCGCTCTAGTATTCCGTCCTGGCTCAGCATTCTTCAGTGAGCACAGCCAGCAAGATGCATTATTTGTGCCTTTCTGACATTTTCCACTCTTCAGGTGATTGAATTTACCAAATGGGCCCAGCACTGTTGCACATAAACACAAAAGAGATTTTTGTGCATGTGTCAAGCGCCTAGTACATTAGTAGCCTACAGTACCCCATGATAGGATAGAATGAGTCCCAGAGAAGATGAGCCATACTGTGTGTCTAGACAGTCGTACGATAAGAAATAAAGCATGTGCCAAGAATAAGCTGACATGTGAAATTAATATAGAATTAAAGGGGTCCTCTCATGCTCTTTTACAAAGTCTTAATTTTGTTTTGGGGTGTACTAGAACATGCTCTCCTGCATGGTGGTTCGAAAAATGCATTATTTTTCACATAATTTACATTATTACAATACTTTTCTCCCCAGCCTGACATAAATGGCTCGATTAGTTCTGGGTTTTATGAAGGCCCACCTTCCGGAAAATGAAATGTGGTGTGATTGGTTAGTTGTCCTAGTTCGTTGTGATTGGCGAACAGCTTAGACGGCATTTCACAGAGCAGTGCTCAGCTCACAAACACTTCTTTTTTTAGACATTACATCAGAGATTAAATTAAAATGACATCCAAACTTTTCTAAAGACAGTCGGTGATATAAAACCCCTGGGTTTCAATTTTGAAAAGTGCAGTGCTCATGTTATTCAACGAAGTCAAAGCCTTTTTGAAAATCTATTTGTGGCGGTCAGTTCTGATATTGTGGCGGGTGCCACAAATAAATCAATGCACTACCGTTTCTAGGCATAGGCAAGCTAGGCAGTTGCCTAGAGGGCCACCAGCTGGAGGGGGCGCCAATGAGCAAACATACTGCCCCAACATTTTAACAGGGTTGTGATCAAGAGTGGTACAGACACCCTGAAATTTGATTGCCTCCCCCACTGGATCTCCCAACATCATTGGGCTAGAGTACATTGGGTCCAGAGTGATTTTGCCAGCTCTTTTGCTCACTCTGGATAAGTACAGTTCCTGGAGAGTGGGGAGGGTTGTACCAATGATTCGCTCAGCAGTCCGGACTACCCTCTGTACCCTCGGTAGCTGAGCTGAACCAGACAGTTATTGATGTGCAGAGGACCGATTCAATGATGGCAGAGTATAACTTTTTTAGCAGCTCTTGTGGCAGGTTGAACTTCCTCAGCAGGCGAAGGAAGTACAGCCTCTGCTGTGCCTTTTTAACAGTGGAGTCGATGTGATTGTCCCACTTCAGGTCCTGGTAGATGGTGGTACCCAGGAACCTGAATGACTCACAGTGCTGTTCATGATGGCGAGTGGGGGGAGAGCAGGGAGGTTTCTCCTGAAGTCCACGATTATCTCCACAGTTTTGAGCGTGTTGAGCTCCAGGTTGTTAAGACTGCACCAGGCAGCCAGCTCCTTAACCTCCTGTCTGTAAGCAGATTCATCACCATCCTGGATGAGGCCGATCAGTGTGGTGTCATCTGCAAACTTCAGGAGCTTGACAGAGGGGTCTTTAGATGTGCAGTCGTTGGTGTACAGGGATAAGAGCAGTGGGGAGAGAACACAGCCCTGAGGAGCTCCAGTGCTGATAGTTATGGGTGCTGGATGTGTATTTTCCACTACCTGCTGCCAGTCTGTCAGGAAGCTGTTGATCCACTGACAGAGGAGGTGGGCACGGAGAGCATAGTTAGTTTGGGCAGGGGAAGTTTTGGGATTATGGTGTTAAAGGCTGAGCTGAAGTCCACAAACAGGATCCTCCCATAAGTCCCTGGTCTTTCTAGATGTTGCAGAACATAATGCAGTCCCATGTTGACTGCATCGTCCACAGACCTGTTTGCTCTGTAGGCAAACTGAAGAGGATCCAGCGAGGGTCCAGGGATGTCCTTCAGGTGGGCCAGCACCAGTTTTTCAAATGGCTTCATGACCACAGACGTTAGAGCCACAGGCCTGTAATCATTTAGTCCTGTAATTTTGGATTTCTTTGGGATGGGGATGATGGTGGAGCGTTCCATCTTTTCAGCAGTTACAGTGATCTGTTGAAGATCTTTGTGAAGATGGGGGCCAGCTGGTCAGCACAGGATTTCAGACGGACTGGTGTAACAGTCTTGAGCCTGGTGCTTTTTTCCTTTTCTGCTTCTGGAATACCTGACACACATCATCTTCAATGATCTGAATTGCAGGTGTGGGGGAGAGGGGGATTGCTGGAGGTGTTAATGGTTGTGTGGAGAGATGTATGTCTTCATTACTGAAGACTACATTTTCAAAAAATATGTTGTTTCCATGCTCCCCAATTAAACTCTACTGACTAAACTAAACCTCTCAACTTTCACCACATTCAAAAAACGTTTGCACATAAACTGCCTAACTCAATCCGAGCAGCTGAATCCTTACCCATCTTCAAGAAACGGCTAAAAACACATCCCTTCCATCTTTATTTGACCCTCTAACTCTAGCACTCTATTATAATTGTATTTTATCTAATCTTTTTTTATAAGAAAAACACACACATTGGACACTCTATCAATTGCATATTTATTCTCTAACTGCTAGCTTTTCTTGTAAAACTAACACTAAGTTTCTTTTTTATATATTCTATATAGTCGTTTTCTTAAAAAAAATATAATAATAATAATAAATACCTTCCTACCTGTACTGCATTAGGCTAACCAGGACTTGTAATAGCACTTGCATGTTGTTGCTCTTTTGTTGGTTTTTATTGCTTCTATAATGTCCTCATTTATAAGTCGCTTTGGATAAAAGCGTCTGTCTGCCATATGACTAAATAAAGAAAGAAATAAAGAAATTAATAGCACTTTTAACTAATACTCTTTTACTTTACATGGAGCAGGTTGATATTGGCCCACAATACATCAGTAAAAAGACCAAGGTTTCAACTGATATTAATTCTGGGTAACACTTTATCAAGCTAAAAATGGCTCAACTAATCCCAGCTAGTTTCCTCATTTATACCAAAACAGTTCATTTCAGATTCTGTCTTCTTTCTTCCTTCTCAATGGCCTTTTGGTTCTCAGTGTGGCGCCAGCATTAATGTTACATGTCTCAGCCTCTCAACTTAAAACTTCTTATATTCATCAAAATCAAATTGTGAGAAATGTTGATGTTTTATTAAAAGGATTTATGAATGCTCTATCTATTTATTTATAATAAATCACCCATTCCTCTGCCTGGCATGAAAAGTCCGAGGATTATTTCAGCGCAGCTCATGTTTGTTCAAGGGCACTCCAGAAAGCTTCAACTTCAACTTAAACACATTTAAACACATTTGTGGCCAGTAACACATTTACAGCAGGCATCGAAACCTCCAGATCCCTGTCATGCTTAGTGCCTACTGCACACTGTGAATGCATCTTACAGGTGCTGGCTGTTGGAGATCATTTGTCTCATCTGCAACCTTTGTAAGCATTACCAAAACATGTACGAGCCCACACACCCCCATTAAACACAGCCGCTCCTCCCGTGAGAGGAATATGATAATGTATAGTAAAAGCAGACGTAGTGAGACTTAGTTATGTATTGCCGGTGTTGTCACCCGTAATTAAACCCCCTGCTGATTAATTGTGTTTTCTGAGACTGTTGCACAGTGTGAAGACTTGTGGGGGATAGGAGCTAGATACAACACTAACAGAGCTAATATGCGCTGTTTCAGTCTCTCACTCTCTCACTTTCTGTTGGCTGCTCTCTCTGATGTATATGTCCCACTTTATTCTGTGCGCTGCATGGCTATTGTGTGATAACTCTCCTTTGAGACGGCTGTGAGATTTGATATACAATGTAGTGTGTAAAATAAACCTTTCACACAAAGTTGTAATATTAAAAAACACCTTTCTTGCTTTTGGCATATTATATTTTCCAGGACTGTCTCATACGGGAACATCACTGCGGTTATATTTATATGTGCATATTTTAAGTTTTGGATTGTGAGCCTTTTTTTTAAAGAAATGAATATGTTTATTCTACAATTAATGCATTACATTCATAAAAGGTACAGTATAGACACTGATCATGCTTAACAAAATATTTAAAGTTCTTAAAGTGTGAGTGCAAATTATATTTGATTGCTATGGCAAATGAAAAGATTATGGTTAAGTGAAAAACTTAAATTTCAGTCTGTTCCTCATACCAAAACTTTATAAGTAGATGGTAATGTTTATGTTGCTTTATCATTTATGGAGCCTGACAGTGATAACCAGTAATACTTTTATGTTATATAGAAGACAGAAAATTACACCATGTTGCAAATACAAATCTGTGTTTCATGTAGTAACATTTATGATCCCCATAAAAGTAAAAATATTATTTTATTTGAATAATTCAACTTGATAACAATAGGTTATATGAAAGTCATTTTTGAGATCCAGATTTGGCAGAAACCTGGAACTCTGATAAAAATGTTCTAATGTTTCAATATTGTCAGGTTGATTCAGTAATAATATAGGGATTAAGTCAAGAAAATACTACATATTAAATGTAATACATACATACATATACATATATATACACACATATACATATACACACATATACTGTATATATACACATATATATATATGTATATATATATACACACTTATACATATACATACACATACAGTGCTCAGCGCAAATGAGAACACCCCCTTTGAAAAGTAACATTTTAAACAATATCTCAATGAACACAAAAACATTTTCCAAAATGTTGACAAGACTAAGTTTTATATAACATCTGTTTAACTTATAACATGAAAGTAAGGTTAATAATATAACTTAGAGAACAAAATTTTCAGTTTTACTCAAATTAGGGTAATGCAAAAATGAGTACACCCCACTGAAAGTCTCTGGAACAAAGTTAAATTTTAGACTACAAATGTCTAATTTAACAAGAATTCAACCACAGGTGAGTCTAATTATTCATTACACAGGTGTTCAGCAGACAGTTGACTATAAAAGGGTGTTACTTAAAGAAAATCTTTCCCATTTCATGCTGTCAGCAATGGCACCACATGGAAGAGAAATGTCACAAGTCCTGAGAAAGAAAACAATTTCTTTACACAAGAAAGGTGAAGGCTACAATAAGAACAGCAAAGCTTGACTTAGTCAGAATACTGTAGCAAAAGTGGTACAAACGTTTTAAAAAGATGGAACTGCAACCATCTCACAGAGACGTCCAGGTCGTCCACGGAAGTTAACACCTCGTCAGGAGCGTCTTCTGATGAGAAGGGTTGAAGAAAATCAACATGCAAGTTCACTGCAGTTATCTAAAGAAGTAGAAAGCCAAACTGGGGTGACTATTTCCCGTGACACAATACGGCGTACACTGCAGAGGAATGGCATGCATGGGTGCCGTCCACGAAAGAAGCTCTCCTAAAGCCCAGGCACAAAAAAGCCCGCCTAGATTTTGCCAGGGCCCATGTTGACAAAGATGAAGACTACTGGGACTCTATACTCTGGAGTGATGAGACCAAGATAAATGTATTTGGAACTGATGGCTTCAAAACTGTATGGCGTCGCAAAGGTGAGGAATACAAAGAAAAATGCATGGTGCCTACAGTGAAACATGGTGGTGGCAGTGTCCTTATGTGGGGCTGCATGAGTGCTGCTGGTGTTGGGGAGCTGCATTTCATTAATGGCATCATGAATTCACAAATGTACTGCTCTATACTGAAAGAGAAAGTGCTACCATCACTCCGTGCCCTTGGTCGTCGTGCACACTTCCAACATGACAATGATCCTAAACACACATCTAAGGCCAATGTTGGATTTCTGAAGAAGAACAGGGTGAAAGTGATTCAGTGGCCAAGTATATCTCCTGAATTCTGAAGAGACAAGTTGAGCATCACTCTCGCTGGATCCAATCTCTAAAAGAGGTCATTCTTGAAGAATGGAAAAAGATAGATCTGGCAAAATGTCGCCAACTTGTTCATTCCATGCCTAGAAGACTTCGTGCTGTCATTAAAAATCATGGAGGCCATACAAAGTACTAGATTTAGTAGTTTTTGTTGTGGGGTGTACTCATTTTTGCATCACCCTAATTTGAGTAAAACTGAAAAATGTGTTATCTAAGTTATATTATTAACCTTACTTTCATGTTATAAGTTAAACAGATATTATATTAAACTTAGTCTTGTCAACATTTTGGAAATGTTTTTTGTGTTCATTGAGATATTGTTTAAAATTTTACTTTTCAAAGGGGGTGTACTCATTTACACTGAGCACTGTATATACATACACTTATATACATACACACATATATATATATATGTGTGTATATAGCTTCTGACGCTGTCTGTTGTTCAAGAGTGGCTTGACACAAGGAATGCGACAGCTGAAACCCATGTCTTGCATACGCCTGTGCGTGGTGGTTCTTGAAGCACTGACTCCAGCTGCAGTCCACTATTTGTGAATCTCCCCCACATTTTTGAATGGGTTTTGTTTCATAATCCTCCAGGGTGCGGTTATCCCTATTGCTTGTACACTTATTTCTACCACATCTTTTCCTTCCCTTCGCCTCTCTATTAATATGTGCTTGAACAGCCAGCCCTTTGCAATGACCTTTTGTGTCCTTGTGCAAGGTGTCAATGGTCGTCTTGGACAACTGTCAAGTCAGCAGTCTTCCCATGATTGTGTACCCTACATAACTAGACTGAGAGACCATTTAAAGGCCTTTGCAGGTGTTTTGAGTTAATTAGCTGATTAGAGTGTGGCACCAGGTGTCTTCAATATTGAACCTTTTCACACTATTCAAATTTTCTGAGATACTGTATTTGGGGTTTTCATTAGTTGTTAGTTATAATCATCAAAATTAAAAGAAATAAACACTTTAAATATATCAGTCTGTGTGGAATGAATGTATACATTGAAGGTACCAATTAGGTGCCAGCAGCTGCAGATGGCTGACCTGCCTGCTCTGGATCGCTTCCTCCTCCTATCCATCCACTTACGCCTTCTCTGTGACCTACTCCTCCATGGAGGAGGACCACGGTTAGCGACGCTAATCACCTGGCCCTGCCTCTGGTTCTCAGACCGGATGGGCCAGGTCCCCTCAGGCTCAGACCAGAGCGCTAAACACGATTTAAATGTGCTGCTGAGCGCCGCCTCCCTAAATTTCGCACCGCCTCAACGGATGTGCCGAACTCCGAACCGCGATCGAGAAGAAAACGCTTCTTTCTCCCGATGTCCGCCAGGTTCATCCACAGATGTCTCGGTGGCCACCATGGCCGCCATCGACCTGCCGATCGCGCAGCCGCTTGCTTGGTAGCCCTGAGATCATCTGTGGTGCGGCGCAACTCAGTTACCGCCCAGGGGGAGCCCCTGACCCTGGTCTAGGGTCCTTCAGCAGGTCAGCCTGGTATGCCTGCAACACCGACATCGTGGTGCAAAGCAGCACCAGCCTGACCAGTATGCCCTACCATTCAAGCGGCCTTGGATGGATCGAGCCTTTACGCCATAATTATTATGCTTATACCGATGGATGCGGGCTGAATATGGCTTTTCCCATGCCTTCACGATCTCATTATGCAGATCTGGAAGGATTGGGAGGCTCACGGGGCTGGGAGATTATGTCCGAGAGGAATCGCTCATCAAGTCTACTACGAGCCACTCCCCTTTCTCGTGCCTCCACCGTAGGTCTAACCCAGCCGTGGCACGCCCATAACCTCCAACAGCTCATCACACGGGCAGACAGGCTGAGAGGGCTCAGAAATATCCTCTTCCCTCATCAGCCCACTCCTGCCCATGAGCCAACAGAGCACTTCCTGCTGGATCCGAAGATGTAAGAGACAATACATCTTCCTCCAGCAGTTCACTCGTCAGCCGCTGACGGGCGAGATATTAGTTCCTCTCACCGCCAGCGAGCTCCATCTGCGATCCCCACGACCTCAGTCTCCTCGCTGCCTCAGCAGCGGCTGGACCCGAGCCGCTGGGGCAGATGATTGTCCCACCCTCGAAAAAGGGACATACGAGATCGGAGCTTTCCCAAAGAGAAAAGCTCACAATGCGCGCACTCCATTCCCTCGAGAACAGAGCGCGTGCTCTTTCGCCCAAACACATAACGCACAGATCGTGTGTATCATCTGGCGTCAGAAAACGCTGACACGGATCGACACACCTAAAGCGCTTCTCAACAGACATGTCTACTCACACTTCAGAAACAAGGTGAAAAAAGAGGATGATGTGTTCCACAGGTGCCCCTTTATGCTCACAGAAGCTCATTAGCTTGCGTCATAGGCGTCCACCTGCCAATGCCAGGTGCATTGGGTGTTTTTAATCATGCTTCAGGTAACTGGTCACGCTGGAGGCGTTCCCAAAGCGATCCTCGAAAGAGGACGCAGTGTAGAGTTCCCTTCGGAAGGGAACACCCTGCAGCCCAAGCCGATTGCCCGCTGAAGCTAAGCAGGGTTGAGCCTGGCCATTACCTGGATGGGAGACCTCCTGGGAAAACTAGGTTGCTGCTTGAAGAGGTGTTAGTGAGGCCAGCAGGGGGTGCTCACCCTGTGGTCTGTGTGGGTCCTAACACTCCAGTATAGTGACGTGGACACTATACTGTCAAAAAGCACCGTCTTTCAGATGAGACATTAAACTGAGGTCCTGACTCTCTGTGGTCATTAAAAATCCCATGACACTTCTCGTAAAGAGTAAGGGTGTAACCCCGGTGTACCGGCCATATTCTCTCTACTGGCCCTTGTCAATCGTGGTCTCCTAATAATTCCCATACACTTGATTGGCTCTATGACTCGCTCTCCTCTCCACCTGTAGCTGGTGTTTGGGGAGCGCACTGGGTCCGTTGTCCTGTGGCAGCCGTCGGTGGTTGAGGAGAGACCCCCCCCCCATGTGATTGAAAAGCGCTTTGGGTGTTCAACAATACACAATAAAGTGCTATATAAATGCATCATTCATTAATAATTAATTTATTAATTAATTAATTCATTCATTCATTCATTCATTCAACTTATTTACATCACTATGTTCAGATGCTTTCTTAACTGCTGTTTTCTCACCACTATCATTTCTGTTGTGTGCACTGAACACATCCATTGCTTTCTACAGCTCTGGGATGTTCGCTTACCATAATAATGTATTTTCACTTTTTTTTTCAGTTTTGCAGAAGAAAGTCCAAACAGATTTGGAATGACATGCAAGTGAGTAAATGATGACAGAATTCTTATTTTTGGATGAACTAAAGCTTTTTATGCACATTAGAATGTGTTGTATGAAATCAATTTAATGCCACATATATATGCAAAAGAATAAAGTTTTACAAAAGAAAATAAAGTTTTGCAGATGAAAATGAAAGTATTGAGAAAAATAAATGTGCTTTCTATAAACACAAATAAAGATTTGCAAAAGAAAATGAAGTATTGAGATAACAAAAATAAGTTTTGCAAAGAAAAATAAAGAATTGCAAAATATAAATAAAACGGAGCAAAAGTAATGACTTTGTACCGTCATGTAAAGTAATATATAATATATAAGGGAAACATATAAATTTAGCTCAAAGAGAATCATTTATGATTTTATAGGGAATTTGAACAGACTCACTGTTTCACAGCTGATCAATGATTAACTGAATGACATAAAATCTGCACTAGATATTAAAATACAAAATATAGTGAAAACTCTATTTAATAGCACAGTAACAAGATCGGCAGATTAAGACATTAACTTGCAAGAAACAAAACACAAGATACTTCTCTTTTCAATATAAATAAGACTTTAAACTAATCTAACACATGAACACAAGCATTCACACATTCACATGTTGCAGAAGGAGAGAAAGTAATGAAAGGATGAGTTAAAGAGTGAAAATATGAAATCCCAAGTTTTCAGCAATATGTGCTATTGCCTAGACCTGAATAACCATCAATAACTTATTTAACCCTCGCATTGAGTTTCTCAATGAGGCTAACATTTATATTAAATGCCCCAGCTCAGTTAGAATCTGGAGGTTACTTGCTTGCGTTGCTAAAGGGATTCCCTTTTTGTCATAGTCTTTGCAGAGAAGGGTTTCCCCGATGTCCCTGATTGGCTTAGAATTCAGTAGTTATTGAAGTGACGTTTTGGGCGTTGGCTCTTGGCTGAAGTTGCGGAGTCCTGGGCTGGTTGAAGTTTAGACGGGCACTCGAGGACGGACTCTGAGACAGCATTGGCAAACTTAGCACATGAAACTCAACGGAAAGAAAATAAATGAAAGTAAAATGATAAAAGGATGTAACGAGACTAGGTGGTTTATTCTTCATAGTGGTGTTAAGTAGCAGCTGGCATGTAGGCCAGAGCACATGATGCTCAAAGAGCGCTAAAAACAGCGTCAAAGCGCTGTGGCAAAAAGCATGGCTAAAAGTTAGAAATTAAGAGCGCAGAAGAGCATTTTGAAGAGAGGTTTTTAAGAGAGATTTACGAGAGAGCGATTTAATTATGTGTAACGAATGTAGCTATGCCAGTAAGGGCTGTGTGTAAAACCTCACTCTCCTGACCTCAAAAAGAGGCGCTCTAGCGACTGACGCTAGAGGCTGTAGCCTTTGGCGTTCCTTGTTAGAGCGCCCGCCTCCCGCACCGGAATCCCGGGTTTGAGACCCGCTCCGACGAGTTGTGGCAGTATGTGGACCCGGGGGAGTTACATTGGTGCCGTGACCCGGACGGGAGTGAGGTTCAGGGGGGTGAATGTAACGGATGTGTATGCCCGTGGTGTCAATGTAAACCTCACTCCCCTGACCTCAAATAGAGGCGCTCTAGCAACTGATGCTAGAGGCTGTAGCCTTTGGCGTTCCTTGTTAGAGCGCCCGCCTCCCACACCGGAATCCCAGGTTCGAGACCCGCTCCGACGAGTTGTGGCAGTATGTGGACCCGGGGGAGTTACATATGTCCTGAGTTTTTGAACTCGGCTTTTACACACATCCCATCAGGTGTCTTGACCAATGAGAAAGGATCTTAGCTATTTTTTCCTCCCAATCAATAAATCAATATGTCATGGTCAGTCACATGTCTGAATTTTACACACTCTTGCAAAGTATATTTTTGGATGTAAATTTTATAACAAGACTATGATACATTTGAGAAATAATTAATTGGAAGAAACGTTTAAAGCATGATTTTTTCAAACACATATACTAAACATGAATATGAACTCTTACCATTCAACAGTTATTAAAAAGACATACACAATATGTGATGATAACAATAGGCATATTTACATGTACACTTTTTTATTCCGATTAAAATCATTCTGATTGAAAGATTCGGTGGACTATTTACATGAGACGTTATCTAATCCGATGGTGTTTACATGTGCCGGCTCTTTCAATCGGAATTACGTTGTGTCATGACCTATGTCCTTTTTGCCGCCTTTTATACCTGTCAACAAGGGGGTTCCATATTTTCTTATGCACACTATTTTTTATGTAAAGGGTTGCTCTTAATCAAGTAACAGCATGAATTTGAAGGCATACTACTGCTGGAAGGTATGAGGAAAAGACGGGCACAGGAAGCTTGGTGGCTGTGCATCTCTAAGGAGCATCTCATTTCTACCCCTCCCTCCTCCGAGCAGAAGCAGAAGCGTGTGGATGAAGGTCCGTAGTAAGGACTGGTGGGAGCGGGTTGTATTGCTTGAATTTAGTGACCTGGAATGAAACTAAACTTTCGCATGAGTCGCCGGTCATTCACAGGTTTGTGTGGACTGGTAGAGGGATTAATGGCCCCAGAAGTAGAGACCGTCAGAAATCCAATTCCGCTAATTATGCATGTTGCGGTTGTTCTATACAAACTCGGAAGCTGTGCGGAATACCGTATTGTATTAACAGCGCAAAGGCGCTATCTGCAGCGCAAAGGCCGTGGGTTTGATTCCCAGGGAACACACATACTGACAAAAAATGTATAGCCTGAATGCACTGTAAGTCGCTTTGGATAAAAGCATCTGCTAAATGCATACATGTATATATAATATCTCGTGGCCATGACAAAACTAAACCAAAACGACTGGAGCTTTGTTTTTTGCATCTTCCAGTGACAGTCATTTCTTAATTTATGCCTGGAGTTATATAAATGAAAAACGAAGTCGAGATCGATATGAAGCTCGAGTCTTAGTCCTTTTTAATGATGGATTTATGAAGTTAATTGCGTTGGTTAACATTAGAACTAGCAGTAACTCTGAACTAATGTAAACAAAGAACGCTGTGCGCTGGCGTCTTCCCACAGTTTAAGAGATTTTAAACAAGCACTGTTAATGCACATTTAGTTAACCAAGTGAAACAATACACATTTTAATGCTATAAATAGAGTGCATAGAGTTTAATGCTGGCATAGAGTGCAGAGAGCAGATGCTGACTCTACAGTTAGTTGGTACTAACCTCACTATCTGCCTCATTATAGAGAATAAATGACTTCTCCATAAGAAGAGCATGCAGGAGAAACGTCATTGAACCATAATGGGCATAAGTCTCTCTCTCAGCCAGTCCGCAATACAGCCAACTGAATGTGTAAGCGAGCAGGTGGGCCATTTAAAAGAAAGTCAATCAGAATTCTTACACATGAAGGCCTCATTAACCACAGAAAGGCGCCTATCTGCGCTCTCAAAACACTAATAAACACCAGCACACACATACCATATGTAAGCCATTGTCATCTACTAAATACAATCCTGTCTGTGATTTATGTTCCAGCTTGCTCTTATATTAAATACATTATAGGCTGTGTGTTTTCACTCCATAGGGAGCTCACAGCCGGGAGGATGGGTGGTAGTGTGTTCTTTCACATGTTTAAGGGACATTTAGCTCTAATGAGGTTCAATTTTAGCACTCCAACCAGTGAGCAGTAACATTTCTGGAGCAAGAACAGAGAGCAAAAAGCTGTGGTTTGCAAAAACGATTTTAATATCCTCCGTACAAGACTGCAGATAGTAGTTAAAAGTGATTTACTAGTCACAGATTTGCTATGTGGTGAGGCTATTAAAATCCCAGAAAAAAGTGTTGACCTCTCTCACACACCTCTTAGTTTCAGAACTTCTCTAGGGGAGTCTGATATTTTGGTCCAAAAAATTATAATTCAGTCATTTACCCACCCTCATGTCACTCCGAAACTCTTTCCTGTGGATCACAAAAGCAGATCATTCAATGACTATCCAACTGGCTGAAATCAATACAATGTCTGTACATTGTGACTCACTTTAAGTAAGGAATAATTGACGACGGGCCGTTGAATTATTAGAAAAATAAAGCACACCCGGAGGTGGTAATGCGGTCGCGAAGCGGAGTGCATAATTTTTCTAATAATTCAACAGTCCGGAGTCAATTATTCCGCTTATACTACGGTTGCCATACCTGAAGACATCGATCAGATTATATATTTCAAGGGATTCGTCCAGTTTTTGTACTTAAATTGTGAGTAGGATTATTTCCGCATCTCATCCATCGCATCCGTTGCTAATTCCAAAACGTAATTTTAAACCTAGTAATGGAGGCTTGAGCCGTTGATAACAGACAAATGCAGTTAATAACTAAGTTATGAGCGAGGGAGCGAGAGAAAGGGAGAGATTGAGCGTGCGTGAATTAGCCTACATTACCTCTCTGAGTCTGTCTCTCATCAGTGTTCGGCAGCAGCGTTCTAGTGAAACTTTAAGTTAATTTTCCTCACGAACAGTGCCGTTGCTACCTCGCTTCACTGTGAGAAATGTCATGTTCTTTTAAGTTGCTAAACTATTTACTGACAAATCGTCAGAGCAGTGCTAACAACATTAGCGCATATGTTTTCATGTGTGTAAACTGTGTGTGCCTGTAAGGGAGAGAGAGCCGGAGAAATAGAGTATGTGATTTACGTACATAATAAAACGTAATTGTGTGGCAAAAAATGGAAATTATCTGTCGTTTTTATCCCATTGCTTACTATATTTCTGTATTTGGCCAGTGTCTTGTTGGTTTTGGTTCTATTGATGTTGTAAGGCCTTTTGAAATAACAGAAATCATTTGGCGAAATGATACGGAACTGTAATGTGGTCGAGAGCTGCCTGGAACTATGTTTGCCGTGCGTTTCCCTGAAAATAATTGCTCACCTCAGAACGTTCATCAGCCAATCAAATTCAAGCATTCAACGGCCCCATAGTATAATACTTAATAACCAATAACCAAGACAATAACCAAGACCACACTACAGGCTAAAGTGGCCCAAATCCGACGTTTTTGCCCACATGTGACCCATAACTGATTTTCTTATGACAGTCTAAACAGCACAAATCCGATTTTTCTCAAATCAGGCCCAAGCCACTTTCATATGGGGTCCTAAATCAGATACATATCCGATGTTTTGCAATGCGGCTTCAGTCTGAATGGCCATGTCGCGTTTCATGCTATTTTTACGTCATTGAAATGTGACAGATGTCACAATTCTGTGCTGAAGGAGGCAGGAATATTAAAATCACTATGGCAGACAATATATAGACAATATGATCACTTTGTTGTTTCATGATTTCTGCAAAAAATCCGATCTGAACATTAAGACCTGCAGTGTGTACTAAGTCCAAGAGTAACAGCAAAAGGTATGTGGCTTGCTGATCAAGTGTTCTGATGGATGTTGGGTGAAAAATAATGGTGGGTGCCATTACTATGCTGTGTACAGTCCAGCACTTTACACTTCAGTCCAGTACAAAGTTAAGGATTTTTTTATTACTGTAATTGTATTGCTTGCAATAAAGCATGTGAATGTTCTTTTTGCTCATAGTGTAAGGCTGATCATACATCGAGGCAACTTTTTGAGCAATGTTTCCGGGCAACTTTGGACAATTTTGCCATCAACGGGCAACCATGTGAGACACAGGGCCCATGACCAATCTAAATTATTCAGATATAAATTTGTTACCCATTCTGAATGGGAACGTGCCCAAGCAAAATTGTTAAAAAATGTCCCTGTGTATCATCAGCATAAACATTTTAGTCTGCAATACACTTTGAGCTTTCATTTAATTATTTGTGTGAATAACCCATTACAGTGTAAATTATACAATGAATTTTTAAAGGGAAGATTTTTGGGGTGTCACAACCATGGATATATATATAGATCAATACCACATTTGACCACTCCATACATGTTGATGCGTCCTCCATCTTGAAACGGTCTATGTCATCACTCATAATAAAAATGTTCCAAGGTACCACAACATTGCACAGCTTATAGTTGCATAAAACAACAGACTTTAAATTCCCAAAGAAACTAGATCAAATTTCACAGGTGAGAATGTGTTAATTTTTTGTGTTTTTAATATGTATTAATGTAAATGACAGGTTTTTAAACTATGGTATCATTTAATGTTTAAGGCTGCATTTAATTAATATATAATATTATGAAATAGTATTGCAATTTAAAACATCTGTTTTCAGTTTTTAGGGCCCAAGAACCAATGGTGTGAATAGCCTCTTGGAATTGCTCCGTTTCTAAAATCTAAATTTATTCCTGTGATGCAAAGCTGAATTTTCACCATCATTACTCCAGTTTTCAGTGTCACATGATTTTTCAGAAATAATTCTAATATACTGATTTGTTGCTTAATATGTTTATTATTACTATCATTGTTGAAAACAAGTTGTGCTGCTTAATATTTTTAACCAATATATATTTTTTAAATATCCTTACGCATTGGAAAGATCTTTACGGACAGTTTGCATCAGTTTAGAAATATTGGAACGTTTTAAAACACTAACAAAGGTATAATTAGTTGTAGCATAATAATAATTAATATAATAACGTACTTGCATCAAAAAATAAGTACAATGAACTTATTGTGTTCATGTTGTATTGCAAAACGATGTTATTGCTATTGATGTGGGATTTGGGTAAGGTTAGGACATGTTTGGTGGTATGAGTAGGTTTATTATTATTTTTAAATATAAGTACAATGCAAAAACTTGTATACAATAAGTGCATTGTATTAAATTATTAATTTCAATGTAATTGCATAGTAGTTAAGGCCAACTAATATAAAGTGGCACCAATGTTATTATTTAGTCTGATTTTGAAACAAGAAATGAGAAATAGTTTTGACCCACCTAAGTTCTAACTTCCTAAAGGCTTGAAAATAAGGAGCAGAGCTCAGTAAGAGAAGTATAATGGCACTTTCCCTCTGACTCATCAATTAAATATTCATCTTTATATGCAGTATCTGGCCTTTTCTGGAGTCAGTAATGTTCCACCTCCATGGAGTCCACCACTTGCTAATACCTGAACATTTCTGCCTCTGTTCAGTCTTTGGCTGGTCACTTAGAAACACTTTTTTTTGGTGAGATATTAAAGGAGGACTCTACTATTTTGCAACAATTACTTTAAATGTAAGCATCACATCGGAACACTATTCCTCGGTCGGCCAAGAATAAATGAACCTAATGTATATTGCTGAGCTTTATGAGTGATAAAATGTGGCATTAGAAAGTTATGTATATGACTGTAGTCTGAGTTCCCCCTCCCGTGCTTTAACTGACAGCTTCTGTGGCTCTTTGTGAGCGTGTATATCCATCTCCATCAGGCCGGCGACGGCTGACAGTTCGCACCTCACACGTCATGCATCTTGCTTACAGTAAACAGGCAGGCGCCATTAAGTTGACAAGATGAGGAGAAGATTACGCCATTAAAATGCTTTGGGAATCAGCCATTTATAAAGGTGGGCAGGGACAGCATTGTCATCCCAGATTTCGATTAAACTCCTGGTGTGTTGATATATTTTGCTCCAGTGACGAGGTCTGGCCTCATAGTGACTTTCGCTCCTTCCCCCTGACGATACACTGTCAAGGTATTTGCACAGAGACAGAGCTCATGTGAATACATAATGACTCCGACTTCAGTCTCGCAACAGCCTGTCACAGCTTTTCAATCATCAGAATGTATTCGGAGGAGCAACGGTGAGAGAGTGATATTGAGAGAATGAGGCATAAAAATAATGAGATAATTGTACTTTTGTTCTTTATGGCATCTATTGACAACATTAATATTCTCTTTGTGAGCACATATTATCCATTTTCTGTAAACAGATGCCTCTCTTGATTGGATCCAGCACTTTGGAATTAGCAAGAGGCTGTAAATAGTTTGTACCGATGTCATTGAAAGTGGCATTGATGTAATGTTGTCAGCTTCATTATGAATACAAGTAATTCTTCGCTGCTCAAACGTTCGGAGATGATAAAGAGCCTCATTCATGACAATGCTTTTGGATTGTAACATGGACTCGATCAGGAAATATATTAAAACAAAGCTTCATCAAACACAAAACAAATATTTTGGAATTCATTACAATGATTATGAATTATTTTTCTGTTAATTAATTTTGTATTTACTGCATCACAATGGAGATCCTCTGCTATAGCATTGAGTATTGCATTCAGATGATCCTTAAAAATGAGTTTTATTGAAATAACCCAGGGATTTATGATTTGGCTGGTTAGTTTGGGTAGTTATCCCCTGCTGGTGGTAGATTATGTAACTACGCCATTCTTTCTTCATAGACACACATTCTAAATTATCAGTGGACCCTGATCAAATACAATATTCAGCAAGCAACATATAAATCATGAATGTAATGTTTTACCAGTGATGTTTTTGGGGGATTTATTATTATTATTATTGACAAAATATATGGCAAGTGCTGTTGTACTATTAGTGATTAATTTAAAATAAATGCTAAAAAAAAGACAGAAGACTATTTTTGAGAGTGCAGATCATGGTCTCATTTACAACATTTATGGCAAAGAAAATAGCATAATGAGTACAACAGGATATACATAGAGGACATTTGAACCCTTTTATCAGCATTTGATTCTCATATACTTTTAGTTTTTTTCAACATATGGACAAAACATAAGTAAATATTAGGTCATGTTTACACCATTAATGTACTCTATCATTAAGAATTTAAAATTGACATATTTTCTCTTTTCTGCTTCTTTACTTGTCAATGTCACAGTTTTTGATAAACACTAGCGAAGCGTTTGGTACTGTGTTTGCTTTTGTGGTGCTGTCAGCAAATCAGTGTTATTCAGAATGATTATTCACATGGCATTTAGGATTCAGATGACTCTATCAAGCAAATAATGGGAAGGAATTTACATATGACAGACATGACAGACATGAAACTCATATTGAACTGTTTGAGGATTAAATATGGATTGAAACCATTACAAACCAAAATGTTTGTATGAAATCTTCCTATCAATAGCTTACTCATAGTTGATTTTGTAAAAAATGAACAGCAATTTTGCACAATTAAACCGTATAAAATATTGTAAATAAAGCTGGAAAGCTGCTCCAATCAGCACTGTATTTTTTTATTGACACTCCAGCACTGGATGTTAGCGAGAGAGAGAGAGAGAGAGAGAGAGAGAGAGAGAGAGAGAGAGAGAGAGAGAGAGAGAGAGAGAGAGAGAGAGAGAGAGAGAGAGAGAGAAGTAAAAGGGAGAGAAAACGTAAAGTGTGGTGGGAGACTAGGCTGTGGGTATTGTTTCAGCCTGGGAGCTGCAGAGCTACTATAATTCATTCACATCTCCTCCTACCGGCCACCATCCTGAAATATTGATGGCCCCTTTCAGATCACAGCACTGACCCTCACAGCGGCACCCAAGAGGACCTGATGTACATGCAACGTACATTCCCAGGCCACAAACATGGCCTTGCACGTCTCACCTAGCAAATATCTTCTCTCTTTTATCTCATGCCTCACCTCACCTCACCTCTCCCCCGCACATTCCTAGCTTTTTTCCTCTCTAAGAGGCACTGGAGAGGCTCTTTTTAAGTGCTCTGTGATGGTTTGTGTGGTTTAGTCTGTCAGCATTTTAGTTTTCTTACTTCCTGTCTGCACAGCTTTTTTGTCCTCGCTGCCCCTTTTCTTGACTTTGTTTACTTATGCTGCAAGATTCAAGGTTTTATTCGTCACATACTCAATTATACAGAATATAATCCACACTGAAATATAAGGCAGGTCAGGTCCGCTCAATGGACAGTGCAATTAAATGTAACAACACAAAATAATATACATAAATATAGGTAGAAATAAAAAAAATGAAGAAGAAAAAAATGTGCAATAAAATAAAATGTGCGGGACAGTATACTGTAGACGTAATAAATAATAATATAAGCAGGGATGTGCAAGAAAGATGTGCAAACAGTTTGTACAGGGTATATACATAGCAGCGATATGGATGATGGAGAATAGTGAATATATTACTGATTATTATATGGAGTCATGTTGATGTTATGAGACCGAGTTTGAGTTTGAGTTTAGGAGCCTGATGGCCTGAGGGAAGAAGCTCCTCCTAAGTCTCTCAGTTTTTGCCATCATGCACACTCAGAGATGCTGCTTCTTGTCTATAAATGGAGGAAGATTTGTTTGCTTTTGGAGTGGTGACAAGCCAGTTGTCAGCACACAGACGAGAGGACACAGAGGTAAGTGCACAAACAGAAAGTTTATTAGACACAGGCGGGGAGAGAAGAGCAAGGCAGAGAGTCCAGGTGAGTAAACGGAGATAGTAAGTTTTTGGGTCTTAACTGCGTGATGATTCCTTTCTTATATTTCAAGGATATCTGCAGAGATCCGGAGAACGGGGAGACGATGGAGCACTGGAGCTGAAGAGAATGGGGAGCTGATCACTGGAGTAACTGGTAGGTAAGTATAACAGGAGAGAATCAGGTTAGTACATGAGGAATGTTCAATACCAGATAGATACTGTGCGGGAGGAGTGCAAGGATATAGTGCTCAGGCTGAGTGGAGACAGGTGGTGTAGAGGTCTGCACGGGCTCAAAACTGAAGCCGAACCCGCCCGCACTCGAGATTGTCTGACCCAACCCGACCCGACCCGAGCGGCACGGTTAAATTTAGAGCCCGAACCCGACCCGAGATCCCCCAACGAATAGCCAACAAAAAAAATGGAAAAAGGCTGCATTTCACGCATTGCATGCAAAGAAATAGATTAATCAAGGCTCTGCCATTTCACAAACATTTACCAGTTATGAAAGTTTGTGAACATCAGGTGCAGCGGTCGACATACATTCTGCCGAGTTTATGAATTTTGTATGGACAAGAAGATAATTCTTCCACCGCATAAATTATGGTCATTTTTGTCAGTTAAGGCTCGTTAGCATTCTGTCTACTTTAAATCAGACATAAGATCTTAAATAAGATTGTATTTATTTGAATGAATTAATCATTTATTTGAGAGCGAGAGAGAGAGAGAGAGAGAGAGAGAGAGTGAGGAAAGTTGCGTGCATGTGAACCTGCTGTGCCTCTCTCTACAAGCAATGAGGCTTAGTTACTTCAAAAACAGCGATTTTGCGCCTCATTGCAGATAAATATAATGTTGTGACTTGCGAGTCAGTAGCCTGTCGAAGCTATTTTACTAATAAAAGTGTCCGTGATGTTTGTGCTCTGCGCGATCTCTGATATCTGTGGGCAATGTGTGTGCGTGCCTATGAAAGCAGCAAAGCCTCTGCATATAGTTTTGGCTACAAACCCGAACCCGACCCGAGCCCGAGGCTATCCATTAAACATTAACCCGAAACCCGACCCGAAACCCGACAGTATTTCGGGACCCGCGGGTTCGGGTCGGGTAGCAGACCTCTAAGGTGGTGGTGATTAGTACTGTGGTGATTGTGATCTGGTGAGTGTGGTTGACGATGACTCTGACTCCCTGACTGTACCCCCACCCCTCCAAGGGCGGCTCCTGACGCCCTAGGGCAACAACGGGGTCGGCCACGGCACCGCAGAAATGTGCCACACTGGACCGCAGACATGTGCAGTGTAAATTATCTAAGCATTAATGGCAGGGAAAACCCCTTATATTTGAGAGCGACCACTTATTAAGTGTTTCTTGAGGTTATAGTACATTGAAGAAGGATTATATGACTTTTTAAATATGCCATGTGACTTGTAAATGCGGAAAAAAGGTTCCATTGCACATTTGCTAATTATTACTTTTTCAAATTGTCTGAAAAACGTTTCTGTTACGTATGTTACCCTCGTTCCCTGAAGGAGGGAACGGAGACGTCACGTCGGATGACCGACGAATTGGGATCTCGCCAGAGAGACCTATCCACTTCGAGTGTAACTAAACGAGCCAATGGACATTGGCATGCAATCATTGCATCCAGCTGCCGCTGATCACAGTGTGAGTATAAGAGGCAGCCGGTGCACCGCATTAATCATGCGCTGAAGGAGCCGAGCCGAGACCCGCCGCCCAGCGGTGGAACAGCAAATGTGGTGAAGGACGTGACGTCTCCGTTCCCTCCTTCAGGGAACGAGGGTTACATACGTAACCGAGACGCCCTTTCAGTCGGTCACTCGAGTCACGCCGGATGACCGACGAATTGGGATCCCTACCAAAGCGCCACAGGAGCTGCCCTTCCAGCGCCCTGTGTAGACCTCCTGATCCTTCCTATAAGGCAGACGATAGGACCGGGCTACACAGAGAAGGTCGACTACTGCTGTCCCTAGAACAACCCAAACAGTAGGACTTGAATAACACTGGGAAAGTGTGCCCTTCCACTTGGAAGAGGCACACTGCGGAGTCACCTCCTCCCAGAGGGGGTTAAGTGACATTATTCACATGAAGTAACCCCGTAGGGCCCTAATGCACATGGAAGTCTCTGTGATGGCTCAGGCTGCATCATTAGAGACGGCAGAACATGGTGTACCTGGGGAACACGGTTCTAATAAGAATACCGTGGAAAACACATATGGGATCCCAACAGGGTCACTCATATGGGCACTAGCCTCACACCAGATTTCAAGAATTCATTGGCTGAAAGGCCTGGCGTCGTAAGTTCCGCCACGTCTGGACACCGGAGTGCTGGAGGACTCGACAGGGATTGCCCGGTTAGGGAACTCTCTGGAGAATAAGGCGTTTCAGGACGCCGCAAGCCGACTCTGAACAGGGACTCTCAGTGCCACTACCCGTTTGAGGTGAGAACACAGGAGGAAACCGGTTCAACACGCAGGCTATAGAACCTAGCAAACGTGTTGGGAGTCGCCCAACCCGCAGCTCTACAGATGTCTGTTAGCGAGGCGCCACGAGCCAGCGCCCAGGACGATGCAACACCCCTAGTGGAGTGAGCACGCAACCTGAGCGGGCAGGGCACACCTTGTGCTTCATAGGCCAAGGTGATCGCATCCACTATCCAGTGGGCCATCCTCTGCTTGGAAACAGCCTTCCCCTTCTGCTGTCCTCCGTAACAGACAAAGAGCTGCTCTGAGGTCCTAAAGCTCTGAATTCTATCCGTGTACTGTCACAGTGCGCATACCGGACAGAGCAAAGCTAGGGCTGGGTCTGCCTCCTCCGGGGGCAGCGCTTGCAGGTTCACTACCTGGTCCCTGAAGGGAGTGGTAGGAACCTTGGGCACATAGCCAGGCTGGGGCCTCAGTGTTGCACTGGAGTCAGCCGGCCCAAACTCAAGGCACGAATCGTCGACCGAAAATGCCTGCAGGTTCCCCACCCTCTTGATCGAGGCAATGCAGTCAGGAGTAGGGTTTTCATAGACAGAAACTTCAACTCGACTGACTGCAAAGGCTCCCCACCGACTTCCCCTCTACAGGGTCATGGTGAGTGGAAATAGCGGCCACATAAACCTTAAGGGTGGAAGGGGACAGCCTACGCCCAACCCTTGCTGTAAAAAGGAAAGCACAGCTCTGATTGAACATCTCCGGGGTCCTCCTGGTGGGAGGAACACCATTCGACGAACAGGTTTCACTTCAGAGTATAGGCCTGCCTCGTGACGGTGCCCGTGCTGAAGCGATAGTGAGTGCTACCTCCTGGGGTAGGTCACCTAGAGCCTCCGTCCCATCCAGGGACCATACGTGGAGTTTCCACAGGTCCGGACGCTGGTGCCATAGGTGCCCTGCCTCTGAGAAAGCAGATCCTTCCTCAGAGGAATTGGCCAGGGAGGGGCTGTCGCGAGGAGCATGAGTTCCGGGAACCAAGTCCTGTTGGGCCAATATGGAGCCACTAACAAGACCTGCTCCTCGTCCTCCCTGATCTTGCACAGTGTCTGTGCTAGTAGGCTCACTGGGGGGAACGCATATTTGCGCAGGCCCTGGGGCCAGCTGTGTGCCAGTGCATCCGTGCCGAGCGTTGCCTCGGTTAGGGAGTAGAACTCCTGGCAGTGGGTGGTTTCTGGAGATGCAAACAGGTCGACCTGAGCAGCTCCGAACCGTCCCCAAATCAGCTGAACCGCCTGGGGATGGAGTCTCCACTCGCCTGGAAGTGCTGCTCAAGACAGCTCATCGGCTGCCCGATTGAACACTCCTGGGATGTGGATGGCACGAAGGGACCTCAGAGTTTCAGTGGAACCGCCGTCCTGCCTGATAAGGTCTTGAAGCAGTTCAGCACTGACTGAGCACGTTCCTGGGTGAGGCGTGCTGTTTGGTTGACCGAATCAAACTCCATGCCGAGAAAAGAGATCCTCTGCGTTGGCACGTGTTTGCTCTTTTCCCAGTTGACCCGAAGGCCCAGCAGGCTGAGGTGGTTGAGCACCAGGTCCCTGTGCGCAGACAACTGCCTGCGAGACTGTTCGAGTATAAGACAGTCGTCGAGGTAGTTGAGAATGCGCACACCTTGATCTCTCAGGGGGACAAGGGCCGCCTCCACGACTTTGGTGAAGACGCGAGGCGACAGGGACAGCCCGGCGGCAGGACCTTGTACTGATACGCCCGACCGAACGCGAATCGCAGGAATGGCCTGTGTCGGGAGGATCGAGACATGAAAGCACGCGTCCTTCAGGTCGGTCGCTGCAAACCAATCTAGGGGACGAACGCACCCAAAAATGCTTTTCAAGGCCAACATCTTGAACGGCAGCTTGTGAAGTGCACGGTTCAAAACTCGCAGATCCAAGATCGGTCGTAACCCACCACCTTTCTTGGGCACAATGAAGTAGGGGCTGAACAACCCTGACCCCATATCGGCTGGAGGGACCGGCTCTATCGCGTCCTTCGCCAGTAGGACTGCAATTTCTGCACGCAAGACAGGAGCATCGACGGCCTTGACTGAAGTGAACCGGATGCCCCTGAACTTGGGGGGATGCCGGGCGAACTGAATCGCATAGCCGAGTCTGATGGTCCGTATGGGAGCCACCGAGACGGACTGGGGACCGCTAGCCAGTCTCCGAGAGACCGTGCCAGCGGCACCAACGGGTCACCGTACCCGTGGTGGGGCAGCGATGTGGAACACAGGGACCCGGACCCGGGCCTGTGACGGCCTGGCCTGTGATGGCAGGGGCGGGTCTGGGTGTGTGTAACACTCACCTGATTCCTCCTCGTGGGGGAAACACAGGAGCCCGGCTTATGCGGTGACGACTTGTAGCGGGGGCTTGCTACTGCCCTTACCCGGTTCCACAAATGGGCAGGAGGGGTGCTCTTGGGCAATCCCCCACTGCCTGGCTAGAGAGGAGGAGGGAAGTGATCCCGTGATGCATGGTACACCACTCTCCTCCTCTTGAGACCCAAAGACTGAGGAAACTGCTATTTTATTGAAGTTTTGGGTACCGCTGGCTGCTGGGCCAGTGGCGGAACAAACACAAAACGAAACAAAGGATTCTCCACCCGGCCCTCCTCCGGGGGAGGGAGTGGTGCGGTCACCATCTCCCGACGAGCAGTTCCCTCCATCTCTGGGTCGCCCGTCTCAGGGCCTCTTGCACTTGCGCTTGCCGCCGGGTTTGGCGGGGGCCTGGACGGGCTGGAAGTCCTGCCTGTGACCGGCTCCACGACGCTGCACGGTGGAAGGCTGCTGCCGCGGCGTGGGAGCGGGGGCGGCCACAGGGGGGCGGCCACAGCGGGGCGCCCACGGCGACGAGCAGGCTGAGGGGCTGAGGGGATCCCATTAGGATCACATTATAGAGATGTGTGGCTGAAGAATAATTGAAGCATAAGCATAAAATCATGAACTATATCTTTCAAAATATAAATAAGAAAGTAAAGGCTTTCCGAGCTTTGCACCATAACATCAATGAGGCTTGTCTGGCTGTTTTCTTGTCATTTCGTTTGGGTTTTCATTAGAGAGAGGGAAAACACTCTGATTCTAAGATCATAATTACAGTATTTTCTAAAGTTCAGGGTCATTAAGGCAATTATAGAAACATAATCTATCTTGCCTCATTCTCAGGAGACACAAGTTGAATATTGTGAAGTTAGTTACTTTAGCCACATTCACAGTATAATTTGTCACACACATTGCTGTCAGATTTACAAGTTACTGATGAAAGAGACTTTGTTCTTCTTGGAATTCTGGAATTCTTCTTTTCCAGTTCTGCTGAACATAATTTTTTTCTACTGGGCAGAGGCTTTGGCTAGCTGAACAGAAACATCACAAAGGACCCATGTAGTGTGCACTGTTCTTTGAAAAGACGTTGAAAAGAAATCTCTAAAATGTACAGTTGGCCTATGTACACTCACCGGCCATTTTATGCACCTGTTCAATTGCTCGGTAACACAAATTGCTAATCAGCCAATCACATGGCAGCAACTTAATGCATTTAGGCATCTAGATGTGGTGAAGACGACTTGTTGAAGTTCAAACCGAGCATCAGAATGGGGAAGAAAGGGGATTTAAGTGACTTTGAACGTGAAATGGTTCTTGGTGCCAGACAGGCTGGTCTGAGTATTTAAAAAATTGCTGATATACTGGGATTTTCACGCATAAACATCTCTAGGGTTTACAGAGAATTGTCCGAAAAAGAGAAAATATCCAGTGAGCGGCAGTTGTGTGGATGAAAATGCCTTGTTGATGGCAGAGGTCACAGGAGAATGGGCAGACTGGTTAGAGATGATAGAAAGGCAACAGCAACTCAAATAACCACTCGTTACAACCAAGGTATGCAGAATACCATCTCTGAACACACAACATTTCGAACCCTGAAGCAGACGGGCTACAGCAGCAGAAGACAACACCGGGTGCCACTCATGTCAGCTAAGAACAGGAAACAGAGGCTACAATTCGCACAGGCTCACCAAAATTGGACAGTAGAAGAGTGAAAAAACATTGCCTGGTCTAATGAGTCTCGATTTCTGCTGTAACATTCAGATGGTAGGGTCAGAATTTGGCGTAAAGAACATGAAAGCATGGATCCATCCTGCCTTGTCTCAACGGTTCAGGCTGGTGGAGGTGGTGTAATGGTGTGGGGGATATTTTCTTGGCACACTTGGAGCCCCTTAGTACCAATTGAGCATTGTTTAAATGCCACAGCCTACCTGAGTATTGTTGCTGACCATGTCCATCCCTTTATGACTAAAGTGTACCCATCTTCTGATGCTAGTTCCAGCAGGATAATGCATCATGTCACAAAGCTAAAATCATCTCAGACTGGTTTCTTGAACATGACAATGAGTTCACTTTACTCAAATGGTCTCCAGAGTCACCAGATCTCAATCCAGTAGAGCACCTTTGGGATGTGGTGGAACGGGAGATTCACATCACGGATGTGCAGCCGACAAATCTGCAGCAACTGCGTGACGCTATCATGTCAATACGGATCAAAATCTCTGAGGAATGTTTCCAACACCTTGTTGAATCTATGCCACGGAGAATTAAGGCAGTTCTGAAGGACAAACGTGGTCCAATCCGGTACTAGCAAGGTGTACCTAATAAAGTGAACAGTGAGTGTATAAATATATATATATATATATATATACTATTTCTGCAGTATGTTGTACAGTATGTATAGAATGCAATATAATGTATAAACACTGTGCGTTACAGTCTATTATATATTGTTACGGTCTATTATATATTTGTAAGTAGCTTTGGATAAAAGCGTCTGCAAATGATTAAATAAAATTAATAAATAAATATAGTGTTTGATTTATTTAAAATTATTAAAAATAACTATTAAATGATTAAATACACCTAACATTACCTGATTTTTGTTCAACATAGAACAATAATGCATGTTCTCTGGCTGTGGGCTTTGTCTGTTTGAAAACAGTGATGGTTTTTGCAATTCCATTTGGTACTGCTTTAAATTTGTGTGAATTTTTAATTTAGGATGTAATTAACTAATTAACTATATAATCTGTGCTACGTATTTTTGCACAACATTGCACACAGCTTTTCATCCATAATGAAAATCAGTGGAAATGTGGATGGACTCCATTACATCTTTTTCCCAATGCATTTTTCTGCACAGATGGTTTAAATTCATGGTGAATCATTGAAATATATATTTTACAGCAGATATCATAGTTGATGAATTGGGCAACTTAATTATAACATTAATGCAAAAGCTCACAGAAACTAACAATACAAAATTAATTTGCAGCATTTTATATATCTAAATGAATGTTTATTTCTACATTATATACATACATTTCTACATATGTACTAAATCCTAATATATGAAAATCATTATGTTTGTTTGGCCTGATGCCCGACCGGTGCCTTGTTGTTGTCCTGCTATGCTAAAACAGCTGTAAAATGCACCTTCATAACTACAGTCCACACTTAAAATACCCTGGAATTCAGTGTTGGGGAAAGTTACTTTTAAAAGTAATGCATTACAATATTGTGTTACTCCCTAAAAAAGTAACTATTTACGTTTATTAGTTACTTTTTATGGAAAGTAATGCGTTACATTACTTTTGCGTAACTGTTTAAATATGAGCAGGGCTTGATTGTTTGTTTTTAATACAATAAGTTATATTTATAGCAAGTGTAAAAGCCCTTTCACACCAAAAAGTGTAATGAATAAACCTCAGGCTGAAGGAAGAGTAAATCACGTCTGTACAGTAGAACGCAGGAGAAGAAGTTCAACACTCTTCAGCAATAAAAATAAAAACAACGAAGCACAATTGTTAGTTTATCTAAAGTAATTTTTGCTTATTAGTATGGTTGAACTGGATCATCAAAGGTCAGCAGCAAACACATTGGTTAATAAAATGAGATTAGATATATTTGTGTTGTTTAACATGTTTAATTATTTCAGGTTTGCGTCATATTCTGAGTTTGCATTTCACTGTTTTAATTAATTTTGATGAATACTGAATCTGTTTTTTGCGAGTGGGATGAATTAATACACATTCACATTTAGTCTAGGTTAGAACTACAGTAGGATCATGTTCACACACAACACCTCTGTACTTCCGATTTCTTCCAACATGGGGACAGGAGAACTGTCATTCAATAAATGGGAAAACAAAGTAACTGGCGTTACATTTTTGAAAAAGTAGATATTTTCTAGTAAATTAAAAAGTAATGCGTTAATTTACTAGTTACTTGAAAAAAATTATATTATTACGTAACTTGCGTTACTTGTAATGCGTTACCCCCAACACTGCTGGCATTGAGTGCAAGATTCTCTCATTTTACACCTCTACTTGTCTAGAGTAAGATAACAGCATATAAATAAAACATGTGTTGAGCACAGATTACTTAAGCTTATCTGCTAATGGGCTTTGAGTTTGTTTGTCTTATAGGGCAAAAGTTAGTAGTTGAGCAATTCCAAGAAAACGCTGTCTGAGACGAAGGGATTGTCTTTTTTCACCATTCTCTTCCCTCATTATGTTGGCTGTTGTTATTGTGTTTTTTTGTGTAAGTGCCGTTGGCCAAAAAAATACAGTTAGCTTTTAGCCTCTGCGTGAATGCTGTCTGCTGCTCATCTATAACTGGAATAATAGGAGACATCTTGTGTGGGTGAGAGACAAGGGCAGAGGCTTTTCTTCTGCTCGCTGACACTCTGTAATCACATTCAGGGAGAGAAATTAAATTTGCCTCTGCGACGGGAGACACCATAACATCTCCTGTTCAATTACACACGGCAGCTTTTCACTCTCTTCTCTCGAACACATAAGTCATTGTTGTTGGTTTTTTCCACATTAGTTGCTTGAAATATAAAGGTGTGATTTGATTCAACACTCTTAAGTGCATATATATATATATGAGAATAAATGTGAATCCAAACTAGAAATGGGGCAGTCGGCACCGGAGTAAAGAGTTCAATTGATTATAATGGAAGCCAAAGTGTTATGTTTTACATACCACCACATAAACACATCTTTTATATAATATAATATAATATAATATAATATAATATAATATAATATCAACAAGTGATAACTTATGGCCTGTGAAGCTGCAGGCGCTGCTGTCGCTTATAGTAGAATCATAAAATGGCTCATGGTGGCTTATTAAACCATTATGATTGACCATGAATTGGTTCACAGAAATGAGTATGGTTATGAAGGCCCCAAGTCTGTGATATTGGTCAGTAACTCATCTAAATTTTCCCTGGTGTGACATCGGCTCTACCCTCAACCACAATCAATGGCATCATTCTTAGCAGATTAAAATGACAGTATACCAGAAGCAATTAAAGACAGTGGAGACTAGCTCTCAGGGTTAAATTAGTTTGTAACAGTTGATTTGTGTAGCAGTAGCAGTCACATTAAAATGCTCTTTGAGACAGCCTTATCATCAATACTTCGCAATTTGGATGTGGAGCTCATCAACTTAAAAATGTTTTGTCTTTTATTTAGTTTTATTTGTTTTGGTTCGTGTCCTGTTTATTTTGTGTTGTTGTTGTTTTTTGTTTGTTTACAAAAGTTTGCAAGGTTTGGTTTTGCATCCATTTTTTAGTTTTTTAACAAAGACAGTTAAAAAACTTTAAAAAAAACTGAAAAAGAAAAAGAACAAAAAGAATGGTTATTGTTTTTTAAATGCCATACTGAAAACAAAAAATTAATTTGTGTGAGCCATACACACAAAATACTGCCAAAAAAAAGAAAAACATTGACTTCTTTTCAGATTTGTGTTTATGACTTAGTGCACCTTTAATAAACATTTGAAAAATTCACAAATTAATGTAGAAATGTTTTTGATTTTAACAAGTTTTATTTGGCCAAATTATAGAAGAACGAAGTAAATGATAGAAGAAATAAAAAACAAGCTTCATATAGTTTTTATTATTTTTAATGAAATGCGATTGTCTGCTTATTCTATTCATCAGTGTTTGAACCATTAAAGAAGAAACCTCAGCTTCCGCATGTCATTTCTTGGTTAAAAACTAAAAATGAATGGACACAAAAGTACACAGACCTTTTGCTTCAGGCACAAAGTAGTAATCATCAATAACAACAACAACAACAACAACAATTTCTTAACAAAAGCAGATATTTAGCTGTTTCTTGTCTGTATAAAAAGGTACTCATTTATATTATATTATATTATGTTATTATATTACATTATAGTTTTGAACAGAAAGAAATTACATACACTATTTTTTTCACTGTTTTTCTATAAATCTTAAGGTGACAATTTTTATATATAAATATATTAGTTTTTTACGGTAGTACTTGGTCAATGTGGACTTTGGGCTGCAGGTCAAAAGTCTGGCTATGTGCAAAACTAATGCGCTGCTTTTTCAGTTGCTTTGTTTAAATTTTCATATGGTCAGTCTTATTGGACTTTTTATAGAATGAATCACCTTCCCCTGACTTTTCAAAGCTTTCCTTTTCAAAGCTCCTTTCTCTTTTTGTTATGAAATGTGCTCTAGAATGAGGTGAACACTACAGAAGAGTAAAAAACTTAAAAAGACCTTTGTTAGCGACTTTTTGTGTCTCCTTGCTGTGCGCTTTGGAGGAGTATCAGGGTTCAAGGAAGGCTTGTATAGGCAGTGGCATCGCGCTCCCTGCTTTCATTTAGCAGGCAATTTGCCAGTGAGGCAGCAAGAAAATGAAACTCTAGCTGTCTTTTCATCACCAGTTGAAAAGGCACTCGGTTTCCTCCACGTGTAGATGGTGCTAATTAGCTCACCCTGGAGATTACCCAGAAGGCCACTAAACCCCTGGCCCTCTATCCTTCCACCCCCAACTGCTGGCCAAAGCTAAAAATAAAGGGGCTCGTTCTCCTTGATGAAAGTTAGAAGAGCTATTACAGAAAGGGTGAAGAATAAAGTTTCCCCACTGTGCCTTCCTCTCTCTCTCAGCGAGAGCCACTGGAGCTGATGCTTCCATACATTTCATATTCACAAACACAGCAATTACATTCAGATTACTGTGTTTATGAGACATATGACAATGGCGGAATTATTAAACTCAACCTTTGTGTGCCAGCACTGCTATTATAAATCTAATAAATACAATACCAATAGGTATAAATGGTCAGTATAGCTTTCCAAATTCAAATGTAAATGAAATAGCATTGCTTCTTGCATGTTTAGACCACTTCTCTTTTCTGTCTACATGGCTTCACTAGGTTCTGTCATTCATAAACATGACTTTTCATATCACTGCTATGCTGATGACACTCAACTCTACCTCTCATTCCATCCTGATGATCTGACGATAACTGCTCGCATCTCAGCATGTCTAGCGGACATTTTTAGCTGGATGAAGGACCATCACCTTCAACTAAACCTAGCTAAGACTTAACTGCTTGTGGTTTCAGCAAACCCATCGTTTCATCACAATTTCACCTTCCAATTAGGCTCATCAACCATAGCTCCTTCAAAAACAGCCAGAAACCTTGGAGTTGTGATTGATGATAAGCTGAATTTCACAGACCACATTACTAAAACTGCCCGGTCCTGTAGATTTGCATTATATACTATTAAGAAGATCAGGCCCTTTCTCTCGGAACATGCAACACAACTCCTTGTTCAGGCTCTTGTTCTGTCCAGACTTGACTATTGCAAAGCTCTCTTGGCAGGTTTTCCAGCCAGTTCCATCAAACCTCTACAATAAATCCAAAACGCTGCTGCAAGATTAATCTTTAATGAGCCGAAAAGAACGCACGTCACACCTCTGTTCATCAGTTTGCACTGGCTACCAATAGCTGCTCGCATTAAATTCAAGGCATTAATGTTTGCCTACAGAACCACCTCTGGCTCTGCACTCCTTTACCTAAATTCAGACTTATGTGCCCTCTAGAAGCTTGCAAGTGAAAAACGCATTACTGCACCATCCCAAAGAGGCACAAAATCCCTTTCACTGACTTTTTCATTAACTGTTCCCATCTGGTGGAATGACCTGCCTAACTCAATCCGAGCAGCTGAATCCTTACCCATCTTTTAGAAACAGATAAAAACACATCTCTTCCATCTTTATTTGACCCTCTAACTCTAGCACTCTCTATTCTAAATTGATTTTATCTAATCTGTCTTATTTTATTTTTTTTAAAACAAACAAATATTTGACCCTCTATCAATTGCATATTTATTCTCTAACTGCTAGCTTTTCTTGGAAAACTAACACTAAGTGTATTGTTTCTATATTTTACATACTAGTTTTATAAATAAAAAAAAATCCTTCCTACGTGTACTGCGTTAGGCTAACCAGGACTTGTACTGGCACTTGCATGTTATTGCTCTTTTGTTGGTTTTGATTGCTTCTATAATGTCCTCATTTGTAAGTCGCTTTGGATAAAAGCGTTTGCTAAATGACTAAATCAAAAATAAATAAAAAACATGTATCATTTTACGTAAAAAAGCAAAATGTCCTGACACTAAAAGTGCATTGTTTTATTCAAAATAGATCAATGTGAATATGGTACTGTTTTATTACATTGGTTATTGTACGTATTGTGGCAGCACAAAAATAAAATGCCATTGAGTGCCGCTAAAAAGATTAATGCTTGAAACATTAGGTTTCAAAATAAAATACCACCTACACTAAACCCTACTATAATCTTAACTGATAGTGTTAGCAGAAGCAAACATAAGATAAAAACTAAACTAAAGCAACCATGCTATTTTTGTCTGCTTCTTTAAGTATTTAATCTGTTTTATCGCAACTTGTTTTTCATGGGACTCATACCTGAGCGCTCCACATCACAAAAGCAATGCTGTACCAGGTGAGCCACAAAGCAACTTTACTATACATCATAAAGTCTATACATGCAAAGCTGTTAATGTGATACATCAAAATGTATTAGTTTACCAATCACGTTTAGTTTGCAAATCATAATTTTACTGCCACTGTGTTTTTTTTTCTTGGCCTAATGGATAGATAGTCGGACTTGTAAACCAAAGGTGGCGGGCTCGAGTCTGGCAGGAATTGTAGGTGGGGGGAGTGAATATCCAGCTCTCTGTCCAGTGCTCTCAATACCACTACTGAGGTGAGTCCCATGAGCAAGACACCAAACCCCAAACTGCTCCCTGGGTGCCACAGCAATATGGCTGCCCACTGCTCCGGGTGTGTGTTCATGTTTTTTGTTTTTTGTGTGTTTGTTCACTACTCACTTCTGTGTGTGTGTGTGTGTGTGTGTGTGTGTGTGTGTGCACTTGGATGGGTTAAATGCAGAGCACAAATGGGTCACCATACTTGGCCAAATTTCCTTTCCTTTTGTTTCCTTATTTCATTTAATTTCAGTTGAAAACCATAGTAGTTTGTATCTATGGGTACATTTTAGGAGTTTTGCTTAAATATAGGTAGAGCCTGTGTTGGATTAATGACCCAGGCTAGACTCAAACCCAAATTAAGTTAATGAAATTATGACAAAAGTATATTAAATATAAATCACAAAAAGTGGCTTTAGAATCCTATAGGTGGTTTTATTTTCATCTCCTTGAACAAAAGCCTGACATTGGTCTACAGCCCACTGCAATCCACATAGCGATTGAGTTAGTGAAGTATAGACTGTTCACACAGGGAGAGTTTAAATATTCCATCTGAAATATTTTTTAATTGTTAGTCTATGCAAACAGACAACTTTGTCCGCTGTGTCATTGTCTTGTATTTTATAAGCATGATTAATTGCTTTGAGTTTTCTGTTGTATTATTGTTTGTAAATAATTAATCACACTAAATTCACAGGCTTGTCCACTGATTCATATTAGGAAATGTTGATGCTGAGAATGATTGAGTAATCTGATAGCTTGTATCCTCAGTTCAGTCCTATTCCACATCTGAAGACACCTCAAAAAAAAAAGCCAGCACACACATGCCATAATTAAGGATTTGTCCACAAGAAGCACCTCAAAATCCAGCGCCATCTTGTTTAAGCGTTCCTCCTGGATCTCGTCTTCATTCTGCTGAAGGGGTGTTGTCAGCCTTGATTGCCCACATCTCTTCTCCTATTGAATCCCTAAACTCCTCTTCCCTCATTAGTTTCCAGAGCTTCCTCTGCCTTCCGAAAGAGAAGCCCATATTAATTCCCTGTGAACTGCCAAAACCAATCACAGTCAGCGGAGCGGGTGAGATAATACATTCACTATCATTTTATCTCTGGAGGGTGAGGGATGATTTGGGTGAGTGTAGCGAAGGAGAGGGGGGATGTGCAGACGGAGACGTGGACTACTCTTTGGGTTGTCATTAAGAACATCTTCTGAAAGAATAATTGGTATTTGGGCTCCATGACAAAAGACAGAACTAGAGAATTTCACAGAAGCTACTAGAGTGCAAATGGTAAAAGTTGTTTGGGAAAATGTAGCCCAATTATAACGAATAAGTTCCTTTGTGGATGACATCACAGGCTGTAGTGCAAGGACGAGCTGTGTGCTGAGAACAACTATGGCAGCTTTTGGTTCCAGCCCTATATGATCCACTTTTCAATAATCACTGGCTCTATTTCCAGCTCCGCAGAGGCCTCTGGGTGATTGTGAGATGTGCGTTCTTTAAATAGCCTCTCCTCTTTCATTATTCATTAAAATTATTGCCTGATTTTGGAAATGGATCGTTTATGCCCTGCCCGATCGGATGGGAGACAAGTGTCGCTGTCTGCTAAACGGCTTCACTCTGCATTAAATTTTAAATCTCGCCACATACGATTTCTCTTTTCCCCATCGCTGTAATTAGTATTATGGTGATGAACATTGTTTTAAAGTTGGCTTCCAGCTGGTGCCTTTCTCCCTATAAAACTGGTGTGACTGCAAATAGATTGGCTGTGTCAGACAGGATTATAATAGAGTATTTTGATGCAACATTTGAGTTTGTTTAAAGTTTTCTTAATATACTGATGAAATATCAAGCCAGTACTTAGATTGTGAATCGAAAACCAATTCTTTAGGAAATACTGGAAGAGGATCATTTCCATGATGTTTGATTCAGTTCTTGAACATTTACAGCCAAAGTAGACTAATGTAGATCAATTTAAAGGGTTAGTTCACCAAAAAATGAAAATTAGCCCATGTTTTACTCACCCTCAAAGCATCATAGGTCATCATCCAATCTGAGTTATATTAAAAATGATCCTTGCTCTCCCAAGCGTTAGAGTGGAAGTAGGCGGATGTTTTTTTTCAACAGTCCAAAAGTAGTCAACTAACAGCGCACGCATCCATTATAAAACGTGCCTCACACAGCTCCGGGGGGTAGATAAAGGCATCTTGCTGTGAATCGATGCATTTTTGTAATAAAAAAATATCAATCAAAGTTAAAAAATACTTTTCTCTCACTTCCTCTCAATTTGTACAAGCCGTTCCAATGGATGATGTAAGACGTACGCGTAGCGCATGCACCGGTGATTAGTAACGTACACGAAGCGCGGAGAAGAGACAGCAAAACAAAATATCGGTCAGGAATTAGAAGCACAAAACGAGGATTTCTAAAGAAAAATGTAGGAGTATTTGGATTTAAGCCAAGAGGAGACTGGTTTTCCTTTGGTAAAGTAAGGAAAGTTTGCTTACTTTGCTCCAGTAAACAAACTCTAGAGACTAGCATATCTCAGAGGCGCGCGAGAGGTGCCTACGTCCTACGCCATCTGTCAGAATGGCTTCCATGTGTGACAGATAACGGAAGTGGGAGAAAAGTATTTATAACATTTTAAATATTTTTTAATAATTGTTTCCTACAAAAACACATCTATTCGCTACAGGAGGACTTTATTCACCCACCGGAGCCATGTGAGGCACGTTTTGTTATGGATGTACATGATTTATTTGACGTCTTTTGGACTGTTGAAGAAATAACACCGCCTACTCCATTTTAAAGCTTAAAAGAACAAGTATCATTTGTAATATAACTCCCATTGGATTGGTCTAAAAAAAAGGCATATACACCCAGGATGCCTTGAGGGTAAGTAAAACATGGGCTAATTTTCATTTTTGGGTGAACTAGCCCTTTAATAACTATCAATTATGAGGCGGTTCTTTAGAATGAATGTCATGTCTGTTCTAGGTTTTAAATCCCCTTTGGGGATTTATTGTATTTTTTATTTGAATTGGAAAATTTAGTAATGTTTGTATAGGAATATAAATGGACTTATTAAACAAGTAAAATTAATGTAAAATTCACTTTAAAGATGTACGTTTCTCAGTAGGCTATAATTCATGGTGAAAACATTAGAATGGACTCGTAGAACATTGCTGCCATCTACTGGAAATATAACACTTTTAAAATGTATTTTGAAGATCAAACAGTAGCCTACTGTATGTTAATACAGTTTTACAAGAATACCAGATGTAAGAATTATTAATGTTTAATTGTGTTTAATTTATAAAGTGACTTAGACAGCACCTATATTTTTATAGTTTCACTGGAAATTATTTAAAATAAGGTTAATTGTCAATGACTAACACTAACAAAAATAATAAATACTGTTAAAAATGTATTGTTCATTGTTAGTTCATATTCACTAATGTGAGGCAAGGGGCACCAGGTAAAATCTTGCCTAGGGCAGCAAATTGGCCAGGGCCGGCCCTGCCATAAGATCTTACCTTCATGCTGTGGAAATACAAACCGGAAGACAGAAGACAAAGAGCGCAGCATGTGCTCTTTGTCCATGTCCTCCAGAATAATTTTGAAGCTAGATATGTTTGAGTTAACAAATAAACAGAATAATTAAAATATTTTAAAAACTTAATTATGAAATATATATTTATTTGTAACATATGACATGAACAGCAATAATAAGACATTCCTGTTAACACTGCATGGCATGGTAACAATCCAGGTGGAAATAATGAGGAAACTATTGCACCCTTCACCAAGTGTGCTCCAAACAGGGGCGGACATGGCCATATTGATGTTCTGGAGAAGTCCAGAACAGCCGTCCATCCAGCGGCTTGTCTGGTTCATCGTCAAGTGTCGTGGAGTGTCTATTTACACTAACTCCGCCCACCAATGTGTGATTGGGCTAAAATTGCAAAGGACTGCCAAAAGCTATTAGCTCCAGTGGCGCAGATTGTAAAACGTGTGTCATATTCCTTTTGACACAATCGACCCTGATCGAATCCGTCTTTTTGGCAAACTTTTTGTTCTCCCTTTTCAAATTTCAAATCACATCAGAAAAGCATTAATGTTTTTATAAAAATGAAGGAAATAATCAAAAAGTTTAAAACAAAGTAATGGGTAGGGTTAGAGTAGGTGTAGGGAGGGCTTTATTGTCCCAATAAGGTGGCATCATTTAATAATTTGAATAAAATTAAAATTGACACTCACTCAATAAGTGTCAGAGAGTCACCACAGTCTCCACTAACGACACTCACCAGATCCCAATCCCCTGATTTCGAATCACCGCCACCTCTCAGCACTCATCAACAGCACTATATCCCTGCACTCATCCCATTCACTCACTGGCTGCATCCGAAAACTGAAGGCATCCAGGCACGTCCGAATCCAAAGTTAGCTTCACTTTCTTTCTCATGAGATACCTTCATCTGATCGAGTTTTGAAGGCAGCACAGATGTATCTTTTACTGCCTTTGATATCCCACAATCCTGTGCGTTCCATTCCATGACGGTTGAGCTTTAAAATAAAGATTGTGTCTGAAAGTTGCGTTTGGTGGTCAGTTTGTGTCTAAATTTATATTTCTGATAAACATTTTGCACTTTTGATGTTTTAGTATTAGTATTAGTACATTAGTATTATAGTAATTCAATATTAGTTTAGTATCACCAAAACTCGTTCTATTTTGTTGTAGATCATTAAACCCTTAAGCTGCCTCAGAAGCCTGTCCAAAATCAGTTTTGTGAGGTGCCTTCATGCAAAAAAACGCTGCCTGCAAAACCATTGCTTCATAAGGCAGCGAGGCAGCAAGTCAGCTGCCTAAGTTTTCGGATGCAGCCACTGTCTGATCTCATATATTCCATGTTGTCTTACCTGACCCTCTTACCTTTTGTCTACTTACCAGTTGCTCCAGTGTTCCTATCCCCGTTCTCCACTACTCCTGTGCTCCACTGTCTCCACGCTCCGCTGTTCTCTTTGGATCCACTGGAAAAGGAAAAGGATATTATAACTCAGATAAGCCCCTGGAGACTTTCATTCTTCTCATGTCATTACCATCTGCTGCTACTCAATAAACCTGCTGTTTTTATTGCACTTACCTCTGTGTCTATCTGCTGACAATAAGTTATTGCATTCTGTTTTATAATATATTGTAATACTGAAGAGGAGATAATTGCCACTATTTGCAATAAGTAGTATAAATAGCAGAAAATCCTGCTATTTTAACACAGTGTAAATATAATCTATAACTATTTGCACTTAGTGTAAACAGCATCTATCGCTAAGAAAACATGCTATTTAAATAGCTGCTGCCTTAAGTGATTCAACAGGTTACATTTGAGAGATGTTTTATTGAGTTAGAAAATACAGTAAATTAAGTCGCCTATAAGGTGATTATTCTGGTTAACATGACACACACACAAAGAGACATATACTCAAATTGAAGAATTCTGTTGTTTCAGGTTTCTAGATTCTAGGTTTATGTTTGTCATTGTCATATACAATTAGCGTCCTGCTTTTTTAATGTATTTTAGCTAATACAATAATATATATTTATTTCAATCAATCCCATGCTGAAAAATAAAAAATAAAAACCAGCACATAATTTGTAATGGTTTTACGGATTATAATGAGAATTGTATTGTATTTAATGGAAACTGTAATGGTGCCTTTTGGTCTCTATTGGTAATTGGTCATAAAAAAAAAAAACACTAAATCCTAATTTAATATGTCCTAAAACACACTACATGAAACCATTATTTAATTGTTTTAATGGTTAAAAGTTGATAGTTTGTAATGTTTGTAATGGTATTTGTTGTGGAAATCATTAGCATTTCTGTTAGGGTTTCTATTGTTTTTGTCAGCAGGGTCCCCATGGGTTTTGTGATGTTATTTGCCATAAATGCGACGAATTGCTGCAATATTATGAGATATAGCGACTGTTTGTACTGTAGTTGTGGTGAGCCTATTTGGGAGAAAATCCAGGCTGTTTTTACTTGTAGTCCGCCCCTGGTTCCAAATTATGAGTTTGTCAAATCTGTTATAGTCAAGTTCTCATGTCTCAAGTCAAGTTTAAGTATTCATGCGTATGTCATATTTTTGTATAGGTTTACCATTTAATAAAACTACACATGGCTGCTACCTTCAGCTCTCCACCACTGAAATCCATTAGTAAAAAAATAATAATCTTAAACAACTCGCTCACTCATACCCCGTTTCCACCAGCAAGAACCAGGTGCTAGTTCAAAACTAGTGCTCTTGCCAGTTCTTAGTTGGTTTAACTGGCGAGCCCTTTAAGAACCGGTTGCTTTTCCACAGGCTAGAGAGCAAATACAGAGCCAGGTCTTACGTTACAATACGTTTCAAGTTTTGGTTCACTAGCATGGCACATCATGCTTGTTCGAGGTGCTTCAGCGCCAAGCAGATCGATCAATCGATCGGCAGACAACACACTTACAGCACCCCGAGAGTGATCCAGAAGCATAAAGAGCAATCTGCTTTCCAATCGCTCCTGCAGCACCCCCGAATCCTCGCACCGACCGGTCCGTGCAATGCCGATCCATCCTGAACAACCCTAGACAAACTGTCAACAATGAGCTATTGATGTTCTTGGTTTTTGCAAACATACATCATCATCCAAAGAAGGCGAATCAAACGTATTCGCGTTTAGCTGCTATTTCAAATATGGCGGTTCAAGGTTTCTGTTCATCTTGTTGGTTACGGTAACCCCGCCCCCAGCCCCTGATGCAAGCGGTTCTTCCTTCTAGCCCAGCAATGTTTTGGTGCTACTTACGAACTGCTTTTCCTGTTTCGGAGCTGGTGCTTGGGTGTCGAAAGACAAAGAACCAGTTTGAAACTAGGCTCTGGCTTCGAACCAGCACTGGAACTGCTTTTGTGGAAAAGGGGTATCACTGACTCACTTGGTATGTTAGTATTATTTACAGTATATATTAATTCCTCCTTTATTAATATTTTGAATTAAGTTTTATATATTCCGTTTTTAGTTAAAAAAATCAGTTGTTTGTTAATGTAACACTTTTGTCTAATATTTTGTCAGTCCCGGATCCCCATTTTTCCTGCGGCTATGAAAGTTGCTGCTCGCGTCATCGCCCTCGCCCGCCAAGATCTCCCCTTTGTTGAATATTTGTGGGAGTTCTGCGGGCTCGCCACAGTGATGGCCTTCGATGACGCCACCATCCTCTCGCTGTTCTGGCACGGGGCCAACTTCCATCGTCCTGTGGACCTCCAAGACACCACAGGACTAGGCTGGAGGGAAGGGATCCTCCTGTTTCTGGTGAGTGTCCTGCCCCGAGCCAGAACCAGGCCGCTGTCGTCCGTGGCTCTACCATGCCCGCCGGCCACCGCTGACTCTAGCCCAGAACACGCTCCAGTGCCAGCCCATCGAAAGCACTTTGCTTTGCTTACGCATCCAGAGCGCCCTCCAGTTCCGTCTCCTCAAAAGCACCCTCCACAGCCCGTGCCTCCTGAGCGCCCTCAAGTGTTCGCTCCTCCAGAGCGCATTCAGGTGTCCACTCCTCCAGTGTGACTGCCCGATCGAGGCCCTACTTTCCCCAATAAATTTTTTTTGGGGGGTAGTATGGCTCCAGCCGTAGAGGATAGGGCTGGGGCCACGGCCTCAGAGGTCGTCCCACCATGGCGCCCCAAGTCCCCTGATCCGCCATGGCCTCCAGAGTCCCCGGTCCGCCATGGTCTCCCAAATCCCGGATCCGCCATGGATCCCGGAACGGGCGATCCAATCCAATCCCTGGAGGCCATGGCGAGCGCCCATGACGAGCCTGGAGAGCGCCCACCCACCCCTCAATGTTGGATGGTGTATGGCACGGGACGCGCCTTTCGGGGGGGGAGTAACTGTCAGTCCTGTTTCCCAATGTCTTGTGTTTTCCTCCCTCTTGTGCCCATGCTTGGTTAGTTCCTGTTCCTGTTTCTGTCCCCGTTTAGGTGATTAGTATCATTAGTTCCAGGTGTGTGTGTTTAATTATCTTATTTCCTCCCAGTTCTTAAGCCCTGTGTTTCCCTGTGTCTGGTGTCCGCTGTCGATCGTCATACTGTGTCTCCATGCTCCCTTTACCTGATGTCATTAAAATGTATTGTTATTTGTTCTACTCCTCGTATCCTCGCTCCTTCTTTCCCGTGTGCCAGAGAGATAATGTGACATATTTATTGTATGCAATATTTATGCTTTTTTCCATTTTATTAGATTTTGTTTTAGGTAAAGTTAATAACTCTGCTTGAAATTGAGTGAGAACTATAATTGTGTACTTGAACGCTGAGACTTAAATCTGTGTAATTACTGACTGTTTTTTTATATGGAAACATGCAGGTAAAGATTAATAACAGAGTTCTTTTTTTTAAACAAATTTTGACAATGTAAAAACTGTATTAGATTTTTTTTAAGTTAGTTTTTATTATATGAAAAAAATTGTCATCAGCAGTAGTAACTGAATTATTAAAGAACCAGAATTTTTACATGTAACCTAAATAAAAATCATTTTCTCATCTCTAGGTGGTACAGAGCCCCTGTGTGTGGAATGCAATGCTCACTACTAAAGAAACTAAAAAGAAAATAAGCTCTTTTCTGTCGGCCAGGCATTTGTCCACTAAATCCAGCCTCACCAAATAGAAGTATGACGATTGTATGAGCTTTTCTGATTAAGTAAAAATACAGCAATGTAATTCTCACCACCTTGGATTAGAAATAAACATCCAGGTGGAAAAAAAATTATAATAATAATGTGCCAAAAAACAATTTAATGGATGGAGGTTATTGCCATGAATAGACACTATAACACTGTAGAGAGACTCAGGCAGAAATAATAAAAGGGTATGTTGATGGGGGGGCATCGAATGAGCTACTGGAGTCATTTCTTTTCATCATGGAGATATCTGCTGCAAAGAAAAGGTGGTAGATTTCATTTAGGTCTTTTGTTTTGTGCTTGTCATTGAACTCTGGGGGGAATTGCTGTGCACTCCAACTTTGATGCTTTCCGAGCAAAGAGAAATTAACTATCTGATTTATTACTTGTGAGGCATGGAGGAGGGGTGGAGAGTGGAGGAGGAGAGGCAAACATGATGAAATTTAATTAATGCTCTTATCACGTTTGTTTCACCTGCTGTGTTGGCGCTGGTGTGGCTATGAGATGTGAAATTACCTCCCATGAATCACAGGAACTGCTGAAAAAAAGAACCCTCTCAATTCAGATTGTCACCACAGTGAGCCGAGAAGTACCTCAATTACTGTCATTCAGCGTGTATAGCTGCATTCGCCAAATCGTAGCCTTTGACTTTCAGCCTGCTTGATCAAGGTGAACATTAAAGAGTGGAGAAATAAACATTGACAACAGCCAATACACTCCATGTCAATACGTTTTCTGTATACAACACCTGCAGCAGGGGTTCACGCTTCTGCTGTAGCTGGTGTCTGACGCTGAAATGACTATGACAACTCTGAATGAAATAAAACTCTTGCTCCACTCAATGTCATACTGTGTGTTTGACAGGAGAAAAACACGATTTCAGCTTGTGGCACAAAAGTTTCTGCAATGTTTTGCCACAATCAGATATATTTTCATAAATTACTAATGCAGCATCTTGCAGCATATTTTATTTTAAAGGTGATGTGTGTCATTTTTTATGCTATATTTTATGTGATTGTTTTAAATATATAAAATAGCTTAAAAACAAACAAAACAAATGTAAAGAATACAAAGTTCTGTCATGAAACTCTATAGGTGCACAGGCCGATAGATTCTCAGTCTGATATATATAACCACATTATTATTCACATGGCACAGATGATTGGTTTCTTTTCACATTAGCAGCCAATGAGCTTTCTGCTCAACAATCAAATACTTGGCTAGCGCTTGCTGTAGCAGTTGCAGCGTGCTTCAGAAACCCTCCACCTTCCCCAGCTCCACCTGTATCGATATGCTATGGGGTGATTAATGTATGTTATATTTAGAGGTTATTTCATACTCAGTGCCTGTGAATGTATTCATACCCCTTACATTTTTTCACATTTTGTTATTTTGCTGCCTTATGTTAAACTGCTTTAAATTACCTTTTCCCCCACATCAATCTACACCATACACCATATTGACAAAGCAAGAACAGAATTGTCACAACTTTGTAAATTTATTAAAAATACAAACGCAAATAAGTACATTGCATAAGTATTCATACCCTTAACAAAATATTTAGCTGCATTACCTTTACAGCCTCAAGTCTGTAGCTTTGCTCATCAACATTTGGCAATTATGTGCCAAATTATCTCCTCACCTCTTCACTTCTCAAGCTCTGTCAGGTTGGATGGGAGTAGATGTACATTTTCAGGTTTTTCCAGAAATATTTGATTGGTTCATGTCCATGATTGGCTGTGGCTGGGCCACTCAAGGACATTCACAGTGTTGTGAATAAGCCCTCTTGTTTGTGCTTTGGGTCATTGTCCTTTTGGAAGGTAAACCTTCTGCCCAGTCTGAGGTTCTGAATACTCTGGACTGGCTTTTCATTAAGGCTATCTCAATATTTTGGTGCATTGAGCTTTTATTCTACTCTGACAAGTCTCTCAATCCCTGCTGCTGAAAAACATCCCCACAGCATGAGGCTGCTACAAGCACACTTTACTTTTGCGATGGTGCTCTGCATGTGATGAGCAGAGCTGGTTCCCTTCAAACACGATGCTTAGAATTGAGGTTAATCAGACCAGATAATATTATTTCACACAGTATGAGGGTCCTTTAGGTACTTTTTTTTGTAAATTCCAAGTGTGTTTTCACTGAAGAGAGGATTAATTCTTGCCACACTGCCATAAAGCCCAGATCGGTGGAGTGTGCCAGTGATGTTTGTCCTTCTTACAATAGACTGTACAAATGTTAGTTTATTGCACATTTTACTCTTAATTTTTTCTTATTTTTTTGTTTTTACCTATATTTATATATATTCTCTTGTGTTCTGTTACGTATTTTGCACTGTCCATTGAGCAGACCTGACCTGATTTACATTTCACTATGGATTATATTCTGTATAATTGAGTATGTGACGAATAAAATAACCTTGAACCTTGAACCTTGACGTGTGTGCCTTTCCAAATCATACCCATTCAGTTGAATTTGCCACAGATTATATCCACTCAAAGTCTAGTAACACCTATAAGCAATATGAATGCTCCTGAGAAAAAATCCAACTGTCAGATAAGGGTATGAGTACTTATGCAATGGGATAATATAATGGCGCTTTTCCACTGCATGGTACAGCACGGTACGTTTCGGTATGGTTCACTTTTGGGGGGTTTTCCACTGGGTACTGTACGTGGTACCTGGTACTTTTTTAGTACTACCTCGGCCGGGGTTCCAAGCGATCTGTACCGTTACCAAAACGTGACGTGTAAACTCTGCTGATCACTGATTGGCCAGAGAAAATTGTCATTACTGCGTCACTGAACTTGCCACACGAGAGTCGAGACCCAACATAGACCCGCTAGATTTAAATCAGCACAGCCAGCGAAGGATCAGACGCACCTTTTTGTATCAACCACATAATAGCAGTGTCGTTGTCTGTTGAGGAGGTACAGATGTTCCTTTCGTTGATAGCCGAGGAGCGGATCCAGCGAGAGCTTGATGGTGCGACGCCGAAAGAAAAAGCCTTATGTACGTTATATACTTTTGAACTTGCTATATTTTCAGAGTATGTCTTCTGTTTATATTTTTACCTTTGTATGTGTGTTTTGCTTCAATTAAAAACAAACTGATCGAATAAGTGTACCTCCAGACTATATTAAATATGTATTGTATGAGCACGTAATAAACCTCTTGAAAAATACAAATGATTAATGCCACGATTATAAAAACAAAACATAAATAAAAAAACAAGGGATACATTGTACATTTTGAAATATTCAAAAGTTAATTGATAATTCACTTTACAGAACACGCTACATGAATAGTTAACTAATCAAGTAACGCAGCACACCTGCACGAACATCCCTGACCTCCTCCTCTACAGCCCGTGACACTGCACTACAGTCTCTGCTGCTGGGGGTAAATCACAAGCATTCTCATAGACCTCTCCATTGCTGTTAAAAACATCCACATGCCGAGAATGAAGAACACTATTCCGTCTCCTTTCTTTGTTGTGTGTTTGTTTGTGGTGCGTTTATGATGATGTTACCGCAGTAGAGGCGGCGCAATTATAACGACGCGTGAATAATCCCGCCCACTCTATAGCGGTACTAAACTGCGGTGGAAACGCAAACCGACCCGAACTGAGCCGCACCGTACCGTAACGAGCCGTGCCGAACCGTACCGTACCATGCAGTTGAAAAGCGGCATAAGTTTTTCATTTTTAATAAATTTTCAAAGATGTTAAAAATGTTTTTAAATAAATTCGATTTTGTTTTGCTTTACCACAATAGTGTATGGAGTGTAGATTGGTGTGGAAAAAAGTAATTTAAGCAGTTTAACAAAAGGCAGTTACATAAAATGTGGAAAAAAATTAAGGGGTATGAATACTTTCACAAGGCACTATATGTTATATGTGCAGCAGCACTATTTCCTACATGCTCACAGCAGCAGGTCTATGCAGTTTATTGATGGGAGATGAGTGCAGTGCATGATGGGAGATGTAGTCCATGGGTGATGTGCAGTTGTAGTCAGTGGCAACCAGATTCATGACAGAGCCCCCCCCCCCCCTAAGAGCGGCTTCCAGACGCTTTACACAAAGCATAATCCAGGAGGGCGGTGGAGCGGAGGTGGAACCGGGGGAGGGGACGGCCAGGTCCATGTGGGGCCAATGAGACAGGAGCCCACCAGGGCAGGGCGGACGAGACAGCAGGGACGTGAAGGGACACTGGATAGACCACTGTGGCGTGAGGAGACTCTGGCAGCTCAGTTGTTGCGTCAGCGGAGACGTGAGGTGACTCTGGCAGGTCAGCGGAGACGTGAGGTGACTCTGGCAGGTCAGCGGAGACGTGAGGTGACTCTGGCAGGTCAGCGGAGACGTGAGGTGACTCTGGCAGGTCAGGCGCCCACCAGGGCGGAGCAGAGGAGACAGACGCCCACCAGGGCGGAGCAGACGAGACAGACGCCCACCAGGGTGGAGCAGACGAGACAGGCGCCCACCAGGGCGGAGCAGACGAGACAGGCGCCCTCCAGGGCGGAGCAGACGAGACAGGCGCCCTCCAGGGCGGAGCAGACGAGACAGGCGCCCTCCAGGGCGGAGCAGATGAGACAGGCGCCCTCCAGGGCGGAGCAGACGAGACAGGCGCCCTCCAGGGCGGAGCAGACGAGACCCCTGTCAGTGACTGGGACCTAGAGGAAACTGAGACACAAGAGGCAGAGAGAGCACATAGTTTTAAGGACCGAAGCAGGGAGTTTAAGTGGCCATGGTAGATCCAGGGCCTCAGGCAGCCAAGATGAATCAGGGGACTCCATGGGCCATGGCGGGTTCGGGGTCTCAGTGAGCAATGGCGGGAAGCTCCCCCCCAGAAAGTTCTTGGGGAACTCCACTACCTCAAGGGGGCACTCTGGAGGCGCGAACGTCAAGGGGCATTCTGGAGGTGCAGGGTCTCGGGGACGCTCGGAAAGCGCTAAACTAGACAGAATCCATGGAGAAGGCGAGCTGGGCGGGACCAGCGGAGACGAAGGAGAGCTGGGCGGGACCAGCGGAGACGAAGGAGAGCTGGGCGGGACCGGCTGGAGAGCGAACTCTGCGAGCTCCAGGGACGGAACGGCCTCTGGAGCAGACTCTGCACGCTCCTGGCACGGAGCGGCCTCTGGAGCGGACTCTGCGAGCTCCCGGCACGGAGCGGGCTCTGGAGCGGACTCTGCGAGCTCCCGGCACGGAGCGGGCTCTGGAGCGGACTCTGCGAGCTCCCGGGACGGAGCGGGCTCTGGAGCGGACTCTGCGAGCTCCCGGGACAGCGGGACGGAGCGGGCTCTGGAGCGGACTCTGCGAGCTCCCGGGACGGAGCGGGCTCTGGAGCGGACCTGGGGATGCCAGCTGCTCGCACCGACACCAGGGGTGCGTCCAACACACAAGCAATCAGTCCTGGCCGAAAAGGTGCATCTGCCATTACAGGAGTGAGTGCGGTGTCGTGTTCCTCCTCTGCAACACCCACAGAAAACGAAGAGCCAGCACACAGCAAAGCATAGTGCATAAAATCCTTCAGACTACAATGAAACTTCCCTTCAGGTAAGTATGACTTAATGGGCTCACATAAACCAAAACGTAAAATGTCCTTTAATGCAACCTCATCCAACGGTACCTTGCAAGATATTTTGTAGAATTGAGTGACGTATTCCTCAATAGGCGAACTCCCCTGTTTCAGGTCGAGCAGCTGGTCGAATGGATCCATTCCTGGCCAGGGTTCTTTGGAAAAGCTGCTGAATCCTTGTTATGGCGAAGTCTTCTGTAACGAAGAGGCAGTGTCGTTAGATTCAAATGCAGCTTTATTGAACAACAAGGCAAGGTCAAACAGGCAAGGGTCAGAGGCAATAACAGGTGTCACGTAGGCAGGGCAGAATCAGCAACAGGAACAATGCAAAGGTCGGGGCAGGCAGCAGACAGAGAGGATATCACAAGGCAGGCAGGGTCAAGAAGGCAGGCAGCAAATGGTCAGAGTCGTATAGGCAGTCCAGGTAAACAGAATAACGGGGAAACGCTCAGAATGTCAGCCGGGGCAAAACAAGACTTCGCGGTGAGTGTATGTGAGAGTGCTGCTTAAATGTGTGTGAGTGAACGAGGTGCAGGTGTGGTGAGACAATCAAGGCTAATGAGTGAATGGTGACAGCTGTGTGATTGGTGTAATGGTGGATGGGAATGTGTGAGTGCAGTGCATGATGGGAGATGTAGTCCATGGGTGATGTGCAGTTGTGGTGAGTGGCAACCAGATTCATGACAGCAGTACACGTAGGAAGGATTTTTTTTCAGAAAACTAGTATGTAAAATATAGAAAAATTTAACTTAGTGTTAGTTTTACAAGAAAAGCTAGCAGTTAGAAAAATAAATATGCAATTGATAGAGGGTCAAATGTTTGTGCTTTTTTTAATAAAAAGAAGACAGATTAGATCAAATAAATTTAGAACAGAGAGTGCTAGAGTTAGAGGGTCAAGTAAAGATGGAAGAGATGTGTTTTTAGCCGTTTCTTGAAGATGGGTAAGGATTCAGCTGCTCGGATTGAGTTAGGCAGGTCATTCCACCAGATGGAAACAGTAAATGAAAAAGTCTGTGAAAGGGATTTTGTGCCTCTTTGGGATGGTACAGTAATGCGTTGTTCACTTGCAGAATGCAAGCTTCTAGAGGGCATATAAGTCTAAAGCAATGAATTTAGGTAAATGGGTGCAGAGCCAGAGGTGGTTCTGTAGGCAAACATTAATGCCTTGAATTTAATGCGAGCAGCTATTGGTAGCCAGTGCAAATTGATGAACAGAGGTGTGACGTGCGTTCTTTTCATTAAAGATTAATCTTGCAGCATCGTTTTGGATTAATTGTAGAGGTTTGATGGAACTGGCTGGAAGACCTGCCAAGAGAGCATTGCAATAGTCAAGTCTGGACAGAACAAGAGCCTGAACAAGGAGTTGTGTTGCATGTTCCGAGAAAAATGGCCTGATCTTCTTAATATTATATAATGCAAATCTACATGATCAGGCAGTTTTAGTAATGTGGTCTGTGAAATTCAGCTTATCATCAATCACAACTCCAAGGTTTCTGGCTGTTTTTGAAGGAGTTATGGTTGATGAGCCTAATTGGAAGGTGAAATTGTGATGAAACGATGGGTTTACTGAATAATTGATGCCACTATCTATACAATGTCCTAATGAAGAAATGCTTAAGTGCAATTGCATTGCAGTACAGAGTTGTTATATGGCAATGCAGCATTTTTCCTTTGTATGTAAACATATTATCTCAGTTTTCTGTAAAATGTTATAAAGTGGAATAGATTACACAATTACCTTTTCAAAGATTCAATTCTGTGTCTTTTTTGAAGCTCGCTTCAGTCCCCCCTCATTGTAATAGAGTGGAAAAACAGTGACCAGAACATTGGGTTCAAGTTCGAAATGACATGAAGGTGAGCAAATAATTACAGATATTTATTTTGTGGTCTTTAAACATATTCTTCTCTCTCTTTCTTTTTGCAGAGAACTGCAAATATGTGCTCCAAACAACACATGGCTCAGAATTTCAAACCCCTAACTTTCTAGGAGGCATATTTTCAGCTGCAAGCATCTGACAAACTCCATCTTGTACATCTGAGCCTGCAGAGAAGTGTGAGAGCGGTAATAGAATATTGATGCTCCTCTGACATGAGCCGCATACAAACCAAATAGCTTTATGTAATTGTGACCGCTACATTTCACCACATGTATCTGTATTAAATTGATATTCCCAACTTTGCTTGGCACTCTGCATTTTTAATGCTCAAAATATGACAGCGTAAGAGCGAATGCTGGTCTAGATCTCCAATTGGAAGGTTGTGTGTTGCCTTATCTGTCCTCAGGTGCCTCTAAGTCATTAGTCTAAGGTTCGACCACAATGGGTCAGGCAGTTTGTTGCGGTTAATGATGCTCTTATGACCACTTGGCATACAGACACTGTTAACCTTTTATGTTTTTCTCACTCTTTTAATTGTCACTTTCCCCCCTCCGGTTACCATGGTGACCTCGGCAGGGGAAATCTGAACTCCGGGAAGTGTGCTGTGTGTTGCTTGCTCCAAGACCGGTATATTCAGCTCACCCAAAGGGTTTAAATAGGGTAGCATTTACATAACTCTCACACCAAGACTCACACCAGAAAAGGTGTAGCCCAGTTTGCATGCTTTATCTGACCTTGAGACTACTCCTCATTATTTCATGTGGCTGTAATTCACGGCATTTATAGCGTTTAGCACTCATTTAAATATCTTTGGTGGTTTATTAACTCTTTAGACCTCCTCCCACTTGATCCTACTTAGATGCAGGTTTTACTCACTATAACTTCCTGGAATTCTGTGGAGAGTTGCTGTAAGCAAATGCTTATGTGTGCTCTTGGGTATTTATTGCCTTTATTTGAGATAATTTAAGCGTCAAGATTAAACTGCACCAAATGTTTTTGTATTTCTATCATCAGCCATGCTGTCTATGATTAACCACAGTATGATGGGATCAAAAATACAATATGTCCTTTATATCTAATCTGACCAGATGTTTACACAAGGTGTGGTTCTGTGGCCTGTAATGAAATTGGCATTACAACTTCATGCGTTTGCTTTTGTCTGAGTTCTGGCTGTGCAGGCATCTTCTCAAGATAGCTAGCTAACAAAACTGTAATTCAACCTCAAACTGAAAGAGATGATTCCTTTTTTTGCACATGTGAAAATGTAAGTGGGGTGTTTTGCTGTCACTGTAAATGTATTTTGCATAATCTACAGAACTAAAACGGATATTGCATATCACATTTAGCAAACTCAGCTGATAGCTATATACTGATAGTGATATAAAGTGAAGTCAGAGATGTAATGCTGCTTCAGTGGTTTTCTGAGAGGTTTGGTGAAGCCTGCTTTGCAGGGCACAGTTTTTACTTGTTCCATTTTTTAATAACAAGCTGAAAGGCCAAAGTGCATTTTCAAATATGTCTCAAATTTGACTATAAGGAAAGCATGATGAACATGTTTTATATATTAACAGTGTTGGGCACGTTACTTTAAAAATGTAATTAGTTATAGTTACCAGTTACTTCTCACAAATAGTAATTGAGTTAGTAATTGAGTTACATCATTATAAAAGTAACTAGTTACCAGGGAAAGTAACTATTGCGTTACTTTAAAAAAAATATATTGTAATATGCCAAATGAATATGTTAAATGAATGAAATTAACACTAAATAGAATAAATTATAAAACAATGTATGCTAATCTACGCTATTTTAATGTTGCTGTGGGACAATGTGCGAGGCACCTATCAAATTCAATATATTTTTGTAAATATTATCATTGCTATAGTGGAACAATAAAACACAATAGATGGTTTAGAACTTTTAATATGTATTGCACAGACCACAACTGGTCAACAAATACGTCTAAATGTAAATTATGCTTCTTAAGAAATGTACCAAAAATAAATAATAATATTACATACTATCTTTGTAGTGCAAATTAAAATGATAAAACTGTCACACAACTTCACAACTGGTAGACATACTGTAGCTTACTTGAAGTATTTCCTCACATAAGTAAACCGTTTAACAAGTGCTCTCACTAGAATACTGAACAATGTATCAATCTAGTTTTAGTTGCTTTTATGTCGTGGCTCCGTCTCCTCCTTTGGTAGCTGAGCTCATGTTATCACCTGCGTTCTTAGCCACTATTTTTGTGGCGGCATGTGACGATGTGAGGTGCTTCATTAGATTAGAATTACTAGCCACCGACGCGGAGAGACTCTTTCTTCCTGGGCATAAGTTGCACGTTACATAAACATTTTTGCCTTTCACCTCAACGAGGGAAACGTAGTGCTTATACTTACAGTTTGCAAAAGCTATCTTTGAAACCGTTGGACTTGCCCTAGCGCTGACTCGTGGACTGGTAGTTGCTGTGTGCAACTGTGCTTGAGCTTGTGTGAACACCCGCTCTACTCTGCCTCTGGTTGGCACATTACAGAAATATACTTTACTAAGCCAACCATCACGTTCTTAGACACACCACGTTCACAGACACAATCACAACCCCCGAACACACACACACTAGAGAAAAAAACTGTGCAGGTCCTATGGCTGAGAGAGACCCTACTCTCTGATTACTCGTTTATGAAACAAGTAACGTTAATGCCGTTAGTAACGCCGTTTATTTATAACGCCGTTATTCCCATCACTGTATATTAAAAATGCTTGTATTGGAGTTTCTAACTCTAGCACTAAAATGGCTCAAATTAGACCCACAAAGACCACAAATTGACTTTAATAAAAAAAATTGTTTATTAAAAATACCTTTAATGATTTATGCATACTACACTACTGTTCTAAAGTTAGGAAAAGTTAGGTTTTTGGAAGAGTCTTTTGTGCTACCAAAGCCTACATCTATTTGATCTGAAACACAGTAAAAACCATAATTATCTGAAATATTATTACAATTTAAAATAACTATTTTCTGTTTTAAACTGTAATTTATTATTGTGTGTCAGTCCTGTCTCCCTGTGTCCTGTGTTTTTCCTCCCTTATGTTTCCTCATGCCCATATTTGGTCTGTTTCCCTGTTCTTGTTCAGTTCTCCTCATTAGTTCATTAGTCCCTGTCTGGGCTTGATTACTCCTCACCTGTTTCAGTTCTCCTCGTTTGATTCCCTAGTATTCTTAAGCCTTGGTTTTCCCTGTGTCTGATATCCGGTCTTGAATGTTAATCTGTGCATGTGTTTCTGTGTCTTCAGCCTTCCCTAAGTTTTGGTTAATAAAGTCAATGTTTTGAAGAAGTTCCTCGCCTCATATGGTGGAAAGAAGTAAGCTAATCGTTGAACTTCAAAATAATTGAGAGCAGCAAGTAACATTAAAAGAGATTTTGAATCCAGTATGAGGGGATAGTCTGTTAATAAAGTTTCTAAAAACAACTCAGTTAATTCATAGAATATAAATTATTATTATTATTATTGTAATTCCTTTTCTCTGGGCTGAGAGGGACTTGGGCTGTAGATGGAGGAGCTGAACACGCAGCAACATCGAAAGCTTGAGTTCTGATAGGTCTGGGGAAAAGGGAATTCAAGTCTCTGATCCATTGCTTCAGTAGATGGCAGTAATGCTCAATTTGTGATTGCGAGCCGCCAATAAAAAACGAAAATAAGTTCCTCGCCTCCTTGTTTCACTGGCTCCTACGCATACTGTGACACTGTGATGTTAAACCTGGATTTGCATCATTTTTGCTACAGTCTTCAGTGTCACAGGATCCTTCAGAAATCATTCTGATATGTTGATTTGCTGCTCAAGGTATATTTATTATTATTATTATTATTGAATAACAGTTGTTTTTTTAACCGCCTTTCATGATTCTTGAAAATTTAAAAGAACAGCATTCATTTTAAATAGAAATCTTTTGTAATACTGTAAAAGTATTGACTGTCACCTTTGATCAATTTATTGCATTCTTCCTGATGTATTAATTTATTTTAAAAGTACTAACCCCAAACTTTTGAACAGTAGTGTATAAAGTTTGAATTTATATTAATGCATTGTAACAAATTCCAATTCTGATACCAAAAACATGGTAATATATTTTGACATTCTTTATTTCATATCAGAGATGATCTGAAGACAATAAAGGATTCAACCAAAAATATCATACAAATATGATATGCACCAACTACATTATAAGACATTTGAACTCTATTTGAAAAATATATGTTGGCATTATTTATGTAATTATTTTAGTCAAGCGTTGATGCCACTTCTGAGGAAACTGAATGGGAGACACTTCACCCTTTCATGTCCTGGTTTGAAACTTTAAAAAGTCGCCCTACTTAGGTGAGTCTCTTGTCACTCCATCATAAAGTGTAACTACACCTGATGTGCTCAACAGCCATCTATTCTCATTAGAGAAGTCTACTTCAAACAACAATAACGGCCGGGTAACAACCACCATTACTAGACGTGCACAACCATCATTCTTCATTAGCCATGGCTTACAAGAGAAAACAAACCATAACGGTGAACCACATGCCCCCTCAGGTATATTTGATGCCTCAAACATAATAATGAACCAGAGTCAAGCTGTCATGAATCTGGTTCCCACTCACTCAAACTGCACATCACCCATGGACTACATTTCCCATCATGCACTGCACTCACACATTCCCGCCCACCATTACACCAATCACACAGCTGTCACCATTCACTCATCAACTCTGATTGCCTCACCACACCTGCACCTCATTCTCTCACTCACATAAAAGCAGCACACAAACACTCACCCAGTGAAGTCTTGTTTTCCCCTGGTTACATTTCTGAGCCGTTCTCCTATTCATCCTGCTATTTCTGTGTTTCACCCCGGACTGCCTGACCTTGGATCTCTGAACCTGTGCCTGTGACCCCGACTTCTGCCTGGTATTGTTTACGCCTCTGCCCTGCCTCTGATATTCCTGTTTTTGCCTGCTGACCTTGCCTGTTTGATTCTGCCCATTAAATATTGCTGCAAGTGGATCCACTCGCCTGACCATTCCTTACAGAAGACTTCGCCACTCCGGATCCAGCAGCGTCATCTCGACCACCCAGCCCAACTATGGACAGCGTAGGCCAACTCCTACATCTTCGCCAGGAGGCCTGACTATGGAGGAGTATGTTCACCAGTTTTGTGAGCTGTCTTACCAGGTCCCATTGTACAGCAGTATCTATTCAAGGACTTGTTTTATTTTGGGCTCAATAGTGACATCAAGGCCATGTTTAATAAATCTTTGTTTTCTGGAGGAGTGTATAATGGGAGTTTGAGGGTCTTTTGGACTATGCCTTGTTGTGTGCTGGCTCTTCCTTCAGACTGTGCAGAGTCCGCTCCAGAGCCCGCTCCGTCCCAGGAGCTTGCAGAGTCCGCTCCAGAGCCCGCTCCGTCCCAGGAGCTTGCAGAGTCCGCTCCAGAGCCCGCTCCCCAGGAGCTTGCACAGAGCCCTCCGTCCCAGGAGCTCGCAGAGTCCGCTCCAGAGCCCGCTCCGTCCCAGGAGCTCGCAGAGTCCGCTCCAGAGCCGCTCCGTCCCCAGGAGCTCGCAGAGTCCGCCCAGAGCCCGCTCCGTCCCAGGAGCTCGCAGAGTCCGCTCCAGAGCCTGCCCGTCCCAGGAGCTCGCAGAGTCCGCTCCAGAGCCCGCCTCCGTCCCCAGGAGCTCGCAGAGTCCGCTCCAGAGCCCGCTCCGTCCCAGGAGCTCGCAGAGTCCGCTCCAGAGCCGCTCCGCCCCAGGAGCTCGCAGAGTCCGCTCCAGAGCCCGCCTGGCCCAGGAGCTCGAGAGTCCGCTCCAGAGCCCGCTCTGCCCCAGGAGCTCGCAGAGTCCGCCTCCAGAGCCGCCTCCGTCCCAGGAGCTCGCAGAGTCCGCCCAGAGCCCGCTCCTGCCCCAGGAGCTCGCAGAGTCCGCTCCAGAGCCGCTCCGTCCCAGGAGCTCGCAGAGTCCGCTCCAGAGCCTGGCTCCGTCCCCAGGAGCTCGCAGAGTCCGCTCCAGAGCCCGCTCCGTCCCCAGGAGCTCGCAGAGTCCGCTCCAGAGCCTGGGCCTCCGTCCCAGGAGCTCGCAGAGTCCGCTCCAGAGCCCGCCTGCCCCAGGAGCTCGCAGAGTCCGCCCAGAGCCCGCTCCGTCCCAGGAGCTCGCAGAGTCCGCTCCAGAGCCCGCTCCGTCCCAGGAGTCGCAGAGTCCGCCCAGAGCCCGCTCCGTCCCCAGGAGCTCGCAGAGTCCGCTCCAGAGCCCGCTCCTGCCCCAGGAGCTCGCAGAGTCCGGCCCAGAGCCGCTCCGTCCCAGGAGCTCGCAGAGTCCGCTCCAGAGCCGCCGTCCCAGGAGCTCGCAGAGTCCGCCCAGAGCCTGCTCCGTCCCCAGGAGCTCGCAGAGTCCGCTCCAGAGTCCGCTCCGTCCCAGGCGCTCGCGCAGAGTCCGCTCCAGAGCCCGGGCTCCGTCCCAGGAGCTCGCAGAGTCCGCTCCAGAGGCCGCTCCGATCCAGGAGCTCGCAGAGTTCGCCCAGAGGCCGCTCCGATCCAGGAGCTCGCAGAGTTCGCTCCAGAGGCCGCCTCGATCCAGGAGCTCGCAGAGTCCGCACTCCAGGTCCCTCCTGGTTCCGTCCGGTTCCCCAGAGCCCCTGCTGGCCCTGTCCAGCTCTCCTTCGCCTCTGGGTCCCGCCCAGCTCTCCTTCGCTCGCGCTGGTCCCGCCCAGCTCTCCTTCGCTCCGCTGGTCCCGCCCAGCTCTTCGCCTCCGCTGGTCCCGCCCAGCTTCGCCCGCTGGTCCCGCCCAGCTCTCCTTCGCCTCCGCGCTGGTCCCGCCCAGCTCATCGATGCCTCCGCTGGTTCCGTCCAGTTCTACCGAGCGCCCAAGAGATTCAGCGCCCAGAGTGCCCTCGAGGTGGTGGAGTTCACCAAGAACTTTCATGGAGGGAGCTCCTCTCCATTGGAGACTCCGGACCCGCCATGGCCCATGAGGTCCCCTGATCCATCATGGCTGCCCGAGGCCCCGGATCTACCATGGCCGCTTAAACTCCCTGCCTCGGTTCCTGAAACCAAATGTGCTCTCTCTGCCTCTTGTGTCTCCGTTTCCTCTAGGTCCCAGTCTCGGCCAGGGATGTCTGCTCCGCTCTGGAGGGCGCCTGTCACGTCTTCTCCGCCCTGGTGGGCGTCTGTCACGTCTGCTCCGCCCTGGAGGGCGCCTGTCTCGTCTGCTCCGCCCTGGAGGGCGCCTGTCTCGTCTGCTCCGCCCTGGTGGGCGTCTGTCTCAGCTGCTCCGCCCTGGTGGGCGTCTGCTCCGCCCTGGTGGGCGTCTGCTCCGCCCTGGTGGGCGTCTGTCATGTCTGCTCCGCCCTGGAGGGCGCCTGTCATGTCTGCTCCGCCCTGGTGGGCGTCTGTCTCGTCTGCTCCGCCCTGGAGGGTGTCTGTCTCGTCTGCTCCGCCCTGGAGGGTGCCTGTCTCGCCTGCTCCGCCCTGGAGGGTGCCTGTCACGCCTGCTCCGCCCTGGTGTGCGCCTGTCACGCCTGCTCCGCCCTGGTGTGCGTCTGTCACGCCTGCTCCGCCCCTGGTGGGCGTCTGTCTGCCTGCTCCGCCCGTGGTGGGCGCCTGTTCTGCCAGAGTCACCCCACGCCTCCGCCCGACCTGCCAGAGTCACCCCACGCCTCCGCCGACCTGCCAGAGTCACCCCACGCCTCCGCCGACCTGCCAGAGCCACCCCACGCCTCCGCCGACCTGCCAGAGTCACCCCACGCCTCCGCCGACCTGCCAGAGTCACCCCACGCCTCCGCCGACCTGCCAGAGTCACCCCACGCCTCCGCCCGACCTGCCAGAGTCACCCCACGCCTCCGACCTGCCAGAGTCACCCCACGCCTCCGCCCGACCTGCCAGAGTCACCTCACGCCCTGCTGTCTCGTCGCCGCCTGCCCTGGTGGGCTCCTGTCTCATTGGCCCCACATGGACCTGGCCCTCCGTCCCTCCTGGTTCCACCTCCGCCTCCACCGCCTCCTGGATTTTGCTTTTGTGTAAGCGTCTGGAAGCCGCTCTTAGGGGGGGGGCTCTGTCATGAATCTGGTTCCCACTCACTCAAACTGCACATCACCCATGGACTACATTTCCCATCATGCACTGCACTCACACATTCCCGTCCACCATTACACCAATCACACAGCTGTCACCATTCACTCATCAACTCTGATTGCCTCACCACACCTGCACCTCATTCTCTCACTCACATAAAAGCAGCACACAAACACTCACCCAGTGCGAAGTCTTGTTTTCCCCTGGTTACATTTCTGAGCGTTCTCCTATTCATCCTGCTATTTCTGTGTTTCACCCCGGACTGCCTGACCTTGGATCTCTGAACCTGTGCCTGTGACCCCGACTTCTGCCTGGTATTGTTTACGTCTCTGCCCTGCCTCTGATATTCCTGTTTTTGCCTGCTGACCTTGCCTGTTTGATTCTGCCCATTAAATATTGCTGCAAGTGGATCCACTCGCCTCTGACCATTCCTTACACAAGCACTGTTAAAGTCTGTCTTTGTCAGTTCTACAGTGGATTTATGATGGCTGTCATTCAGTATTGCTTTAAAAAAGTAAAGTTCCTCAATGAACTGAAAATAAACCAACACTATAAACAAATGTAGCATAAATAGTTTGAGGTGCACTGTTTGCACAGCAGTCACTTGAGGTAAAAGGTGATGTGTTAACAGGAAATATCAAATCGAATGGCACCTATGACATGTGAATGGGAGATTTATTTATTTATTTTCACATTTGACTCACAATTTCAATGCAACTTACAACAGCACACTTAAGTTTTTTGTTTAGAGAGAGGGAGAAAGAGTGGATAGAGCATCATAGATAATATTGGTTTAGCTTTGCAAAACTTGTATCATTCATATACTCTATTTTATATGTGCTGTGTGCACTCTAGACTCAGACCTATTTCTCCAATTATAAAATCGAACAGACACGTTTTCCCCTGGAAATGAAGAGGAAACTGTTACCTTTGAAGTAAATGCCTTCGTATGCCTGGTAATAAAATGTGGGTAGGAAGTTAAATATTCCTTAGTATATTTTGGACATATTTTACCAGACACATTTTTGCATATCTGAAAGTTTAAAATGCAGTTAAGCTGTCACTTTTGTTGGAAGACTTTATAAATCACAAATACTCGTTACCCCCATAGTTTTTAAACCTTACAATGGTTGAGTAAGCAGCTCTGGCTAATAAAGACACAGCTACATGACATTGTACATTCCCCCATGCTTTTTCCTCTCTACATTCCCCCTTTCGGGTAAGACCCTCTTGGCAATGAGTGAGCTGTCACACTGTATATGGTATTCATTTAATTAGATCCACCAGTGGGCACAATTAAGTCTTTCTCTGAGCACACATGGGAGAAGGAATCTTTTTCTTCAATGCTACAGGCACAATATGCAGATTTTACCACTTATTTGATTAATATCGCAAAAAAAAAAGTCATTGCTAGACAGCTTGTTGAAGCTTGTTTATGACTTCTGGTTAGGGAATTGTGGTGGATGTACAATGGGTTCCAAAAATCTGTATTTAGTATTTTTAATTAATCTAATTAGAAACATCTTCATTACAAAATATAGTGTGCAAGGAATAATGACCAACTCAGTTTTGCTGATTACAAGGCTAATCACAACTAAAAATATGGTGTAAAATTTATTTTGTAATCTTGCAAGGTCCTTACATAGTTCACTGCTTTTTTTTCACCGACATTGAGCATTTAATATAAATCAGTTAAACTCAGTTCACTTCGCTTTTTTATGAATACAAAATATGAAAACAACAAAATGTTCAGAGCACCCTACTCTGCATCAACATCATCAAACACAGACAGCACATGATTTGTAAAGGAGTTGTAAATATAATATGATACACTAAATATACTTAAGTTATAAATATACATTTAGATAAGTGTGAGTGTGTTTGTGTGTATGTGTGCGTGCGTGTGTGTGCATGACAAATGAGGACATACATTTGTATAATGACACAGGAATGACATGGGTATTACAAGGAGAATGTGATGACTTATGAGGACAGTACCCCATGTCCCCACTTTTCAAAATGCTTATAAATCATGCATAGAGAGTTTTTTGGGGGGGAGAAAGTAGAAATGCACAGTTTTCAGTGAGGGTGTAGGGTTGGTGTACTGTAGGGCAATAGCACATATAGTTTGTACAATATAAAAATCATTACGCCTATGTGATGTCCCCACTTTTCACAAAAACAATAATGTGTGTGTGTGTGTATATATATATATATATATATATATATATATATATATATATATATATATATATATATATATAGTAATGATGGTACATACATGTTCTGGGTGATACATGTCTGTTTCAATGTTTATTCATAAATAATTAATAAAATAAATGCCTAAATTGGTTATATATTATCTTATGACTGTCACTTTATGCAATATATTATACTCACAAACAACTGCATACCCACCACACCTGCTTTTAATTAATCTGAAGCCTCAACTCTTTTTTACTGCATTTATTTGACTCAAAATTATTCAAGTACTTTAATGATAAGCAGTGGAGGGCAATTTTTGGGGGTCTTAATTTTTTGTAATCCTAATACTTTCTGGGGGGAATTTAATGTAATGTTTCTGTTTATTTCCAGATTTAAAATAAAATAATCCAACTTAAAAACCACATCAGGAACAATGTAATCCAAAAACCTGTCACCAACAAGAAACAAGAAAGAAAGAAAGACAGTCTGAGAATTGCTAGCACTTAAGCCATCTCACTGTATGGCAGTCTGAGGATACAGAAAACCAATATAGTTCATAATTTTGTGCTGATTGTGTTCTGAGACTGCAGTAATGAAGGCCTCAGCCGCTATGGCGGCAGCAGGCTGTCTGAGAAGACAGAAAAAGCAGAAAGAGATTAAATTCTATGGAGAGTTTTTTGTCTGGCAGATTGGTTCTTATCTCCCAGCTCTGCTCTAACGTTACGAGGAGAGAATGTTAGAAAGAGAGGGAGTGGAGGAGCTGAAAAAAGGCATTAAGAGGGGATATTTAGGGATATTATTAATCCATTTATCCGTGTTTGACATTTGTCGATGTATCTCCTCAGATTGCTTTATTCCGGATGTGAAATGCTATTAATAAAAGCAGACCGCCTCTTCAGAGACACTCTGCTGCTGTCATCATGTTTAATGTTCCTTGTAAGCCTAAGCGTGAAGGTCTCGTGGTTTTTCACCACATGCACTTTCATCTATATGTAATCTGCTACAGTGCAGATCATGGCGAATGGATATTTTTATAAATCCTTAATTAATGGGCTTTCTGTCACCTGTCTCTACCCAGTTTATCAAGCACATTTGGACAGAATAATATGAGCATATGGTAAGATGGTCTTGTACTAAGCAAACTGTTCATAGTCCTGCACATTGCTTAGGAAAAAATGTAAAATTAGCTACTTTCAAAGGCAGGTCAAACAGCTTACACAACCTGAAATGAAAATGAATATAATTTATGTTGCTTCAAACCTGACTTGATTTTATTTATTTTAAACATAGGAGGATTTAAAAAAAAAAATTCTGGTCCTTCTTTCCCATGCAGTTAATATGTTTGAAATTCCAAGTTTTTGAGTAAAAAAATATATATAATTACTTTTATTTTCGAGGTGCATAAACTCAGATTACTGAGGTCTATAATTGATCGGTTCCAAAAATAAATGCAAAATCTCTCCTAATTAAAAGAAACTGAGTTCATAAAAATTATTTAATACAATATTTGGTAATAACATAGCATAACAAGAAATGTATAAGCAGTTTTTTTTTAGGTCAGTCATTTTTGACCGGGAACACCACAAGTGTAACCATGGGAGAAAGTCTCAAAGTTACTAGGAATCTCTTATATTCAGTGTGAGTAAAGTAGTACCTCTACGGGTCAAAATGAGGATTAAGCTTCTAAAATTATGCAAATGTATCATAATTATCATGTATCATGTATCATATATTTTAATAAAATGAAAGTCGTTGGGGTGCAATGTAATTTTTAATCAAATGTTTACATTTTTGGTAAACTATTACTTTAAGAATTTAGTGAGCCAGTTAAAAGAAGGGACAACATCAAACTGATAACTAATTTGAAAGCAATTCATCATTGCTTTGAACCCCCATCCCGCTTACATGATCATGAAAAGGACCTTATGAAACAGCATTCCCCCGTGTGCTCTTGGCTAGCACAAACAGATTTAAGAAGGATGCTGTCCAGCACATCTCACAGGCTTTCAGATTGATCGTGGAGGGAATGTTTGAAACAGATGAACTCAGAAAGCAATCAGCACACTGTCACCACTTTGTCGGGCAGACCGGTGAGCCGATCGCCTATAGAACTAATCCACCTATCTGCACAAAACACAGAAAGTGGACTGGCTCTAATTACAATCTGCCAGGCCATCAGGAAAATACATTGCAGATGCAACTGGGATATATTACGGCTGTTATATAACATTTTTTTTTTTTTTTTTTTATTCATTTATTCATCAAGGAAGCCAGCAAGGGAGTGCTTATCAACTTCATGACAATGTCATGTTGGAAATGAAACACTGCAATAAAGCAGGGTGGAATTCAATAGGATTGAATGTTGTTGTGTTTCTGGACTGCATTTTTCATGATAATTACATGGAAATTGCATTGTCTTAATAAAGCAAATCAATATCTTAAATTACAGAATGTGATTGCAATACTTGACTATTGAGCTTCTGTTGCCTTTTGTTTGGCACTGGGGAAATTTCTTCTGTCCTTTGTTTCTGTATGTTCTTGTTAATCCCTTTAGTGTTTAAAAAGGCCAATAACATTGGTCTGTTTTGTCTTTCATTATTAATTTAGTCTGGTTACTCTGGGATGCATAGAGGGCGGAAACTCTCTAATCTTTTTAATGCAAAGCATCAAGCTGCTCTCCTCGCATTAATACATATGATAGCAAGGTGGTAATATAAGCATGCTGTGCTCAAGGGGTGATATATATATATATATATATATATATATATATATATATATATATATATTGTGTATATGGTGTCCCTGAGGGCTAAAACGTGTGTCTTTGAGCAGCAGCTTGGATAGCTTTTTATTTATTTTATTGTGTGTAAAAGTTTATTAACTGGTGTCTGCTTTATGGAGGAATAGACAAAAATAAAAAGGGACTAAAAAATTAAAGCTGAAGTGGGTCATTTCTGCTCCCACTTCAATCACTGAAAAATTTGCAAAAATAATGACCTTCTTCTAACAGGATCTATAGGTCTATAGGTCATTCTATATTTATGCAACCAATTGCTACACTGCTTTGAAACTGTAAGCAAGCAGCCTACGCTTAATGATAATACATAATCGAGTACTTTGAACAACACAAGACAACAGGTGGGGTGAAGTCTTGGATGCCTATCAAGAAGAGAGGCCATCTGCATTATCCTATAATGAGAATGGCATCTTTCTTAAGGCTGATGTGAGTATAACTTGCACATACAAACACACGCTTACTCTGGATCATTCTCTCTTCTAACAGTTACCATTGTGTTGGTAATATATTCTCCAAACAGAATATTCCAAATTATTCTGATATTCCATAGACAGTCTGAACTGCTATAGGGAGTGGTTAATCAGTTGACTGGTTTTACTGTTTTAGACAGCATAGCATACATACATTAAACTATTAGCCATTGTTTTTATTCTGTGTTGAGTCGACCATTTTCTTTGTCTCAAAGCCAGACTGAATGGAATATTAAAATTATAATAGGTTTGTAATTAGTATTCGTTGTGTAATTGGTAATACAATTTGTAATGTTTTTTATTTATTATTATTCCCTAGCCCTCTGCCACAGCTGCTGATATCCAGAAAGAGACCCTACCCAGCACACCGTGCTTAATTGTGCAAGGTATATTCTTCCCTTATTTTGTTAAGGTTTATTACAGGGCTTAAGGTTTTCCGGCACTGTGTTGGATTTCTGGCGCATGGTCGTTGTAGATTTTAAAAATAATTATGAGGTGAAATCAAAATATTGAAACTGTGACTATAAAAAGCTAAAATACACTTGATTTAATTTTGGCCACTATTCACTTTGAAGTAGTCTCCTTGTCCAGTGGTACACAGCTCCCAGTGCTTCTGCTTCAGTTGAAATGCTCTCTGGAACATGTATTATTTAAGAGGACCTAAGCATATCCAGCGTGCTCCAATGTGCCAATGCACACACTCAGAGTGCGTGGAAAATGCGCAAGTTTTCAAAAATGAAAACTGGAGTCACCATTTTAGCACTTAAGCCTTTACCTTTTAGATACGGTAGAGGAGATCAAAAAAATATGGGTATAAAAGGCGGCAGGTGCATCCACTCATTAGGTTTTACACTGAGAAGCCGAGAACGAGTCCCTGGCAACCAGCAATGGTTCAAGATTGAGGCATGGGGACATAGAGTCTCAGTTCCCTCCATCAGGGAACGAGGGTTACGTTCGTAACCGAGACGTTCTCTAACTGTCGGTCACTATGAGTTATGTCGTGATGACATAGGGGTCCTATGGAAAGCGCCAAGACCTGAACCCCGTCACAACCTTGGGGCATGCAGATGCTGACAACGAGAGCGTGACAGACAAATACCATGCGAAAGGTGGCAACCTTCTCATCGCCCCAATGCAAATTCGCTAACCTTGGTGCCCGCAGGGACCACTGAGTACATCGCTGTCAGAGATAGCCAAGTCGCTGTTCCTTTCCCCACAGAAGTCGAGAAAGATAGCTTCAAGTCTTTCCTATTTTTTGTAACAGCTTGGCAGTAACGACGGGACTGACCCAGGTTTAGGGCAATACTGCATACGACTGGACTCTGGGGCAGACCTCCTAGACGTAGGGAGGAGAGCTGCCAGCAGAGCCTGACAGAATGCTCTGTCATAGAGGAGACACAGGCTTACCGTGAGGGAAACCTTACCACGGAATAATACACATATGGGATTACCCGAGGGGAATCAGGCCATACGGGCACCTAGCCCAGTACAGGGGCTGACCGGAGACCCGGGCGAGCTAACACCAGTACTGGGCCTGTGGTCAGACTGCTCCGCCCAGTCTGACTGCTGGGGATAATGGAGGAATTCCACCAGGGTTCGTCTGGGGAACTGAACTGGAGGAAGAAAAAGGTGCTCGCATCCCCAGGTTCAAGGTTCTTTTATTCGTCACATACTCAATTATACAGAATATAATCAGTAGTGAAATGTAAAACAATCAGTAGTGAAATGTAAATGCTGGTGAGGGGAATTGGCACCGCAAGCATGACACCGGCCAGCTCTTCCCGCCAATTACCTGTTACACAACACACGGGAAAATACTGGCTCAACTCGAAGATTGCGATATCTGGCAAAGGTGTTCGGTGTCGCCCAGCCCGCTGCTCTACAGATGTCTGCCAGAGAGGTACCGTGAGCCCTCACCCCCAGGGGCCACAGCTCTCCTTGAGATTGGTAAGCCAATGTAACATAATCCACTATACAGTTGGCCAACTTCTGCTTGGAGACAGCCTTCCCTTTCTGCTGACCTCCGTGGCAAACAAAGAGCTGCTCAGAGCTTCTGAAGCTCCGGGTGCGGTCCAGACATATGCGCAATGCTCTTACAGGATACAACAACGCCAAGGCTGGATCTTCCTCCTCCGAGGGCAGTACTTGCAGGTTCACCACCTAATCGCGGAAAGGCATGGTGGGAACCTTAGACACGTATCCAGGCTAGGGTCTCAGGACAACGTGAGAGTGGGCCGGCCTGAACACAAGGCACTCTTTGCTCACCGAAAATGCTTGGAGGTCCCCGACCGTGAGCACAGCCAGGAGCGCTGTTTTAGCCGACAGAAACTTCAGCTTGAATGAGTCCAGTGGCTCAAAGGGACCCTTCTGACATCCTGCCAGGATGATAGAGAGGTCCCAGGAGGGTACCAGGGGTCACCTAGTAGGGTTTAACTTTCTGACACCACTCAGGAACCTCATGATGAGATGGTGCTTTCCCAGGGACCGGCCATCCACTATATCGAGATAGGCCGCGATAGCAGCCACATACACTTTCAAGGTGAAGGGTGACAGCATACACTACAACCTTTCTTGCAGGAAAGAAAGAACTACTCCAATCGTGCATCTTTGTGGGTCTTCTCGGCGAGAAGTACACCAGTTCGTGAACAGACTCCACTTCAGTGCATATGCTTGCCTTGTTGAAGGAGCTCTAGCCTGAGTGATGGTCTCTACCACGGCCTGTGGTAGACCACTCAAGTCTGCTGCATCCTGTCCAGGAGCCACACATGGAGGTTTCACAGGTCTGGATGCGGGTGCCATATGATGCCGAGCCCCTGAGAAAGGAGGTCCTTCCTCAGAGGAATGGACCAGGGAGGGGCTGTTGCAAGGAGGTCGAGTTCGGGAAACCGGGTGGGCCAGCACGGCGCAACATGGCACAGGATGTGCTGGATCGCCTCGGTCTGCTTCTGCACTGCCGAAAACTGCTGGGCAAAGCCTTCGACAGTGTAGCCGAAAAGCCCAGCCTGGGAGATGGGGGCGTCAAGAAAACGTGCTTTGTCGACGCCCTTAAACTCTGCCAGGTTGAGTCAGAGATGGCACTCTTGAACCACCATGGTGGATATCGCCTTCCCGAGGGACCATGCCGTGACTTTCGCAGCCCATAGGGCAAAGTCAGTCACCGTGCGCAGCTCATGCATCAACCCCGGGTCGGCACTACACTCGTGCATTTGTTTGAGCGCCTTAACTTGGTGTACTTGCAGGATAGCCGTGGCATGCCTGGCCCGCCGCACTATAAACTTTGACCACGAGAGCAGCTGTCAGCTTACAGGCTTTGGACAGGAGACACGGACGATTCCTCCAAGTGGCGGCATTTCGCGGGTACAAGTGCACCGTGACCGCTCTCTCCACCTGGGGAATGCCCGCATACCCCCTGGCAGCCCCGCCATCAAAGGTAGTGAGGACAGAGGAGGCAGACGAGCGGCTTCTGGCCGTGAACTATCCACGACTTCGTCAGCTCCTCATGCACCTCCGGGAAGAAAGGCACTGGAGCAGAATGCGGTTGTGAGTTGCGTCCCACTCCGAGAAACCAATCATCCAGCCGCATGGGCTCGGGACTTGGCGGTCTGTTGACCTTCAGCCCGATACTCATGGCTGACCGGGTAAGCATGGCCGCCAGCTCTGGGTCCGCACGGTGGTGGCAACTACACCCAAGGGGGCAGCCCCGCCGAACCTTCATCCTCAGAGGACGTAAGCCCATCCCCCGATTCTGCGATCAACATCCTGTCTTCTGGCAGCGCAACGAATGAAATGATGTCCGCCCCATGGGAAAAACCCACGAAATCACCCGTAAACCGGACGGGACGTTCGCTGCGTGAGGAGTAAGAGGTCTGTGGGGACGTGCTCGGTGAAGAAACTCTTACTGTCACCCTCAGATCTCCCGGAGCGCCAGCCGGCAGTACTTTGCTTGAGTCAGAGAGACCTGGGACGGCTGGCAGCAGATGGTGCCAATCTTTTCAGAAAAGAAATGCGAGATCGCAGCGAAGTCATGCTCATACGCCCACAACAGGTGCATGAGTCATCCACGAATGCATCTTCAATGTGTTGGATGCCCAGACACTGAAGACAAAGATCGTGTCCGTCATTGATTTGCTCTTTCAGAATTTGCTCTTTCAGTTGAAGTGCACAGGGGAATCGCTAATGAGAGGGACTTAAAAGATGAAAGGGTGTAGTGGAGATCAGCACAATTCTCATCCACTTGGCTCTGAAGCAAAAAATCTAATGAGTGGATGCACCTGCCATCTTTTATAACTGTATGTACGGGGAGTGGCGCAAGTATGCAAAATCCACTAGTCAATATTCATTGGCATTTTCTCTTAAAGTCAGAGCTGATTGGGGCTTCCAAGTAAATCCCCTATGTCGTCATGACATAACTCGTAGTGACCGACAGATAGGGAACATTTATAACTGCACAAGGATACAAGGATAGCAGCCACATTTGAATAGGGTATTTTTATTTATTTATAGGCGTACTGAACTTTATTTTGATTGCACCCTGAACAAATTTCAGGGACAAACAGTTTCCTTGCTTTACCCCTGTTAAAAGTTGTTACATGGATATATGTTTCAAAGAAGAAAGGAAAGACTGTAATTCAACATAAGCCTGTTGCATCCATAAAAAGCCATGTCTAAATTAGCAAATAATTTATTATAAATTAAAATAATTATATTAGTCTACGTTTCTAGTGATTTCGAGGTTCAAGGTTTTTTATTCATCACATACTCAATTATACAGGATATAATCAGTAGTGAAATGTAGTGATTTGTAGTGCAGGTTTATCAGGAAGTGACAACTTTGTTCTCTTTGACTCGTTCTCAATCTCTTTGATTTACACTTCACTAAAAATAAATAAAATGTTTGTTACATTTAGCATTTTATGTTATTAGATTTTGCTTAGTGAATTAATTGTCAATATGTTTGTCATGTCACTAAATAATAATTGATTTTGATATGCAGTATATTTTCTTAAATAGAGTGTGTTGTGAACTTTGCATGTAAATTAAAGTAAATCTCAAACAACTATGTGTCTATGCATATGCCTGGGGAGAAGCATGAGCTCAATAAGCTTAATAATTAATATAGGTTATAGCTGTGTTTACTCACTATAAATAAACTAATATAAAAATGTTCAAACGCTTACCTACTCTTTAGAAAAATAAAAAAGCCATTTTTTATGTCCCCTCACAAAGCATTCACATTATCATATATTACAACACTCGTGTCTGTGTGAATTCTGTTATTTCACTCACTAGAAGGGGTGGTCCTGTTTTAGCACAAGTGTATTTTGTAATAGCACTTACCCATGGTAAAATCTCTGTAACACATGGCCTCAAGCTTATTCCTTTATATTTTCTCTGATGGTGAAAAGTGGAAAGAGTGTCTGATTGATTTAGTTTGCTGAATGAAAGTATTTGCAGATGTAAACATGTCTGACCTCTGATAGAGTGTGTGTCTGCTCATTATTTTATTTTGAAAATTCACCAAAGGCCTCGAGGCTTGTTTGTTGGGTCATTGTGCAGTCTAGCTCAATGTTCCAGCACTAACATATCACAATGACCACAATAACCGTCATTGCTTTTTTCAAGTGCTGTGGAAAGTATTTTCTGAATAGTCTGTATAATTTGAACAGCCAGCCCAGAGTATAAGGTCAAGAAACCCTCACTTTGAAACACAATAGATCACGAATTTGAATATGTTATGCTGATTGTAATTAGTTAATGACTATGGTGAAATCAAATTATATTTCTAAACAACTGAAGTAGTCCCCACTTGACCAGACTTTGTACAGTTTTTAATTAATCTGTTGAATAGGCTCTATGCAGCAGTAATTTCTTTGCAGCCTGGCCTGAATGATTAAACGTGATGAATTGCGCTGTGAACCCCTCTGCCTGTTTCAGCTCTCGTGATGAGACAGTAAAAGTGGCAGCAACATTTAATTATACAGGGAAACATCACTGATGTCCGTACTTCATCAAAACATCCCCAAAAACACATAACCTCCCCCTCTATTATGACTGCAAGTCACAAAATGAAAAAATGCTGAAGGTCATTGTCAAATAAAATATTTGGCTGAAAGAAATTTTCTTATTTGAAAATTATTTTGAATACTTGATTTAACACATAATTCATAACAATCGTTCCTCTTTATTAGCGCTCCATTTGACTGAATGTTAAAGAAAGTCAATTTTTGCTGTTTTGTGAAATCGCATTCCCTGTGATTCTCATACATGAAACCGAGCAATGCAGTCAATAATTATTTGGCACTGTTTTTGTATTCTTAAGGAAAATGCTAATGTAAGTGCTCTCTTCCCCCAAGGCTATGCTGCTGTCATGTGAATTGCCCATTAGACATTATTTTCTAACAATTGCTGCTGGAAATGGAATGAGATTGGTAAACAAAATATTTTCTTCAACATTCTGTAACAATCAGCTTCCCAGTCTTCTGACATACTCATAAACTGTGAATTTAAAGGGATAGTTTGACCTTAAATTAAAATTGTGTCTATATTTGCTCATTTTGTGCCAGGCTCGTATTCAGTTTTTTTTTTGCATGAAACCCAAAAGGAGAAGAATGAAGAATTAAATCCACATACAGGTGCTGGTCATATAATATCATCAAAAAGTTGATTTATTTCACTAATTCCATTCAAAAAGTGAAACTTGTATAATGTATACATTCATTACACACAGACTGATATATTTCAAATGTTTAATTATTTTGATGATTATAAGTGACAAATAATGAAAACCCCAAATTCAGTATCTCAAAAAATTTGAATATTGTGAAAAGGTTCAATATTGATGACACCTGGTGCCACTCTCTAATCAGCTAATTAACTCAAAACACCTGCAAAGGCCTTTAAATGGTCTCTCAGTCTAGTTCTGTAGGCTACACAATCATGGGGAAGACTGCTGACTTGACAGTTGTCCAAAAGACGACCATTGACACTTTGCACAAGGAGGGCAAGACACAAAAGGTCATTGCAAAAGAGGCTGGCTGTTCACAGAGCTCTGTGTCCAAGCACATTAATAGAGAGGCGAAGGAAGGAAAAGATGTGGTAGAAAAAGTGTACAAGCAATAGGGATAACCGCACCCTGGAGAGGATTGTGAAACAAAACCCATTCAAAAATGTGGGGGAGATTCACAAAGAGTGGACTGCAGCTGGAGTCAGTGCTTCAAGAACCACTACGCACAGACGTATGCAAGACATGGGTTTCAGCTGTCGCATTCCTTGTGTCAAGCCACTCTTGAACAACAGACAGCGCCAGAAGCGCCTCGCCTGGGCTAAAGACAAAAAGGACTGGACTGCTGCTGAGTGGTCCAAAGTTATGTTCTCTGATGAAAGTAAATTTTGCATTTCCTTTGGAAATCAGGGTCCCAGAGTCTGGTGAAAGAGAGGAGAGGCACAGAATCCACGTTGCTTGAGGTCCAGTGTAAAGTTTCCACAGTCAGTGATGGTTTGGTGTTGGTCCACTGTGTTTTCTGAGGTCCAAGGTCAACACAGCCGTATACCAGGAAGTTTTAGAGCACTTCATGCTTCCTGCTGTTGATCAACTTTATGGAGATGCAGATTTCATTTTCCAACAGGACTTGTCACCTGCACACAGTGCCAAAGCTACCAGTACCTGGTTTAAGGACCATGGTATCCCTGTTCTTAATTGGCCAGCAAACTCGCCTGACCTTAACCCCATAGAAAATCTATGGGGTATTGTGAAGAGGAAGATGCAATATGCCAGACCCAACAATGCAGAAGAGCTGAAGGCCACTATCAGAGCAACCTGGGCTCTCATAACACCTGAGCAGTGCCACAGACTGATTGACTCCATGCCACGCCGCATTGCTGCAGTAATTCAGGCAAAAGGAGCCCCAACTAAGTATTGAGTGCTGTACATGCTCATACTTTTCATGTTCATAATTTTAAGTTGGCCAAGATTTCTAAAAATCCTTTCTTTGTATTGGTCTTAAGTAATATTCTAATTTTCTGAGATACTGAATTTGGGGTTTTCATTAGTTGTCAGTTATAATCATCAAAATTAAAATAAATAAACACTAGAAATATATCAGTCTGTGTGGAATGAATGTATACATTATACAAGTTTTACATTTTGTATGGAATTAGTGAAATAAATCAACTTTTTGAGGATATTCTAATTATATGACCAGCACCTGTATATTGAGCTACAAAAAACTTTGTAGTACATGTATCTTTGAAATGTATCATATATCAAGTTTTCTGAGCTTGTATGATAACCAATAGACCAGAGTCAGTGTAGTTCCATGCATATGTAATGTTTAACAGGAATTAAAACAAGACTGTGAGAAATATAAATACAGTGTGTTCAGTGGAGTGTGCTGTTTAACAAATGGCCAATTGTTCAGCTGAAAAAAAATATAATAATTCTGCAGACAAAACCTTCTGTGAGGTTTGAAAATATTGTGATCTAGAGTACATACCATTGCAAATAGTGTAGTCTATCTCTCAAGTCCTCATTTTCATCTACATGGAGATATAGCAAAACGTCTCGGTTACGTATGTAACACTCGTTCCCCGAGGGAGGGAACGGAGACGTCACGTCAGATGATTGATGAAATTGGGATATTGCCAGTGAGACCTATCCACTTCGAGTGTAAATAAACGAGCCAATGGACATTTGCATGCTGTAATTCGCATCTCAGCTGCCGGTGATCACACCGTGAGTATAAGAGGCAGCAGGTGCAACGCATTAATTCATGCTTTCGCTGAGGAGCCGAGCCGGTGACCCGGCAGCTCAACGGTGGTACAGCAACCACCGTTGATCCCTCAGGGAATGAGGGTTACATACATAACGAGACGTTCCCTTTCAGTCGGTCACTCCGAGTCACGTAGGATGACTGACAAAATTGGGATCCCAACCAAAGCACCAGAGTAGCTGCCGCTTCCAGCGCTCTGTGTAGCCCTCCTGATCCTTCCTATAAGGCAGACTATAGGACCGGGCTCTACACAGAGAAGGTCAACTAGTGCTGTTCCTAGAGCAACCCAAACAGTAGAACTTGAATAACACTGGGAAAGTGTGCCCTTCCACTTGGAAGAGGCACACTGCAGAGTCACCTTCTCCCAGAGGGGGTTAAGTGACATTTACTAATTTGAAGTAACCCCATAGGGCCCTATTGCACATGGAAGTCTCTGAGATGACTCAGGCTGCATCATTAGAGATAGCAGAATGTGGTCTGCCAGGGGAAACACGGCTCTAGTAGGAATACCATGGAAAACACATATGGGATCCCAACAGGGTCACTCATATGGGCACTAGCCTCACACTAGATTTCAAGAATTAATTGGCTGAATGCCCTGGCATCGGACGCTCTGCCATGTTTGGACGCCAAAGTGCTGGAGGACTCGACAGGGTTTGTCTGGTTAAGGAACTCTCTGGAGAATTAGGCATTGAAAGGACACCGCAAGCCAACTCTGAACAGGGCCTCTCAGTGCCACTACCCATTTGAGGTGAGAACACAGGAGGAAACTGGTTCGACACGCAGGCTATAGAACCTAGAAAACGTGTTGGGAGTCGCCCAATCCACAGCTCTACAGATGTCTGCTAGTGAGGCAACACGATTCGACACCCCTAGTGGAGTGAGCATGCAACCTGAGTGGGCAGGGTACACCTTGTGATTCATAGGCCAAGGTGATGGCATCCACTATCCAGTGGGCCATCCTCTACTTGGAGATAGCCTTCCTATTCTGCTTTCCTCCGTAACAGACAAAGAGTAGTTCTGAGGTCCTAAAGCTTTGAGTTCTATGCACGTACTTTCACAGTGTGCGTACAGGACTTATCAAAGCTAGGGCCGGGTCTGCCTCCTCCAGGGGCAGCGCTTGCAGGTTCATCAACTGGTCCCTGAAGGGAGTGGTAGGAACCATGGGCACATAGCTGGAACGGGTCTCAGTGTTGAACTGGAGTCAGCGGCTCAATCTCAAGGCACGATTCATTGACCGAAAATGCCTGCATGTCCCCCACCCTCTTGATCGAGGCCAATGCAGTCAGGAGTAGGGTTTTCAAAGAGAGAAACTTCAACTCGACTGACTGCAAAGGCTCAAAGGGGGCAGTTTGTCTCCGGGGAACACCATTTCGGCGAACAGTTTTCACTTCAGTGCATAGTTCCGCCTTGTGGACGGTGCTCGTAGTGAAGCGATAGTGAGAGCTACCTCCCGGGGTAGGTCACCTAGAACCTCCGTGTCCCGTCCAGGGACCATACATGGAGTTTCCACAAGTCTGGACACGGGTGCCAGAGGGTGCCCCGTCTCTGAGAAAGCAGATCCTTCCTCAGAGGAATCACCTCCAAGATTATCTGCGCTGTGGACATACAATGAACAACAGACACTACTTCCTCGTTGTCCCAGACCTGCCTCATGACAGCTAAATTAGAGCGGATATTATGGTCCGACTCAATGCTCGCATTTATACCATGAATGACATCATATGGGCTCCTGTCACACCAACTGACAACTTCAGTCAACCTCAAGAACCTCTAATCTGGTCAAACCATGCCAGACACATGCACTATGATCACAGAGCTAGAAGCTCGAGGAATTGTTTCAGCCCTAAAGCTATTGCTCGCCTTCCACCTGCTGGCACGCCACTTATTCGGTCTTGTTCTGCTGCTGATACAGCGCTTTGTATCTCTACTATTGTAGGATATGTTGTGACTTTGACACTGGCCTTCCTCCTACACAAGCAAGTGAACGCCGTTCAAGAGTATTTCAACAAATGCACGTCCGGTGTCCAGAGTATTTTCCGACGTAATAAACCGACCAAGAACCCGAAACCGAGAACTCAACCAACCTGATTGAGAGCACGCCTATACCGCCTCGTCGAACCCCTGATAATTAAACCAATCAAAATGACCCAATTACAAAAATCCTAAACAATGCATCCCTACGTCTTCTCAAGTTTCTAACCTGTTCATTCCCAAATAACCCTGGATTCAGTCAGTGATGGAGATGTTATTTGTGTCTTGTGTGTGCCTGTTCTCTCTGCCTCTTGTTCCAGTGCCCACTGACGTTCGCAAAGGGAACATCACCGAGCAAAAGGGGGATATGTACGACCTCTTCAAACAGACCCAAATAACTATAGAATCGTACATGCCAAAGGAAAACAAAAATATTCTACTCTTGGACATGTGCGAGTCGTAACGGGGAGGGGGGAGCTCGGGCGGCCATGGCGGATCCGGGGACTCGGGCGGCTATGACGAGTCCACCTCCGAGACCGCGGCCCCAGCCCGCGCCTCGGCCTCTACGGACGGAGCCCTACTACACCCCAAAAAGATTCCTTGCGAAAGTAGGGGCTTGATCGGGCTGGTGTTCTGCAAAAGCTCGGGGTCTCTCTGGAAGCGTGGACTCATGGGGGAACTCTGGCAGTGCGGACACTTGGGGGTGCTCTCGAGGAGCGGGCACTGGGCTTACGTGGGCCACGGCTGGCGGGCTTGGGATAGCCGCGAAAGATGGCGGGTTGGTTGGTAATTGGCCCCGAGCCAGAACAGCTGATTGAGGGTGGCGTCATCCACCATCGTCACCGCTGCAAGCTTGCAGAACTTCCTGGCGTACTCGTAGAAGGGGAGTTCTCGACGGGCTAGGACGGCGAATTCCATGCCGCAGGTGAAAACAAGGATAACAAAAGACTTGTCAAGAAACCAAAAAAAAGGGGAGAGGTGGCGCTGCTTACTTTTGTTCGGTAAGCTGTTCTGTCACAGTTGCTTATGGAGGGAACGAGGAGGCGTAGGAACTCTTCAAATATGTAACGGTGTATCACAGGGCAGACAGTAACGGAGATGAAGCACACCATAGATGAAAGACAGCCAACAGGAAACATGGGGCAAAACACACTATAAATAAACAGGACTAACGAGACACACCTGGAACATAATCAAAACACGGCTGGGACTAACAAAAAAATAATCACACAGAACGAGGACAGTAACTAACCAAATACGGGCATGAGGAGACATGAGGGAGGAAAAACACAGGACACAGGGAGACAGGACTGACATTTATAGGCTTGGTGTGGTTATTTAGAATTTAGGATATTTTTGATACATGTCTTAACCTGTGTAATAGATCAAATTTGTATATATACTTTGTGTGTGCCAAATACATAATGTTTGATGTTGATTGAAAGCTGATTTTGTCAGCAATAATTTGGTATGGATGAAAGTTGACTTTTAGCATCAGAATATGATTACAAAACGTATGGAAATCTGTTAGGATATTTTCTTGATGGGATAGAATAACGAAGCAGATTATTTATGCATGGAGGAGAAGCCGTGTGGGGCGGTGCTACACGCTACAGGAACAATTTGATTGGAAGAAGCCTCTAGTGGGTGGACAGAATCCAGCCTGTTAAAACTCAGTGACACAAAGGCTTCAGCGCACGCTGCTTGCTCTAAAACATTGGCGTCATCACTGATCGTGCTGCAAAGCCCTCACCGTCTTTAGTTGTTAAAGGCGGACCCTTTAACAACTACAAATACTTCGTCAAACATCTGAAGAAACCCTTGAAAGCCTGAAACCACACGAAAGAAACTCGGAGAAGAACTTCAAGTATCGCCTCTCTCAAGGAACCAGGCAACCACCAATCACAAGAGGGGTTCCCCCAGTTACATCACGCAATGACGGTCAGGAGCCTGTAGGGTTCCCAGCCAGGAAAGGGGAACGAAATGGAGATCAGAGCAACTCAACGTGAACACGCAAGTAAAACAAACCTCTATTGTTGCTGGAAACTGGTGAATTGATCTGTATGCAGTAAAGATAGCGAAGTCTCTGCTTGTGATCTACCTCCAGTTAAAGTTACGAGAAGGCAAAAGAGTGCTAGACTTAAACTTTCTTCAAACCGCAAAACTCCTGACCTGTGTGTGTGTGTGTGTGTGTGTGTGTGTGTGTGTGTGTGTGTGTGTGTGTGTGTGTGTGTGTGTGTGTGTGTGTGTATGTGTATTTGTGTATATGCTTTTAGTACGTTTAGTCCATGTATTGTAGAATAACAGTTAGCTATTTGCCAAAGATCGTGTTACCTAGCTCAAATTTTGATAAAGTACTATTTTGTTTGATTTATCGTTGGCCACAAAGTAAGATAAACTACATTTTTAAAGGTATACTGATTTTAACGGTCACTGGACGAGTAGTTAATAAGGTATAAATACTAAGTTTTGGATTAATATAAATTCAATCAAATCAATATCCAATCTTTAATAAATGAATCCCGAAAAGCTGAAATAATAGCTCAAAATTACTTACAAATACAATTATAACGTTACAGTAATGTGGGTAGAAGAAAAGCATAATAAATGTAACAATATTTTCTAAATAATATTTTTAACATATTTATATTCTAAATTATTTGTACTTTACAGACTATATATAGCTGCTTTTTAATTATTAGGATCAGGGTCCCTTAAATGAGCATGAACATATTTGGGGGTTCATGGCATTTAAAAGATTGAAAACCTTGTACTTGCAGTCCTGTACTTCTTGCAGGTCTTTATTTGCAGAGAGCAGCAGTTTTGTAATAATTGCCTTCCTGTACATTTTAAATGCACCCATCACTCTACTTAATCTGTCATGAGAATAAATGGTAATTTTGCTTTTAGTTAACAAAAGTTAGAGCTCTTTGTTTTTAGTTTTATAGGCTTTACACTCCTTTTATTGTCAATAGAATGAGCATATATAAAGCTCTGAAAGGATTGCAGTACAACATTTTTTAACACCATAATTATGAATGGTATCAAGTTCACTTCTTGGAGGATGAATTGGTGCATAAAATGGCAGAATAAGTGCATATGTGATGAAAAATCACCGTACGGTTTGATCAAAGTTAGATGAGGGAGATAAATGAGGTAGGCCTCTGAAAACTCCCCCAAGAAAATCTTGTCTGTTTTGCCTCTTTCCACAATGCTGAATGTGCAGCCATTCTACAGAAATCTATTGAGCTCATGTGAAAGTGAAGCTCGGCTATCAAAGGTTTGAATCTCTAAATATATCTCTGCAGATTAATCTGACATCGAGTTTCTTCCCTTTCTGGCTCGCTGGAATGCTTGGCTGTGTGAAAAGTGTTTGAGTGAGTGGCTTATCAAGAGAAACAGGTGACTGTGGCCAGTATATTTCTGTCTCTACAGTGACAGGTTTGACTGAAAGAGAAAAAGAGCAGGGATTGGCGACCCTCACCTTTACCTTGTGCTGCATGAAATCGCTAGTCGCATTATTGCTTCGTAAGCACAAGGCAAAAGGACCCATTGCTCTCAGGCATTCATTATGAGGTGAATGTTAGAAGTTTACATGGATACATATTTTTTTAGTAGTCTAATGTTATTTGGTGCTTCAGGGGAACTATTTAGAGTAGTTTTCTTCTTCTGTGGGTTCCTGGTGTTTGCACAGTGAATTGGGTTTTATGTTATGCAGAGAAATCACTTCGTGGTTTTAGCACTGCTGTCCTTTGCTCTTTTTGCATGGTTTGACATGATCTGCAGACAAGTTTGTTACCATTACAACGGCCTCCCTATACCTAAATTCACTTCACACTTTGTGGGACATAAATTAATCAAAACATTTTAAGGGATTGGTTTTTACTGTGTGAATAAAAAAAAAATGTAGATGGCCAGCCTTATAAAACAACAACTAAGAATCTCCCAGCATCAACAGTGGACAAAACAAATTGTATTTGATACTTGCTGGGAACGGCTGTGCAAGGACTTGTGCCTACTTAAGGCCAAAGTATACTTCACTTTGTACGCGTACACGAGGGACAGCGTACAGTAAACGTGCCGTGAATTTCGTCATCAGAATACTACGCGTGTACTTGATTTTTGCAACCGTGAGTACTTTGGACGCAAGGTGAAAACGCTGCCATGGGGGTATCAATTCACAAGGTAGCCGAAGAAAAACTGCATAAACATTTGGCTTTACACACCTCCGGAATAAGTTTAGACACTGTCCAGCTTACCAAACGGTAGCTTGCAGCAATACTTGGTCACGGCTAGCCTTTCCTTCATATGTGCTCCCTACGGGCCCCGCTAGGCCATGAGAGGTATTGCAATTTGGCGCAAAGCGCATGCGTCGAATATCTGTGTACGTGTATTAGTCAAATCGAGTATATTTTGCAAGGCAGCACGTATGACTGTGCGCATACTCGAACGTACGCATAAAAAAGGAAATATACTTAGGCCTATACTCTACCTCACCTAATTAATATTCATGAGCTTGAGGATAACGTTTTCGATCCCCTTTCCTAATGGGAAAGGGGACAATCCTTTTTGTTGAATGGCATGTTATGGTTCATCGTTCATGAATTGAAGAAAACGAATGAACAAATAAGTCATGCAAACGTGAATGTGTTGAAAAATGTAATAAAATATAAATCAAATCAAAACATAACTTCACTTAACTTAACTTAAGTCATGTAAATATTTTAGGTCAAAAGGGTTTGGCTGAAAAAAAGTTTGGGAAGCTCTGTATTACATGAACAAACATTAAAAAACATGAAAAAAAGATGCTAAACATACAAAGTTTTCTAGGTTTGAAACAATTTTGTCTAGAAATTTTATCCAGATAAATAATTAGTGAAGGTCACTGCATATGATGCAGACATATACATAGTGTTTTACAGCTATATACCAGCAGTGTTTAGTAACTTGCATAATTATTTGTCTCTGGTCTAACTCACCGAGTCTGTTTGTGCCCAACTTTAGAAGCATGAATTACAAATTTATTTACCCATTTTATATTGTGAATAGCCAAGCTAAACAGTATGATACACAGTAATATATATATATATATATATATATATATATATATATATATATATATATAAAGATCATTTCAAAAAGTGAAGAATAAAACTTAGGGAGGATCAATAAATTAGGGTTCTGCACGAAGTGCAGAATCCCTATTGTAATTGTTAAGATTTTTTTTTTATTAGGGGTTCTGCACGGCTGCAGAACTCCCTATTGTAATTGTTAGGATTTTTTTATTATTATTATTATTATTATTATTATTATTATTATTATTCCACCCTAAAACTGAACGCAGCCCAAACCGTAAGGCCTAGAGAGCTTGAAATTTGGTCCAGATTGTAGTAGTCGAGGAACGAGTAATCAAAGGCTCGCCCCTATCGGCTAATAGGGGGCGCTACAGAGCAAAATACTAGATTTTCAGACATTTCATAACTCCTAAACCGATAGTCCAAAATTCAAAATTTTACATTTTTGGAATCCTTGGGTCAATCAATGAAAATGGCTATCTCCGATTTCATTTCCGCCTGATAGTTTTTCCGCCATTTTGAAATTTGTCCAAAACCTACTTTTGCGAACTAGTCCTAGGTTTTTCGCCCGATCGGAACCAAACCACTGCAGAAATGTTCTCTGTCAAGTGAATATCAATAATTATCGAAAAAAAGTTGAAATTTCAACTCACGTTCGCAAAGGGGCGTAAACACATTCGAAAGAGGCGGGGCCAATTTCACTTAAATAGCTATAACTCTTGAACGGAATGAGATATCTTCACCAAACTCAGGACACATGTTATGACATTATTCTTTGGTCAAATAAAAAAAATTGCGCAGCTTAGCCACTTGGTGGCGCTATAAGATTGGAAAACTGTAACGAGTAAACCGTGGTCCGATTAACTTGAAATTTGGTATACAGTATCTCTGTCCAAGGGGAACAAAAGGCTTTAAGGACATTTGCATATCTCAAAAAACATGGCCGCCATTGGCCAAACAATTGTAAACACCTATTAGACAAGGTTAGCAGAGGTCAATCAGAACGAAACTCTTTGGGCATGTTCAACTCATGGCCCTTAAGGTCTGTAAGAATTTTGAAAGAAATCGGCCACTAGTTGGCGCTAATTTGTTTTTTGGCTCTGTAATCACGTGGTGTTTTACATATCCACACAATATGCATATCGTTTGATAGGTCTCGTCATAATGAGCAACTTTGCCTCTAGAACCATTAGTGTCAATCAAATCGTTCATTAAATATTCACAAATTTGTAAAAACCTACTTTTTCGAACTAGTCTCTGGTTTTTTTCTCAATCTCGATCAAACCACTGCAGTAATAATCTCTGGACGCTCTAGATCAATAATTATCGAAAAAAAGTGGAATTTTGTCCTTTGGTTAGCTTTAATTGGCTCATTTACAAGAAGTGGGCGTGGCCACATAAACCCAAAGGCCTATAAAACCTAAACCAAAACTTGAAACTTTACGAAAGTTGGTGAAAACATGTGTCAGATGACCCTTAACAGCCATGCAAAGTTTCATGGCGATCGGACCATAGGTGGCGCTATAACAGTAAAAGAAGCCTTCAAAAACACAATATTTCAATTGTACATAAACGTAAATTGTAAAAAAACGTTCATATTTTCAAACATACACATAATCTTTACATCATATGATAGAACACCGCATTCTGAACAACTTTGTCTCTGGGAGTACTTCCATCAATCAAAGTGTTATTTAAATATTCTCAATTATGTTCAAAACCTACTTTTGCGAACTAGTCCTAGGTTTTTTGCCCGATCGGAATCAATCCACTGCAGAAATGTTCTCTGGCAAGTGAATATAAATAATTATCGAAAAAAAGTTTAAATTTCATCTCAGGTTCGCAAAGGGGCGTAAAAATGTTCGAGAGAGGCGGGGCCAATTTCACTTAAATAGCTATAACTCTTGAAAGGAATGAGATATCTTCACCAAACTCAGGACACATGTGTATGACATTGATTTGTGGTCAAATAAAAAAAATGTACCCATATTCGCCACTTGGTGGCGCTATAATATTGGGAAAACTGTAACGCATAAACCGTTGGTCCGAATAACTTGAAATTTGGTATACATTATCTTTGTCCTAAGTGGAACAAAATACTATAAGGACATTTGCATATCTCAAAAACATGGCGCCATTGGCCAAACCATTTTAAACACCATATTAGACAAGGTTAACAGAGGTCAATCAGAACTAAACTCTTTGGGCATGTTCAACTCATGGCCCTTAAGGTCTGTAAGAATTTTGAAAGAACTCGGCCACTAGTTGGCGCTAACGAGATTTTATGGCTCTGTAATCACGTGTCGTTTAACTTATCCACACAATATGCATATAATTTGATAGAACTCCTCATGATGAGCAACTTTGGCCCATAGAACCACAATGCTCTCAATCAAATCGTTCATTAAATATTAATAAATATGTCAAAACCTACTTTTACGAACTAGTCTCTGGTTTTTTTCTCAACCTCGATCAAACCACTGCAGTAATAATCTCTGGACTCTCTAGATCAATAATTATCGAAAAAAAGTGGAATTTTGTCCTTTGGTTAGCTAGAATTAGCTCATTTAAAAATGGGGCCTGGTCACACATAACCAAAGGCCTATAAAACCTAAACAAAAACTTGAAACTTTACGAAAGTTGGTGAAAACATGTTTCAGATGACTCTTAACAGCCATGCAAAGTTTCATGGAGATCGGACCATAGGTGGCGCTATAACAGTGAAAAAGGCCTCAAAACACAGTATTTCTAAGGTAAATGACCTCAAATCAATGCAGTACTATTCTCTAGACTCTCTAGATCAATAATTATCAATAAACAGTTGAACATGTGTTTGTGTGTGTGTTTCTGTCAGCCTGTTGTCCATTTTCGATGTGTTTCACTGTCAGCTATGAATCAAGGTTGGCCTAGACCATAAAAGCACACCCTGGTGCCCTCAAAGCAAGAAGCCCGCTTAAATGCTGCTCGCAGCTTTAATTAGGGGTTCTTGCACGAAGTGCAGAATCCCTATTGTAATTGTTAGAATTTTTATTATTATTATTATTAATTGTAAGGATTTTTTATTATTATTATTATTATTCCACCCTAAAACTGAGCGTGCAGCCCAAACCGTAAGGGCGAGAGAGTTGAAACCCGGTCAGATTGTAGTAGTCGTGGCGGGAACGAGTAATCAAAGGTTCGCCCTTTCGGCCCATAGGTGGCGCTATAGCAATAAAAAGCGTATTTTCATAACTCCTAAACCGCTTGTCTTAGACTCAAAATTTTTTATATTTGGAATCCTTGGGTCAATCAAATCGAAAACCCCTGTGATTTCATTTCTACGATAGTTTTCCGCCATTTGAAATTTGTCCAAAACCTACTTTTGCGAACTAGTCCTAGGTTTTTGCCCGATCGGAATCCAAACCACTGCAGAAATGTTCTCTGGAAGTGAATATCAATAATTATCGAAAAAAGTTGAAATTTCGACTCACGTTCGCAAAGGGCGTAAAAACGTTGGAAAGTCGAGGGCCAATGTTTACTTAAAAAATTATAACTCTTGAATGGAATGAGATATCTTCACCAAACTCTGGAAACATGTGAATGACATAATTCTTTGGTCAAATAAAAAAAATTGCGATTTGCCACTTGGTGGCGCTATAAATGGAAAAACTGTAACGCATAAACCGTTGGTCCGATTGAAATTTGGTATACAGTATCTCTGTCCAAAGGGGAACAAAATACTATGAGGACATTTGCATATCTCAAAAACATGGCCGCCATTGGCCAAACAATTTAAACACCTATTAGACAAGGTTAATAAATGTCAATCAGAACGAAACTCGCTGGGCTTGTTCAACTCATGGCCCTTAAGGTCTGTAAGAATTTTGAAAGAAATCGGCCACTAGTTGGCGCTAACGAGTTTTTTGGCTCTGTAATCACGTGGTGTTTTACTTATCCACACAATATGCATATCATTTGATAGCTCTGCTCATAATGAGCAACTTTGCCTCTAGAACCATTGCTGTCAATCAAATCGTTCATTAAATATTCACACATTTGTAAAAAAAAACTTTTTCGAACTAGTCTCTGGTTTTTTTCTCAACCTCGATCAAACCACTGCAATAATAATCTCTGGACTCTCTAGATCAATAATTATCGAAAAAAAGTGGATTTTTGTCCTTTGGTTAGCTATAATTGGCTCATTTAAAACAAGTGGGCGTGGCCACATAAACTCAAAGGCCTATAAAACCTAAACAAAAACTTGAAACTTTACGAAAGTTGGTGAAAACATGTGTCAGATAACCCTTAACAGCCATGCAAAGTTTCATGGAGATCGGACCATAGGTGGCGCTATAACAGTAAAAATAGCTCTCAAAAACACTATATTTGTATAGAAAATGACCTCACATTGTTGAGCATGTTCATAATTCACATAAAACACTACTTCTTTATATTATTTAATAGGTCTCCTTATTCTGAGCAACTTTGCCTCTAGGATTAATGCTGTCAATCAAATCGTTAATTAAATATTAATAAATATGTCAAAAACCTACTTTTGCGAACTAGTCTCTGGTTTTTTTCTCAACCTCGATCAAACCACTGCAGTAATAATCTATGGACTCTCTAGATCAATAATTATCGAAAAAAAGTGGAATTTTGTCCTTTGGTTAGCTTTAATTAGCTCATTTAAAAATGGGGCCTGGCCACATATAACCAAAGGCCTATAAAACCTGAACGAAAATCCAAAACTTTACGAAACTGGGTGAAAACATGTTTCAGATGACTCTTAACAAGCATGCAAAGTTTCATGGAGATCGGACCATAGGTGGCGCTATAACAGTGAAAAAGGCCTCAAAACACAGTATTTCTAAGGTAAATGACCTCAAATCAATGTAGTACTATTCTCTAGACTCTCTAGATAAATAATTATCAAAAAAACAGTTGAACGTGTGTGTGTGTTTCTGTGAGCCTGTTGTCCATTTTCGATGTGTTTCACTGTCACCTATGAATCAAGGTTGGCCTAAACCATAAAAGCACACCCTGATGCCCTTAAAGCAAGAACCCCGCTTAATGCTGCTCGCAGCTTTAATTAGGGGTTCTTGCATGAAATGCAGAATCCCTATTGTAATTGTTAGAATTTTTATTATTATTATTATTATTATTTTTATTATTATTCTTCCGCCGTAAAACGCAACGTGCAGCCCAAACCGTAAGGCCCAGAAACTTGAAACTTTGCCAATGGGTAGACCAAAAATCGAGGAGAACTTATCAAAGTCTCAGCCAAATTGGCCCATAGGTGGCGCTATAGCGACCACCGACGCGAAACGACTCATAACTCCTAAACCGCTTGTCGTAGACTCAAGTGTCTTATATCACTGTAATCCTTGGCTCAATCAAAACAAAATGGCTATCTCCGATTTCATTTCCGCCTAGACTTTTCTGCCCGCCATTTTGAAATATGTCCAAAACCTACTTTTGCGAACTAGTCCTAGGTTTTTCGCCCAATCGGAACCAAACCACTGCAGAAATGTTCTTTGGAGAGTGAATATCAATAATTATCGAAAAAAAGTTGAAATTTTAACTCACGTTTTTAAAGGCGTAAAACGTTCGAAAGAGGCGGGCCAATTTTACTTAAAGCTATAACTCTTGAATGGAATGAGATATCTTCACCAAACTCTGGAAACTTATTTATGACATAATTCTTTGGTCAAATAAAAAAATTGCGCAGCTTTGCCACTTGGTGGCGCTATAAGATTGGAAAAACTGTAACGCATAAACCGTAGGTCCGATCAACTTGAAATTTGGTATACAGTATCTCTGTCGGAAGGGAACAAAAAGGCTATAAGGACATTTGCATATCTCAAAAACATGGCCGCCATTGGCCAAACAAATGTAAACACCTATTAGACAAGGTTAGCAGAGGTCAATCAGAACGAAACTCAGTGGGCATGTTCAACTCATTGTTTTAAAGGTCTGTAAGAATTTTGAAAGAAATCGGCCACTAGTTGGCGCTAATTTGTTTTTGGCTCTGTAATCACGTGGTGTTTTACATATCCACACAATATGCATATCATTTGATAGCTCGTCATATTGAGCAACTTTGTCTCTAGAACCATTAGTGTCAATCAAATCGTTCATTAAATATTAATAAATTTGTAAAACCTACTTTTCGAACTAGTCTCTGGTTTTTTTCTCAATCTCGATCAAACCACTGCATTAATAATCTCTGGATACTCTAGATCAATAATTATCGAAAAAAAGTGGAATTTTGTCCTTTGGTTAGCTTTAATTGGCTCGTTTATAACAAGTGGGCGTGGCCACATAAACCCAAAGGCCTATAAAACCTAAACAAAAACTTGAAACTTTACGAAAGTTGGTGAAAACATGTGTCAGATGACCCTTAACAGCCATGCAAAGTTTCATGGCGATCGGACCATAGGTGGCGCTATAACAGTAAAATAAGCTTTCAAAAACACAATATTTCAATTGTACATAAACGTAAATTGTAAAAAAACGTTCATATTTTCACACATACACATGATCTTTACATCATATGATAGAACACCGCATTCTGAACAACTTTGTCTCTGGGACTACTTCCATCAATCAAAGTGTTATTGAAATATTCTCAATTATGTTCAAAACCTACTTTTGTGAACTAGTCCTAGGTTTTTCGCCCGATCGGAACAAAACCACTGCAGAAATGTTCTCTGGCAAGAGATTATCAATAATTATCGAAAAAAAGTGGAAATTTCAACTCGCGTTTGCAAAGGGGCGTAAAAATGTTTGAAAGAGGCGGGGCCAATTTTACTTAAATAGCTATAACTCTTGAACGGAATGAGATATTTTCACCAAACTCAGGACACATGTGTATGACATTATTTTTTGGTCAAATTAATACAAGTTACCCAGATTCGCCACTTGGTGGCGCTATAAGATTGGGAAAACTGTAACGCATAAACCGTTGGTCCGAATAACTTGAAATTTGGTATACATTATCTCTGTCCAAAGTGGAACAAAACACTATAAGGACATTTGCATATCTCAAAAAACATGGCCGCCATTGGCCAAACCATGTTAAACCAATATTGTCACATATTTGACAAGGTTAACAGAGGTCAATCAGAACGAAACTCATTGGGCATGTTCAACTCATGGCCCTTAAGGTCTGTAAGAATTTTGAAAGAACTCGGCCGCTAGTTGGCGCTAACGAGATTTTATGGCTCTGTAATCACGTGTCGTTTAACTTATCCACACAATATGCATATCATTTGATAGATATCCTTATGATGAGCAACTTTGGCCCACCGCACATTGCTCTCAATCAAATCGTTAATTAAATATTAATAAATATGTCAAAAACCTACTTTTGCGAACTAGTCTCTGGTTTTTTTCTCAACCTCGATCAAACCACTGCAGTAATAATCTATGGACTCTCTAGATCAATAATTATCGAAAAAAAGTGGAATTTTGTCCTTTGGTTAGCTAGAATTAGCTCATTTAAAAAGGGGCCTGGTTACACATAACCAAAGGCCTATAAAACCTAAACAAAAACTTGAAACTTTACGAAAGTTGGTGAAAACATGTATCACATTAACCTTAACAGCCATGCAAAGTTTCATGGAGATCGGACCATAGGTGGCGCTATAACAGTAAAAATAGCTCTCAAAAACACTATATTTGTATAGAAAATGACCTCACATTGTTGAGCATGTTCATAATTCACATAAAACACTAGATCTTCATATCATATGTTATATCTCCTCATTCTGAACAACTTTGCCTCTTGGACTAATGCTGTCAATCAAATCGTTAATTAAATATTAATAAATATGTCAAAAACCTACTTTTGCGAACTAGTCTCTGTTTTTTTCTCAACCTCGATCAAACCACTGCAGTAATAATCTCTGGACTCTCTAGATCAATAATTATCGAAAAAAAGTGGAATTTTGTCCTTTGGTTAGCTTTAATTAGCTCATTTAAAAATGGGGCCTGGCCACATATAACCAAAGGCCTATAAAACCTGAACGAAAATCCAAAACTTTACGAAACTGGGTGAAAACATGTTTCAGATGACTCTTAACAAGCATGCAAAGTTTCATGGAGATCGGACCATAGGTGGCGCTATAACAGTGAAAAAGGCCTCAAAACACAGTATTTCTAAAATAAATGACCTCAAATCAATGTAGTACTATTCTCTAGACTCTCTAGATCAATAATTATCAAAAAAACAGCTGAATGTGTGTGTGTGTGTGTTTCTGTGAGCCTGTTGTCCATTTTCGAAGTGTTTCACTGTCAGCTATGAATCAAGGTTGGCCTACACCATAAAATCACACCCTGATGCCTTCAAAGCAAGAACCCGCTTAATGCTGCTCAGCTTTAATTAGGGGTTCTTGCCAAGTCTAGAATCCTATTGTAAGATTGTTATTATTATTATTATTATTATTATTATTATTATTATTATTATTATTTTTCCACAGTAAAAACGAACGTGCAGCCCAAACCGTAAGGCCTAGAGACTTGAAACTTTGCCAATGGGTAGACCAAAAATCGAGGAGAGCTTATCAAATTCTCAGCCCAATCGGCCCATAGGTGGCGCTATAGCGACCACCGACGCGATACGACTCGTAACTCCTAAACCGCTTGTCGTAGACTCAAGTGTCTTATATCACTGTAATCCTTGGCTCAATCAAAACAAAATGGCTATCTCCGATTTCATTTCCGCCTAGACTTTTCTGCCCGCCATTTTGAAATATGTCCAAAACCTACTTTTGAACTAGTCCTAGGTTTTTCACCCAATCGGAACCAAACCACTGCAGAAATGTTCTTTGAGAGTGAATATCAATAATTATCGAAAATAAGTTGAAATTTTAACTCACGTTTTAAAGGCGTAAAAACGTTCGAAAGAGCGGGGCCAATTTTACTTAAATAGCTATAACTCTTAAGCAAATGAGATATCTTCACCAAACTCACGAAACGTGTTCATGACATTGTTTTTGGTCAAATAAAAAAAATTGCTTGGTGGCGCTATAAGATTGGAAAAACTGTAACGCATAAACCATTGGTCCGATCAACTTGAAATTTGGTATACAGTATCTCTGTCCAAAGGGAACAAAATTTTATAAGGACATTTGCATATCTCAAAAAACATGGCCGCCATTGGCCAAACAATTTTAAACAACTGTTAGACAAGGTTAGCAGAGGTCAATCAGAACGAAACTCGTTGGGCATGTTCAACTCAAGGCCCTTAAGGTCTGGAAGAATTTTGAAAGAAATCGGCCACTAGTTGGCGCTAATGAGTTTTATGGCTCTGTAATCACGTGTCGTTTAACTTATCCACACAATATGCATATCATTTGATAGCTCTCATCATATTGAGCAACTTTGCCTCTAGAACCATTAGTGTCAACCAAATCGTTCATTAAATATTAATAAATATGTCAAAAACCTACTTTTGCGAACTAGTCTCTGGTTTTTTGCTCAATCTAGATCAAACCACTGCAGTAATAATCTATGGACTCTCTAGATCAATAATTATCGAAAAAAAGTGTAATTTTGTCCTTTGGTTAGCTAGAATTAGCTCATTTAAAAAGAGGGCCTGGTCACACATAACCAAAGGCCTATAAAACCTAAACAAAATCTTGAAACTTTATGAAAGTTGGTGAAAACATGTGTCATATTAACCTTAACAGCCATGCAAAGTTTCATGGAGATCAGACCATAGGTGGCGCTATAACAGTAAAAATAGCTCTCAAAAACACTATATTTGTATAGAAAATGACCTCCCATTGTTGAGCATGTTCATAATTCACATAAAACACTAGATCTTCATATCATATGTTATATCTCCTCATTCTGAACAACTTTGCCTCTTGGACTAATGCTGTCAATCAAATCGTTAATTAAATATTAATAAATATGTCAAAAACCTACTTTTGCGAACTAGTCTCTGGTTTTTTTCTCAACCTCGATCAAACCACTGTAGTAATAATCTATGGACGCTCTAGATCAATAATTATCAAAAAAAGTGGAATTTTGTCCTTTGGTTAGCTAGAATTAGCTCATTTAAAAAGGGAGCCTGGTCACACATAACCAAAGGCCTATAAAACGTAAACCAAAACTTGAAACTTTATGAAAGTTGGTGAAAACATGTTTCAGATAACCCTTAACAGCCATGCAAAGTTTCATGGAGATCGGACCATAGGTGGCGCTATAACAGTGAAAAGTCCTCAAAACACAGTATTTCTAAGGTAAATGACCTCAAATCAATGTAGTACTGTTCTCTAGACTCTCTAGATCAATAATTATCAAAAAAACAGTTGAACATGTGTGTGTGTGTGTTTCTGTGAGCCTGTTGTCCATTTTCGATGTGTTTCACTGTCACAAATGAATCAAGGTTGGCCTAAACCATAAAAGCACACCCTGATGCCTTCAAAGCAAGAACCCCGCTTAATGCTGCTCGCAGCTTTAATTAGGGGTTCTTGCACGAAGTGCAGAATCCCTATTGTAATTGTTAAGATTTTTATTATTATTATTATTATTATTATTATTATTATTATTATTATTATTATTATTTTTCCGCCGTAAAACGCAACGTGCAGCCCAAACCGTAAGGCCTAGAGACTTGAAACTTTGCCAATGGGTAGACCAAAAATCGAGGAGAGCTTATCAAATTCTCAGCCCAATCGGCCCATAGGTGGCGCTATAGCGACCACCGACGCGAAACGACTCGTAACTCCTAAACCGCTTGTCGTAGACTCAAGTGTCTTATATCACTGTAATCCTTGGCTCAATCAAAACAAAATGGCTATCTCCGATTTCATTTCCGCCTAGACTTTTCTGCCCGCCATTTTGAAATATGTCCAAAACCTACTTTTGCGAACTAGTCCTAGGTTTTTCACCCAATCGGAACCAAACCACTGCAGAAATGTTCTTTGGAGAGTGAATATCAATAATTATCGAAAATAAGTTGAAATTTTAACTCACGTTTTTAAAGGGGCGTAAAAACGTTCGAAAGAGGCGGGGCCAATTTTACTTAAATAGCTATAACTCTTAAGCGAAATGAGATATCTTCACCAAACTCACGAAACGTGTTCATGACATTGTTTTTTGGTCAAATAAAAAAAATTGCGCAGATTCGCCACTTGGTGGCGCTATAAGATTGGAAAAACTGTAACGCATAAACCATTGGTCCGATCAACTTGAAATTTGGTATACAGTATCTCTGTCCAAAGGGGAACAAAATGTTATAAGGACATTTGCATATCTCAAAAAACATGGCCGCCATTGGCCAAACAATTTTAAACACCTGTTAGACAAGGTTAGCAGAGGTCAATCAGAACGAAACTCGTTGGGCATGTTCAACTCAAGGCCCTTAAGGTCTGGAAGAATTTTGAAAGAAATCGGCCACTAGTTGGCGCTAATGAGTTTTATGGCTCTGTAATCACGTGTCGTTTAACTTATCCACAAAATATGCATATCATTTGATAGCTCTCATCATATTGAGCAACTTTGCCTCTAGAACCATTAGTGTCAACCAAATCGTTCATTAAATATTAATAAATATGTCAAAAACCTACTTTTGCGAACTAGTCTCTGGTTTTTTGCTCAATCTAGATCAAACCACTGCAGTAATAATCTATGGATTCTCTAGATCAATAATTATCGAAAAAAAGTGTAATTTTGTCCTTTGGTTAGCTAGAATTAGCTCATTTAAAAAGAGGGCCTGGTCACACATAACCAAAGGCCTATAAAACCTAAACAAAATCTTGAAACTTTGAAAGTTGGTGAAAACATGTGTCAGATAACCTTAACAGCCATGCAAAGTTTCATGGAGATCAGACCATAGGTGGAGCTATAACAGTAAAATAGCTCTCAAAAACACTATATTTGTATGGAAAATGACCTCCCATTGTTGAGCATGTTCATAATTCACATAAAACACTAGATCTTCATATCATATGTTATATCTCCTCATTCTGAACAACTTTGCCTCTTGGACTAATGCTCTCAATCAAATCGTTCATTAATTATTCAGAAATATGTCGAAAACCTACTTTTGCGAACTAGTCTCTGGTTTTTTTCTCAATCTCGATCAAACCACTGTAGTAATAATCTATGGACTCTCTAGATCAATAATCATTGAAAAAAAGTGAAATTTTGTCCTTTGGTTATCTAGAATTAGCTCATTTAAAAAGGTAGCCTGGTCACACATAACCAAAGGCCTATAAAACCTAAACAAAAACTTGAAACTTTATGAAAGTTGGTGAAAACATGTTTCAGATGACTCTTAACAAGCATGCAAAGTTTCATGGAGATCGGACCATAGGTGGCGCTATAACAGTGAAAAAGGCCTCAAAACACAGTATTTCTAAGGTAAATGACCTCAAATCAATGTAGTACTGTTCTCTAGACTCTCTAGATCAATAATTATCAAAAAAACAGTTGAACATGTGTGTGTGTGTGTTTCTGTGAGCCTGTTGTCCATTTTCGATGTGTTTCACTGTCACAAATGAATCAAGGTTGGCCTAAACCATAAAAGCACACCCTGATGCCTTCAAAGCAAGAACCCCGCTTAATGCTGCTCGCAGCTTTAATGTTATTTATAATCGCTATTTTTTTCCCCTTTTCTGCCGTAAAACGCAACGTGCAGCCCAAACCGTAAGGCCTAGAAACTTGAAACTCAGCCAGCTGGTAGACCTCAATTTGAGGAGAACGTATCAAAGTCTCAGCCAAATCAGCCCATAGGTGGCGCTATAGCGACCAACGACGCGAAATGAGTCATAACTCCTAAACTGCTTGTCGTAGACTCAAGTGTCTTATATCCCTGTAATCCTTGGCTCAATCAAAACAAAATGGCTATCTCCGATTTCATTTCCGCCCCGGAAAGTTTTTCCGCCATTTTGAAATTTGTCCAAAACCTACTTTTGCGAACTAGTCCTAGGTTTTTCACCCGATCGGAACCAAACCACTGCAGAAATGTTCTCTGTCAAGTGAATATCAATAATTATCGAAAAAAAGTTGAAATTTCAACTCAGGTTTGCAAAGGGGCGTAAAAACGTTCGTAAGAGGCGGGGCCAATTTCACTTAAATAGTTATAACTTTTGAACGGAATGACATATCTTCACCAAACTCAGGGCACGTGTGTATGACATTGTTTTTTGGTCAAATAAAAAAAATTGCCCAGATTCGCCACTTGGTGGCGCTATAAGGTTGGGAAAACTGTAACGCATAAACCCTTGGTCCGATTAACTTGAAATTTGGTATACATTATCTCTGTCCGAAGTGGAACAAAATAATATAAGGACACTTGCATATCTCAAAAAACATGGCCGCCATTGGCCAAACCATATTAAACACCATATTAGACAAGGTTAACAGAGGTCAATCAGAACGAAACTCATTGGGCATGTTCAACTCATGGCCCTTAAGGTCTGTAAGAATTTTGAAAGAAATCGGCCACTAGTTGGCGCTAATTTGTTTTTTTGGCTCTGTAATCACGTGGTGTTTTACTTATCCACACAATATGAATATCATTTGATAGCTTGTCTCATAATGAGCAACTTTTCCTCTAGAACCATTGCTGTCAATCAAATCGTTCATTAGATATTCACATAAATTTGTAAAACCAACTTTTTCGAACTAGTCTCTGGTTTTTTTCTCAATCTCGATCAAACCACTGCAGTAATAATCTCTGGACTCTCTAGATCAATAATTATCGAAAAAAAGTGGAATTTTGTCCTTTGGTTAGCTATAATTGGCTCATTTAAAAAAGTGGGCGTGGCCACACAAACTCAAAGGCCTATAAAACCTAAACCAAAACTTGAAACTTTACAAAACTGGGTGAAAACATGTTTCAGATGACTCTTAACAAGCATGCAAAGTTTCGTGGAGATCGGACCATAGGTGGCGCTATAACAGTAAAAATAGCTCTCAAAAACACTATATTTGTATAGAAAATTACCTAGCATTGTTGAGCATGTTCATAATTCAAATAAAACACTACTTCTTTATATTATTTAATAGGTCTCCTTATTCTGAGCAACTTTGCCTCTAGGATTAATGCTGTCAATCAAATCGTTCATTAAATATTAATAAATATGTCAAAAACCTTGTTTTGCGAACTAGTCTCTGGTTTTTTTCTCAACCTCGATCAAACCACTGTAGTAATAATCTATGGACGCTCTAGATCAATAATTATCAAAAAAAGTGGAATTTTGTCCTTTGGTTAGCTAGAATTAGCTCATTTAAAAATGGGGCCTGGCCACATATAACCAAAGGCCTATAAAACCTGAACGAAAATCCAAAACTTTACAAAACTGGGTGAAAACATGTTTCAGATGACTCTTAACAAGCATGCAAAGTTTCATGGAGATCGGACCATAGGTGGCGCTATAACAGTGAAAAAGGCCTCAAAACACAGTATTTCTAAGGTAAATGACCTCAAATCAATGCAGTACTATTCTCTAGACTCTCTAGATCAATAATTATCAATAAACAGTTGAACATGTGTGTGTGTGTGTTTCTGTGAGCCTGTTGTCCATTTTCGATGTGTTTCACTGTCAGCTATGAATCAAGGTTGGCCTAAACCATAAAAGCACACCCTGATGCCCTCAAAGCAAGAACCCCGCTTAATGCTGCTCGCAGCTTTAATTATTATTATTATTATTATTATTATTATTATTATTCCACCCTAAAACTGAACGTGCAGCCTAAACCGTAAGGGCGAGAGAGCTGAAATTTGGTCAGATTGTAGTAGTCGTGGCGGGAACGAGTAATCCAAAGGCTCGCCCCTATCGGCTAATAGGGGGCGCTACAGAGCAAAATACTAGATTTTCAGACATTTTGGCCATAGCTCGTAAACCGATAGTCGAAAATTCAAAAACTTTACATTTTTGGAATCCTTGGGTCAATCGAATGAAAATGGCTATCTCCGATTTCATTTGCGCCTGGATAGTTTTTCCGCCATTTTGAAATTTGTCCAAAACCTACTTTTGCGAACTAGTCCTAGGTTTTTCGCCCGATCGGAACCAAACCACTGCAGAAATGTTCTCTGTCAAGTGAATATCAATAATTATCGAAAAAAAGTTGAAATTTCAACTCACGTTCGCAAAGGGGCGTAAACACATTCGAAAGAGGCGGGGCCAATTTCACTTAAATAGCTATAACTCTTGAACGGAATGAGATATCTTCACCAAACTCAGGACACATGTTAATGAGATTATTCTTTGGTCAAATAAAAAAAATTGCGCAGCTTAGCCACTTGGTGGCGCTATAAGATTGGAAAAACTGTAACGAGTAAACCGGTGGTCCGATTAACTTGAAATTTGGTATAGAGTATCTCTGTCCGAAGGGGAACAAAAGGCTTTAAGGACATTTGCATATCTCAAAAAACATGGCCGCCATTGGCCAAACAATTGTAAACACCTATTAGACAAGGTTAGCAGAGGTCAATCAGAACGAAACTCTTTGGGCATGTTCAACTCATGGCCCTTAAGGTCTGTAAGAATTTTGAAAGAAATCGGCCACTAGTTGGCGCTAATTTGTTTTTTTGGCTCTGTAATCACGTGGTGTTTTACATATCCACACAATATGCATATCGTTTGATAGGTCTTGTCATAATGAGCAACTTTGCCTCTAGAACCATTAGTGTCAATCAAATCGTTCATTAAATATTCACAAATTTGTAAAAACCTACTTTTTCGAACTAGTCTCTGGTTTTTTTCTCAATCTCGATCAAACCACTGCAGTAATAATCTCTGGACTCTCTAGATCAATAATTATCGAAAAAAAGTGGAATTTTGTCCTTTGGTTAGCTTTAATTGGCTCATTTACAAGAAGTGGGCGTGGCCACATAAACCCAAAGGCCTATAAAACCTAAACCAAAACTTGAAACTTTACGAAAGTTGGTGAAAACATGTGTCAGATGACCCTTAACAGCCATGCAAAGTTTCATGGCGATCGGACCATAGGTGGCGCTATAACAGTAAAAGAAGCCTTCAAAAACACAATATTTCAATTGTACTTAAACGTAAATTGTAAAAAAACGTTCATATTTTCAAACATACACATAATCTTTACATCATATGATAGAACACTGCATTCTGAACAACTTTGTCTCTGGGAGTACTTCCATCAATCAAAGTGTTATTTAAATATTCTCAATTATGTTAAAAACCTACTTTTGCGAACTAGTCCTAGGTTTTTTGCCCGATCGGAATCAAACCACTGCAGAAATGTTCTCTGGCAAGTGAATATAAATAATTATCGAAAAAAAGTTTAAATTTCATCTCAGGTTCGCAAAGGGGCGTAAAAATGTTCGAGAGAGGCGGGGCCAATTTCACTTAAATAGCTATAACTCTTGAAAGGAATGAGATATCTTCACCAAACTCAGGACACATGTGTATGACATTGATTTGTGGTCAAATAAAATTTTTACCCATATTCGCCACTTGGTGGCGCTATAATATTGGGAAAACTGTAACGCATAAACCGTTGGTCCGATTTACTTGAAATTTGGTATACATTATCTTTGTCCGAAGTGGAACAAAATACTATAAGGACATTTGCATATCTCAAAAAACATGGCCGCCATTGGCCAAACCATGTTAAACACATATTAGACAAGGTTAACAGAGGTTAACAGAGGTCAATCAGAACTAAACTCTTTGGGCATGTTCAACTCATGGCCCTTAAGGTCTGTAAGAATTTTGAAAGAACTCGGCCACTAGTTGGCGCTAACGAGATTTTATGGCTCTGTAATCACGTGTCGTTTAACTTATCCACACAATATGCATATCATTTTATAGATCTCCTCATGATGAGCAAATTTGGCCCATGGCACAATGCTCTCAATCAAATCGTTCATTAAATATTAATAAATATGTCAAAAACCTACTTTTACGAACTAGTCTCTGGTTTTTTTCTCAACCTCGATCAAACAACTGCAGTAATAATCTCTGGACTCTCTAGATCGATAATTATCGAAAAAAAGTGGAATTTTGTCCTTTGGTTAGCTAGAATTAGCTCATTTAAAAAGGGGGCCTGGTAACACATAACCAAAGGCCTATAAAACTTTTAAAAAATCTTGAAACTTTATGAAAGTTGGTGAAAACATGTTTCAGATGACTCTTAACAAGCATGCAAAGTTTCATGGAGATCGGACCATAGGTAGCGCTATAACAGTGAAAAAGGCCTCAAAACACAGTATTTCTAAGGTAAATGACCTGAAATCAATGCAGTACTATTCTCTAGACACTCTAGATCAATTATTATCAATAAACAGTTGAACATGTGTGTGTGTGTGTGTTTCTGTGAGCCTGTTGTCCATTTTCGATGTGTTTCACTGTCAGCTATGAATCAAGGTTGGCCTAGACCATAAAAGCACACCCTGATGCCCTCAAAGCAAGAAGCCCGCTTAAATGCTGCTCGTTATTATTATTAGGGGTTCTTGCACGAAGTGCAGAATCCCTATTGTAATTGTTAAGATTTTTATTATTTTTATTATTCCGCTTCTGCCGTAAAACGCAACGTGCAGCCCAAACCGTAAGGCCTAGAAACTTGAAACTTTGCCAATAGGTAGACCAAAAATCGAGGAGAGGTTATCAAATTCTCAGCCCAATTGGCCCATAGGTGGCGCTATAGCGACCACCGACGCGAAACGAGTCATAACTCATAAACCGCTTATCGTAGAATCAAGTGTCTTATATCCCTGTAATCCTGGGCTCAATCAAAACAAAATGGCTATCTCCGATTTCATTTGCGCCTAGATAGTTTTTCCGCCATTTTGAAATTTGTCCAAAACCTACTTTTGCGAACTAGTCCTAGGTTTTTCGCCCGATCGGAACCAAACCACTGCAGAAATGTTCTCTGGCAAGTGAATATTAATAATTATCGAAAAAAAGTTAAAATTTCAACTCACTTTCGAAAAGGGGCGTAAAAACAATCGAAAGAGGCGGGGCCAATTTTACTTAAAGAGCTATAACTCTTGAATGGAATGAGATATCTTCACCAAACTCTGGAAACTTATTTATGACATAATTCTTTGGTCAAATAAAAAAAATTGCGTAGCTTTGCCACTTGGTGGCGCTATAACATTGGAAAAACTGTAACGCATAAACCGTAGGTCCGATCAACTTGAAATTTGGTATACAGTATCTCTGTCGGAAGGGGAACAAAAGGCTATAAGGACATTTGCATATCTCAAAAAACATGGCCGCCATTGGCCAAACAATTTTAAACACCTATTAGACAAGGTTAGCAGAGGTCAATCAGAACGAAACTCAGTGGGCATGTTCCACTCATTGTTCTAAAGGTCTGTAAGAATTTTGAAAGAAATCGGCCACTAGTTGGCGCTAATTTGATTTTTGGCTCTGTAATCACGTGGTGTTTTACTTATCCACACAATATGCATATCATTTGATAGCTTGTCTCATAATGAGCAACTTTGCCTCTAGAACCATTGTTGTCAATCAAATCGTTCATTAGATATTCACAAATTTGTAAAAACCTACTTTTACGAACTAGTCTCTGGTTTTTTTCTCAATCTCGATCAAACCACTGCAGTAATAATCTCTGGACTCTCTAGATCAATAATTATCGAAAAAAAGTGGAATTTTGTCCTTTGGTTAGCTATAATTGGCTCATTTAAAAAGTGGGCGTGGCCACACAAACTCAAAGGCCTATAAAACCTAAACCAAAACTTGAAACTTTACGAAAGTTGGTGAAAACATGTGTCAGATGACCTTTAATAGCCATGCAAAGTTTCATGGCGATCGGACCATAGGTGGCGCTATAACAGTAAAAATAGCTCTCAAAAACACTATATTTGTATAGAAAATGACCTCAAATTGTTGAGCATGTTCATAATTCACATAAAACACTACTTCTTTATATTATTTAATAGGTCTCCTTATTCTGAGCAACTTTGCCTCTAGGATTAATGCTGTCAATCAAATCGTTCATTAAATATTAATAAATATGTCAAAAACCTACTTTTACGAACTAGTCTCTGGTTTTTTTCTCAATCTTAATCAAACCACTGCAGTAATAATCTCTGGACTCTCTAGATCAATAATTATCGAAAAAAATTGAAATTTGTCCTTTGGTTAGCTTTAATTAGCTCATTTAAAAATGGGGCCTGGCCACATATAACCAAAGGCCTATAAAACCTGAACGAAAATCCAAAACTTTACGAAACTGGGTGAAAACATGTTTCAGATGACTCTTAACAAGCATGAAAAGTTTCATGGAGATCGGACCATAGGTGGCGCTATAACAGTGAAAAAGGCCTCAAAACACAGTATTTCTAAGGTAAATGACCTCAAATCAATGCAGTACTATTCTCTAGACTCTCTAGATCAATAATTATCAAAAAAACAGTTCAACATGTGTGTGTGTGTTTCTGTGAGCCTGTTGTCCATTTTCGATGTGTTTCACTGTCAGCTATGAATCAAGGTTGGCCTAAACCATAAAAGCACACCATGATGCCCTTAAAGCAAGAAGCCCGCTTAATGCTGCTTGCAGCTTTAATTGTGATTGTTTTTTTTTGTTGTTTTTTTTTTACTTACATTTTAAAATGTAATGCAAGTACTTATTTTTTGGAATCATACATAATCCAGTTCACTTGTAATCAGTTGCTACACAGCACCAGAGCTGGATTACCTAATCACATTCCAAAAATGAAGCACTTGTAATGAGATTAAATTAAATTATTTAATACTCTGAATTAGACTATAGTTACTTAGTTATTGATTACACTATTACATTTTTTTTTCTTAAACAAATTCTGGACATAGTGGGTCCATATCGTTTGACTCTGATAAATTGCTGCTTAGAAACGTCTCAGATTACGTATGTAACCATGGTTCCCCGAGTGGGGAACGAGACACTGCGTCCCCTAGGGGTCGCTATGGGGGAACGTCGTCAGCATGACCCGTGCTTGAAGTATACATATATAAAAACACCACTTGTTGGCCGGCGACAGCCTATGACGTCACTACCGGCGCGACCACAATATAAGGGACGCCGGGAGAATACATAATTCTTCTGAAGCTTGCGTCCGAAGCATGGCCCAAAGCCTAGGGGACGCGGTGTCGTTCCCCACTCGGGGAACCATGGTTATACGTAAACTGAGGCGTTCCCTTCATGGGAACTTCGAACTGCGTCCCCTAGGGGTCGCTATGGGAACGTTATACCTGCGCCCACCATACTGAGGGAGTGCAAGCCAAATTCACGCAGGAGGCGAGCACTAGTCAACTCTACCATTTGGCGCAGGGAGTTGCACCTGTGGACGGTTGATGCTGTCAGTGACATTATCCCTTTGGCCAAAAACCCGAGCTGCATACCTGAAGTACTTACCTGCTAGGTGCCGGGATTACGGACCCAGGGTAGAGCTCACAGGTTTGGAATCAGTCTTTTTAGAAAGATTCCTTTAAGGGGATAGGGCCAAGTACCCAGTGGTAGCCACTAGGTCCTGGCCGTCACCAGGGCTACCGCTTGCTCTGCACGAGCTTGCTGAGGAGTTGTCTTAACAGACCCCTTGGTAGCATTACCCTTTTAAACCAAAATATTGGGTTACAGGAGTGGGGCTCAAGGCACAAAGCGGGCTTGACCAACTCAAGTGAGGGCACAGCTGTGGCGTAACCCTACCCTATGGGATTTTTAGAAAGAACGCAGAACATACTATGTGCGAACTTACCACTGGGTGGATTTTTAGAAAGTGCCCAAAGTCTAGCGTGTGCACTTACCATAACATGGATTTTAGAAAGAACGCAGAACACTTGATGTGCGATCTTACCACTGAGTGGATTTTAGAAAGTGCCCAGTGCTTTAGCGTGTGCACTTATATATATATATATATATATATATATATATATATATATATATTGTTTTATTTACGTTCTATGCTCGGGGAACTAGATACTCAGAAGGGAGCGGCATGCTCATAGATGACCCTCTATGGTGAGGGGAGCAATGCTAGCTCGACCCACAAGGCGAGCGATCTACACCGAACTCTGGAAGTGGAGAAACTTCAGATGCTCAAACAGGAGTGGCATGCTCATAGGTGACCCTCTATGTGAGGGGAGCAATGCTAGCTCTACCAATAGCGAGCTCTGGAGAGTGGAGAACTCATTCTTGAGAGGGAACTCAAACACTCAGGAGTGGGGCCCAAGGCACAAACCGGGGCCTGAAAATCTGCTTTACATGGATCTTAAATCTACTTTTAGAAAGTAATTGACAAGTTATACTACTTATTACATTTTAAGTAGGGTAACTTGTAGTCTGTAACCTATTACATTTCCAAAGTAACCTTCCCAACACTGTCTATAAGTCACTAAATGGTATGGCTCCTTCATATATCTCTGATTTATTGATTGAGCACAATGTAACCAGATCCCTTCGGTCCTCTAACCAGATACTCTTGTTTATCCCTAAGACGAGGCGGAAGTGTAGGGGTGATCAAGCTTTTGCTACAAGACTCTGGAATGATTTGCCCATTTTAATTAGAATGGCTTCATATGTGGCTATTTTAAATCTAAATTAAAACCTATCTGTTCGATAAGGTTTTTTATCCTGGTTGAAGTACTTTTTTATCCTTGTCCCATGTTTTTGTTGCATGTTATGATGTATTACTGTTTTATTTTTTTATTGCTGTTTTTAGTTATTCTATTGTAAAGCACATTGGTCAACTCTGGTTGTAGTAAATAGAACTATATAAATACAATTGCCATATTATGTACACAATGTATTCATAATTTGTTAAATTCTCCCTAATTTTTCTTGTTCATATTTTACATTTTATTTTCTAAAATAGCCTACCACCACTAATACACATTCAGAAAGTCTTCCAGTTTTGTGAAAATTCCCACAAAGACTATAGTCACTTATTATACTATAGTCAGGTGGCATTATTCACATTATTTCTTATTTACATGGAATACAGGCATTTCCAAACTTGTTTGCCAAATGGTAATTATTTAAGGTAATAAGTTAGTGTGTGTGTGTGTGTGTGTGTGTGTGTGTGTGTGTGTGTGTGTGTGTGTGTGTGTGTGTGTGTGTGCATGTTTATGTGGTTTATGAGGACACAAATTTGTATAATGACATGGGTATGACATAGGTATTACAAGGAGAAGGTGATTTATGAGGACATTTTCAGTGTCCCCATAATTTATAATGCTTGTTAATCATACAGTGTGCGTTTTTTGGGGGGAAAGTAGAAATGCACCGTCTCCTGTGAGGGCTAAGTTTAGGTGTAGGGTAGGTGTAGGGCAATAGCACTTACAGTTTGTACAGTATAAAAACCATTACGCCTATGGAGAGTCCCCGTAAACCATAAAAACCAACATGTCTGTGTGTGTGTGTGTGTGTGTGTGTGTGTGTGTGTGTGTGTGTGTGTGTGTGTGTGTGTGTGTATGTGTGGTTTATGAGGACACAAATTTGTATAATGACATAGGTATTGCAAGGAGAAAGTAATTTATGAGGACATTTTCAGTGTCCCCATAATTCCAAAGGCTTATAAATCATACAGAATTAGTTTTTCTGATAAAGTAAAATTGCACAAAGTTTCCTGTAGGGGGTAGTATTTGGTGTAGTGTTGTTGTTGTTGTAGGGTGATAGAAAATACGGTTTGTACAGTATAAAAACCATTACGCCTATGGAGAGTCTCCATTAACCATAAAAAACAATGTGTGTGTGTGTGTGGAGGGGGAGTGTGTATGTATATATATATATATATATATATTAGTGAGTGTTTTATTTTGATTGATGTTACGTAAAATTTTTCATTGCTATGATTGAATTAATTATTTGCTTTTCATTAAACTCATCAAACCCCCTGCACTTCCTTCACAAACCACAATTTGGGAAATATTGATGTAATGTCATGTATTTTGGAATCAGTAACAGACTACAATTTGTAAGTAATCTATGTACTACCAAACATCCAGAGTTTTTTTACTCTAAAGTGCTTGCTGGATTGTAGTTTGATAGAAGATCTGTTAATCTGTAAATTATGATAATATGTTTTGCCCTGGTAAGAACTTTAACAGTTAGCTAAAAGTTGCTAAAAGCTTTCTGATTGGCTGAACTGTTCTTGTATGAGATTTTTGTTTGTTTGTAATAACAAATAATCTGTTCTCAAAAGACCAAGATCATTTAAAAGAGTAAATATTTTTTAGTAATATTTCATGCTTTCAACTTTAAAAGATTGTCATTCACTGTAAAACTGCTTATCCTCTCTTAACATTTCTGCAAGAATATTGCACCTACCGTCTTACAATTTCACATCCATAAATTATTGTTTTATTCCGCCTTTGTTTCAGAAATGAATTATGGGCCAGGCACACATTCACACAGCTACAGAATCACCCCAGCATGCACAAATGCACTCAGAAGAAAACTCTAACACTAATTCAGTCGGATGTGTCCTTTGTGGGAGCTGTGGTGAAAGTGTGACTTATTTATTCCCTCTGAAGATGATTTCTCCTCTTCCCTCTCCCTCCCTTTTTGTGTTGTGAGTGAGGGATGAAGGTGCAGAGGGAAGGAGATTAAAACAGTTTTTTTTACTGTCCCTGTGGAGGTTTGGGAGGTGTGCTGAGAGGGCAGAGTTTTCACTGAATGCTGTCGCTGTTGCATTATTTATGGCCTTGTGCGCTCCCATTATCTGAGTGTGCACCCTTCACTGCAGCCAACTTCCACCCAAAACACACCTCCGTGTGTGTGTGTGTGTGTGTGTGTGTGTGTAGAGGCGGACCAAGATAAATGCATGTGCCTGTTATGTGAACAAATGTGTTGTTCCTGTGTTTGTATTCTGTGATTAGGTTGTTTGTGGTGTGATCTACAGACCATTATTTCCTTGTTAGAATTACATTATGCGCACTTGTATTTATTTTGTCCCTATTTTTTATTTAATACTTTATTTGCAACTCCTAAAATCTAATACAGCACATTTTGTTTGATGAGTCGAGAATCGTTTAAATCAATCTCAACACCCGTTTGGCCATTGCCTTAAAGGGATATTTCACCCAAAAATGACCAATTGTGTCATCATTTATTCACCCTTGTGCTGCTCCAAACCTGTATTAATTTCTTTCCTCAGTGATACACTAAAAAGGATATTTTAAATAATGTCAACAGCCAAGTAGTTTTGGTTATTATAATTAATTTTCATTGTAGGTTTGGACAACATAAGAGTGAGTGAATTATGAATGTATTTTCATTTTTGGATGAACTGTCCCTTTAAGACTGAAGGCTGAAGACATGTTACATTACATATTCAAAAGTATTTTATTTTATTGTTTACATCTGAGTAGTTTAATTTTCAAGGATGAATGATGGTCATAAATTAATTAACTTTTTTAACCATTATTCTTTTTTTCTCAAACTATGGTTTATCTTTTCTTTTCTTTTTTCTTTTTCAAGTTGAAATATGAAATAATCTTATTTGAGCAAAACAATTAACATCTCACATTTTAAATAAACTTCACAAAACATCAAAACACTACAAAGAGTTGAAATAAATTAAATATAACTCATATTTGGGTTGGAGACATCAATAAGCTTAAATTTATCGAGATAAGCAGATGTTTTCTTTTTAATTTATTTATTTTCTTCTTTTTTATGCATTCGGGTGCTCAGCTTCCCATATCCTTTGATGGTTTATCTTTATTTATTCATTTATACAGAAACCTAAGTAATTCTGTAAGATGCTGTTTAAATGATAAATTCATATAATGAATTGATAAACTCATTTTTGTAAGCCCATATTTCACTTTTAAAAAGCTTCTTCAATTGTCTTTTGTAGTATTGTGTGCTCTTATCAAGATCATTTTCACTGTATAGGGTTCTTGATACATGCTACATGATTCTTTGGAAATTAAAAAGTTTTCATTGTTGGTTCTTCATTTTTGGTTTCTTGTTTCTTTGAAGAACTAGTACGTACAGCAAACTAAATAATAAGAAGCTCTTTGTGGAAGGTTCTATGATGTGAGACTGTTTTTCTTATCTATGAAGCTTTGTTTATATGAGTGTATACTGGCAGTAAAAAAAAATTATCTAAACCATGTTCTAATGATTATTACATTTGCAGGCCCATATGAATCTGTAGAGTACAGCTGAATATAAAAAAAGGTGAGCAGAGGGGAGAAGCTCAGGGGAGAAGAGCTGCTGAGTCACTTTAATGTTTTGGTCGCTTGCATTTTTGAACACCATAAGAATAAGGGTGTGGTCTGAAAAGAATCATCAGAAGAACTCATTGGTTTTCCAAGGTATCCTAGAGCACTGTTTGCTAGTGCTGTTTAGTCATAGTCAAAAATAAAATATACAGTCATCCAGTTAAATTAATTTAGCATTAGCATTAACTTTTCAAAGGCTTCTCCTAGGAATATGCATCTTCACACACTCTATGGTGCATTAGATGCTGCAGAGCTATTATATTTTAATTTGACAACAACCTCTAACTCTCCTTTTCTCCTTTTTCGCACCCCAGACTTCAACATTTCCGGGAGAGATCTATTATTACGGTTACAGAAAATAACCGAGGCAGCACAATGCTTCAGCGCAATGTACACAATGATACTTTGCCAATGAAATTCATAGAAAACTAAATGTAGGCTACTTCCAATAATACCATGTTGCTGCCATTATACACTGTGTAATGGTTGGAAAAAGCAATGGTAATTTCCTGCCAGAAGATTGTCCATTAATTTAACATACATTTACGTCCATATATATATATATATATATATATATATAGTGTTTTTTTTTACTAAGCTCAGATACGCTTTATTTGTCACATACACAATTATACAGATTATAACCAGCAGTGAAATGTGTTCTCTGCATTTAACCCATCCAAGTGCACGCACACTTGGAGCAGTGGGCAGCCAATGCTGCGGCGCACGGGGAGCAGTTGGGGGTTCGGTGCCTTGCTCAAGGGTCTCACCTCAGTCCTGCCGGAGCCGAGATTCGAACCCACAACCTCGGCTTACAAGTCCAACGCTCTATCCTTTAGAGCCACGACTGCCCCAAGACCTGACACTGACACAATTTTCATAATTTCAGCTCTGTATGCCACCTGAACAAAATTAAAAATAAAACAATCAAGATGGAATTGAAGTCAGACTTTTAAGCTTTAATTCAAGGGGTTGAACAAAAACATAACACAAAATGCATTTTCAGGGGCTCAGAGGACAAATAAATATAAATCACAAATAAAAATGTTCATTTTTTAATATTTTGTTTAGAGTCCTTTGCAGTGTTTGAATTGTGTCAAAGCTCTTGGGGGGTCCCCCTTACCAGATCCCCCCCGTACCCGTCCCCGTCCCCTAAACAAAAAAATTAAAATAAATAAATATGACCCCGTTATCGTTGAAAGAAACTAATTCTAAAATAAAAGCTTATTTTATGATGATCAGTGAATTATGTGTACCAAACAATCACTAAACAAAACAATTATTAAAAATCTAGCCTCAGGGGCGTAGCCATCATTTCAAAAATGGGGGGGACGGAATGTCTAGTGTTTTTTTTTCCAGCTAACCCTTGTCTAATTGACAGGTTTTATTTTTAATCATACATTTTTGCTTAATAGGCTTTATGATTATATTATTATATATGATTATAAAACAGAAAGAAAGAAAGAAAGAAAGAAAGAAAGAAAGAAAGAAAGAAAGAAAGAAAGAAAGAAAGAAAGATGTTATTCCATGCAGCTTTATTTCCCCCCATATAATTAACACCAAAACTTAATAATTATTCAACAAGAGCAATAAGCAGAGTCACTCAACATTGTGCAACACTATTCGGATACCACATGCCAACTTGCACTGCTTGACTTTTTCGTAAAAAAGGAGTGAAGAGTTTTTATGCCCCTTTGAACTCATCGCAAATTCTATGAATGTTGGATGCAGCGCGGGACCGCGGGTGCGAGCTAGGGCGTGTCGGTGACTGATTGCCATGGAAACGTAAACATCACGTATAGACTATCTTGTCTCTTTGAATTTTAAATCATTCTGCATTTATATATATTGCTCCATTAAAATCTCAAAATTTCGAGAACACAACTGTCAAATGAAAAAGTGCGGGGGACGAATTTACTTTTTATAAAAAGTGAGGGGGACACATCCCACCGTCTCCCGCGTAATCTACGCCCCTGTCTAGCCTAGGAGTGTGCGATATATGATATCTCTGTATTTTCTGGAATTTTATCGTTAACGATAATCAGACAATCTTTTCCTGAGTATGTGGCGCTGCAGGACTGCCATGGACAGATGACTCCTAAAGTTTTGGATAACCTATTCTTCATATTCTGTCATTTCAAAATGAATCTTTGCAATGCAGAGAAAACACAGAATCTGCATCTGAAGAGGTGTTTAGATGTATTTATTTACACTCTGTTTAATGCAGCACATTAATGCATTTAACCTGCAGTTACAAATGCATAAATATTATTTTGATATTTTAATCCTAAAACGTTGAATACTGATATTTGAAATTATAAAAAAAAATTAAAAGGTAGCCTACTTTAAATGTGAAATTAATACCGCCAGTAGGCAGCAGCAAGTCACTGTTAATTAATGAGTCATTGCAATTGAACCGAATCATTTAAATGGTTGATTCATTCAGGAACAAATCACTGTCAGGTTGCTCAGAGACTCAAAACAGGACCATATTTGCTGGCGAAATAAAGCAAAAAAATTGGCAGTATGGTGTTTAAAACATAATTATAATAATATAACGTGGTTATTGAACTGTTGTATAGGCTAAAATGAATATCACATTTGTGATTTTTGCGGAAAAAATTGTTTCACTCTTTGTGAGATTAACTGTATATGAAATTATATAAATATATACATTTTCTGCCCCATTTATTAAATTTTGGCAGCATTCTAAATTCGTTATATTACACTAAATTATGCAGTGAAAGAGCACACTCTAAATGAGCACAGTCACTCTAGTTAGTGTTTAAGCACTCATAACTCCTCTTATTGTCATGGTGCACAAAAAGGGGAGGAACACAAAGACGAGGAGTAAACTCAAAATAACAGTCTTTAATATAAACAAGGCAGGGCAAGGCAAGGCTGACACAGACAGGAACACTGGGAGTAACAAGTAGACCAGACAACACTAACTAAACAGACAGCAACTTAAATATACAGGTTAATTACAGACAATAACTAAAACACAGCTGAACAGAATTAAACGATAATCAGACTAGACGAGGACAGGAAACAAACCAAATATGGACACAAGAGGGAAACACATAACACACACGACACAGGACTGACACTTATAACCTGTAGGATAAATTAATCTCTTATTTGTATTGTACATACATCTGCACTTGATGCTTATGATGAGGGAAATTTGCAAGTTTCAGTCTAAACAAAATTCAGCAATAGCTAATCTGAATGCCTCTGATTGGCCTCTGCATTCTTAAACTCAACATAATCGTGTGTGATTGGTTACAATGAGCAATACTGTAAAAATGTGTAAAAATAGAATACGATGTAACATGAGCTATTTTTTGTTTAAATGTAATACAGCAATCGAATCCTTTCATTTAATTTACATTTTCACTAGTTTCATGTTTCAGGTAGGCCTAGGCTATTATAGTTTTATTGAAAAACCAGGGGACCCCCTCCCCAAGTATATTTTTTGGGTGTTACGGGGGTACCAATGCTTATGGGAGGTCTGGAACCCCCAGCCCCCCAATTCAAGCACTGATCCCCCCAATAATGTTCCTGCCATGTCTCTGATGGATTTTCTTTGTTTTGAAGCCTATCAATTGTCTGTTTCACTTGAATGGAGAGATCCTTTGACCGCATGATATGGGTTCATAGCAACAGCTTCCAAATGCAAATGGCACACTTAGAATCAACTCCAGAACTTGTACCTGCTTAATTGATTTAGAAATAACGAAAGAACAGCCCACACTTGTCTATGAAAAAGTTTTGGAGTCAACTGTCCAATTACTTATGGTCCCTTGAAAAAGGGGGAGGTACATATTAAAGAGTTGTAATTCCTTTTTCTTTCCTTCAATTTTGATGAGAATAACCTCATATTACAACTAATAGCGTGCACTTTAAACCCATATTCATTATATAACTGTAACTCCAATATGTCTTGGTCAGCAGCTAAAACAATACAAATGTTGCCTGTGTCCAAATATTCTCCAAAATCTCCAGTCTTTGCATTCGTGCATTTATACAGGTACATCTAAAAAAAATTGAATATGGTGAAAAACTGAGAGACTTAGGAGGAGCTTCTTCCCCAAGGCCATCAGGTTTACTTTTCAGATTAAAGTAAATTATGCATTTAATTTGGAAATCAAGGTCCCAGAGTCTGGAGGAAGAGTGGAGAGGCACAGAATCCATGTTGCTTGAAGTCCAGTGTGAAGTTTACACAGTCAGTGATGATTTGGGCTGCCATGTCATCTGCTGGTGTTTGTCCACTGTGTTTTCTGAAGTCCACAGTCAACGCAGCCATCTACCAGGATATTTTAGAGCACTTCATGCTTCCTTCTGCTGACAAGCATTATGGAGATGCTGATTTCATTTTGCAGCAGGATTTGGCACCTGCCCACACTGCCAAAGGTACCAAAAGCTGGTTCAATGACCAAGGTGTTGGTGTGCTTGATTGGCCAGCAAACTCGCCTGACCTGAACCCCATAGAGAATATGGGGTATTGTCAAGAGGAAGATGAGAGACACCAGACCCAACAATGCAGATGACCCGAAGGCCGCTATCAAAGCAAAAGTATTACTGTGATGCAAAGCAGAATTTTCTTCATCATTACTCCAGTTTTCAGTGTCACGTGATCTTATAGAAATCATTACATTTTTTTGACTCGCAAGAAACATTTCTGATTATTATCAATGTTGAAAACTATTTTGCTGCTTCATATTTTGTGTGGAAATGGTGATACACTTTATTTTTCATGATGTTTGATTAATATAAACTTTAATAAACAGCATTTATCAAATATATTAATTAAATGTGTTAATGCATTTATTAAATATAAATCATTGTAAATGTCTTCACTCACTTTTTATCACTTTGATGCATAAATAAAAATATAAATTTCTCTCTTTTTTTAAATCTTATACAAATGTTTGAGTTTGTAACATTGTTTCCACAAAAATATTAAGCAGCAAAACTGTTTTGAACATTGATAATAATGATAAATGTTTCTTGAGCAGCAAATCAGCATATTATAATGACTTCTGAAGGATTATGTGACACTGAAACTGCTCTTTGTAAACAATAACATATTTATAAATCTTTCTAATGACAAATGTTGCGTGTCCAAATGTAAATTAAAGCACCTCAAACCAAGCAAATCAAAAGTAAACACAGTACTGTAACAGCAGACATGTAGCGTGTCAGATTTCAGCCTATTATATAATTACATCACAACCGTTGGGAGTTTTATGCCAGCACTAGCAATCTCAAATTATCACCGCCATTCATAAAAAGTGACCGGGTCTAGTAACACGCTTCTCTCTACCTCACGACGTTCTGTTAATAAGCTCTCTGCACAATTAATCTCTTATTTACATCTTATCTACCTGCTGTTATAATGAGAGGATTCACAAGCTTGCAGAACTCCGCACCTGACAAAAACTCGCCATTTTGAGTGATGAGTGAACATTTAATGCTCTCCATAACACAAATACATACTGGTGCATTTGCCAAATATGTTTCTCGAATATCAGACGGGCCCTCCTGATTCCCCGGGGCCCTAAGCAGCCGCTTACCTCGCCTATCGGTTAAGTCCGCCCCTGATTATAGGGTCATTCATTCCATGTCAACTCAACCAAAGATTTTTGATTTTGCTAATATTTCTTTCTGAACAAAGATAAACATGTAAAGGGATGAAAGACAGAATATTAAATATCATGGATGAATATTTATGGAGTAATACACTATTTTGCAGAGGGGAAGTCAAAATAGCAATTTTCACCTGAGATTCAGTGCCACATTACAGGGGGTTAAAAATTATTTCAGAAAGATGGCAACATTGTAATGTTTTGATGTTAATGTTTTGTTGTTGTTGTTATTGTTGTTTTTACACAGAGATTGGTAGTACAATCTGTTGACTTTTGCAATCTTTGTTGCTTATGTGCCAAAGGTAACCATAAAAAATAGGGAGAGAGTACTTTTCAAGTTTTTCTCCAAAGTTTGTCGCCCTGTAACTCAAATAAGTATATCTTAGATATCGTATACATTAAGATAATGCCCTTTTAGATATTGAGTTTTAACAAACTTCCCTTTTGCCATCTTCGTTAAAATGCCCTCTACACAATAGTGGATTACTCTTTCATCACTATACATGTTTATCTTTCCTCAGAAAAAAAATATTAGCAAAATCTGAAATTTGAGCCAGGGACCTCTGGTTGAGTTGACACGGAATGACCCTATTTTCATATACCATGAAAACATGGTACTACCATGGTTTCATGTCTAAAATATCCAGGTAGTTTTTAGTGTAAGATGCTATGCTCATGAAAATAAAGGTACGAAAATCACATTTTCACAGCAGTTCCATAGGAAAACCATTTTTGGATCCCAAAAGAACCTTTCAGTCAACAGTTATAAACAAACATTATTTTCATAACCATTATTTTAATAATCTAAAAAAAAATGCCACTATAAAGACGCTTTTGGAAGGCTTTCATGAATGTTAAAGGTTGTTCAGGGAGCCATAGTCAATAACATTTATTTTTAGACTGATGCTTTACAAGCAGGCTAAATGTTAGGTCTCGTCTTAAGGCTGGAATATACTACATGACTTTTCAAATCTGAACAGATTTTTAAAACACTAGGCATCATACACTACGTCTTTATAAATGGTGACAAAGGAAAACTGGGCATCATATACTAAATGACTGAAGATCATACACTACCAGACTTTAAAGTTGTTCTGATCACAATGAACTCACACAGAAATGTGCGCCTTGTTGCTAGGAAACGCATGACAAATGAAAACATATGTGTTCTAAAATCGGCTGAAAATATCAAACATGTTTGATATCCTTTGACTGGATAGAATCAAAGCTAAAAAAGAAGCTAAAAAAAATCTGTGACCATAATACACTACTTTATTTTCTGTCAGCTGTAATCTGCAGACTGGCTCTGACTTTCCTCAACTAGCGTCAACTTGTTCAGACTGTAAACTCAGGGGAAATCAGGCCAAACATCGCGTAGTGTTTTCCAGGCTTAAGTCACAGAAAAATATTTTTCGTAGTCTTTGTCGACGAAAGTAACACTGCAATGATCACATTGCTCTGCATATATAGTGTAGGCATACTACTTTGTAAGTTCCTCATAACTTTTAAAAATCATATCTAAATTGAACAAGGGCCAATAAAATAAATTTACTGGGCTACATCAGATTCTTTGAATACACAGGCTGCTGTGCATCGGTTCTGATAGGTGTTGTCATTGTGAGTAGTCATCAGGTTATGCTCATAAATGAAGCCTTCTTGTCTCCATGATGGTTTTTCAGCACATTCACAGATAATCCAGCTGCACCTGCCATTTATCAGCTCTGTCAGTGATGCGTGAGGGAGGGAAGTACTGGAGAACAACTACAGAAACAACCCACAGAAGGACACACATTTTGACATGTGAAGCTAAGGAGACACTCTCATAAGGACACATTACACTACAAAATTGTCACTGGGGTGGTATCTTTCAAAGGGTACTAATATGTACCTTTAAGGTACTAATATGCAACTTGTAGGGGTAAATAAGGTACCTTTTTTCTGAGAGTGTACCAACTTATATCTAGCAGCACTAAAATGTAACTCTGGTGGTGCATTCAGTACATTACCTAAAGCATTTTGGGGGTACAATAAAAAAATCAGTCACTACTCACCCTTATGTTGTTCCAAAACCAACATCTAAATCCAGTAAAAGAGCAGTACTCTTGAAATAGCATACATAATTGTCAGTACCATTGTATACCTATATATCAAAGTATGGTCACACTTTATTTTAAGGTCTAATTCTCACCATTAAAAAAAAACATGAACTATGACATTTATTTTCAGTAAACTCTAATTTGTTGCTTATTAATAATTAGTAGTTGTTATGTTTAGGTATGGGTAGGATCAAGGATGTAGAATATGGTCATGTAGAATGTGCTTTATAAGTAGGCTACTTATAAACAGCCAATATGTTAATAAGACAAGCTAATAATAAGCAACTAGTTAATATTGAGAGTTGGTCCCTTTACTAAAGTGTTACCCAAAGTACCATGATATTACAATAAAATGTACCATGTTAGTACATGTTTAAGCCTTTTTCAAATTTTGTTTTTAACCTTGTAAGCAGGAAAAGTTAAGAATCTCTATACTACCATTCAAAATGTTGAGTGTTTTAAATAAATTATTTCATTAATCAATGATGCATTAAATTGGTCAAAAGTGACAATAAATGTATATATAAAGTTATATAATTAAAAGATTTAAATAAATGCTGTTCTGATAAACTTTCTATATTGAGTCATGTTTGCACAAACATATAAGCAGCAAAACTGATTTCAACATTAATAATAATACAGTATGTTTCTTGAGCATCAAATTAGAATATTAAAATTATTTCTGAAATATCTTGCAACACTGAAAACTGGAGGAATGCTGCTGAAAATTAAATTTTAACATCACAGGAATAAACTACAATGAAAACAATATGTATGCAGAATTTTAAATTGCAATAATATTTTACGCCACGCCGCATTGCTGCAGTAATTCAGGCAAAAGGAGCCCCAACTAAGTATTGAGTGCTGTACATGCTCATACTTTTCAGTTGGCCAAGATTTCTAAAAATTATTTATTTGTATTGGTCTTAAGTAATATTCTAATTTTCTGAGATACTGAATTTGGGGTTTTCATTAGTTGTCAGTTATAAACATCAAAATTAAAAGAAATAAACACTTGAAATATATCAGTCTGTGTGGAATGAATGTATACATTATACAAGTTTCACTTTTTGAATGGAATTAGTGAAATAAATCAACTTTTTGATGATATTCTAATTATATGACCACCACCTGTATAATAAATATTCTAAATATTCCGAAATGAGGTGACAATGTCACAAGAATAACATTATAATGTTGCCTTATAAATGTTTCCCTTATGTGTCCTTTATTACTTCCCTAACACTTGCCACAGATTTATATTGGACACTGAGCTTGTATACTTGAGATGGCAAGCATCAACAAGATATTGCTGTAGCAAAATACATCCACTGTGTCTCACATTTTTCCCCCAAAGACCCAATTAGCATCCCTCCAAGAAGTAGGATATTTTAAGCGCAGAGTTTTTGCCCTCTACATTTCTTTCCCAGTAAATGTATCCATCAGTCGATGGCAATAGTGTACTATATAAATATATTACTTATTTCCACATTTGATTCCATACGTTCTATGATGTCAACTTTAAAGGGTTAAAGTATCTTCCAGAATCAGGTTCCAGATTATTTATGGCAAAAGAGAACTTTAGGGTATAAATAGGTCAAATTATTTCTGACAGATTGCAAATGGCTTCAGACTAGTTTACAAACAAGAATTACACATGTGTGAGTGTGTGTTTATAAAAAACACATCTGGTCACTAGCTCTATAGCCGAGAGGATTCTAAAATGTCAGCTTTTTCTTATTGCGAAGGGTCAGCGTTGACTGCCATCCCAGCATTGCGTCTGCAAGCCTTTGATTAAAATTTACTTCTCACATCTCCGCTGAGTACTTTTGCCAAAACAGATAGACAAGCGCCATAGTCATGTTTATTCATACCCACACAAACACGAACATTCCGATGCTTCAGAATTCTAAATATGCAAATTAATTTTCCCACAAGCACTTTAGACGCACAATCTCAAGGCCACTTCAAGCTAATGTTGCCGGCAGTCTCTAAAAGCCAAGCCTTTAAGTGAGACACCATTATCGCAAGCACACCATTTCAGTCTGAATATCAAGCCAAGCATTTTTAGCAGACAAAATTTCAGGGCCAATGAACTTCAGCCAATCCCAAATCGCTGGCAATAACGGAACCATTTGATGTACTCTCTGAATGCCCTGGTAAGGTTGCACTGGCCTATACAGTATTGAAGAATTCATATACATATTGAATTAACACCTGCAGTGTGAGGCAGTAAGACAGGGATGACTGTTTTACATATTTTCCACTTTTTTTTTACTGGGTCAGCAAATCCAGTCTTAGGTTCTCCCAGCAGGAGCCTTTTTTGAGGACTTCCAGTGGGCGATGAGAAGTGATTTCCTGGATGCCCACTGCTTACAGACAGTGCCACACTTAATTAGTTGCCATGTCGTCCCACTTTGGGCACAGGAAGTGAAGGGAATGTGTATGTGTATGTGTGGATGTGTGTGTCTTGATACACTTTCACTGCAGTAGTGGTTTTCCATGCCTGTGGGGAAAATGATAAAGTAATTCCTGAACACTCAGTATGAACACGTGCAGTTCAGACAGAGTACCACCGAGACCAATATTTACCTTGTTTTTCATTCTGTGATTGGTATAGAACTTGATATAGATGTAGACTTCTGGCACTGTTGAGAATGAACTTAAAGTGTAGATACTGTCTTCTAACATTCCAACATAACAAAATTTATTGAACAGAAATATTGTTGATTCGTGTTGCGCTACGTAGATTATTGTTCAGTTGAATGCACTCTTGAAGGACAATGTCTTTCCTCCTAATACCACCTGAATACGACTAGCAAATCATGTTTTTTTTACTGTAATAATGTTACTAAATTATGTTATTGGTTCCTCACCAACATCCTGGAAATATAAAAAAATGTATAGGAATAAGAACTGCAGTATTCGTTGAGTTTTAAATGTTAATATCAACATAGCATTATTGAAAACAATTGAAGAAAAAACTCTATTCTCTAATATTAATGGATAGATTGTGATACCTAAATGTTTTTTTTGTATTATTATTATTATTATTATTATTTTCATCTTATTTTTTCCTAGTTTAGAAATGCTACATTTAACAGAATTTCTCTGTTTTGACTTTGTGGCTTACTCACTCATTTACTTAAACTTTATCAACACTGATAATAATGACAAATGTTATTTGAGCAACAAATCAGCATATTAGTATGATTTCTGAAGTATCATGTGACACTGAATACTGGAATAATGATGCTGAAAATATAGCTATGTATGACAGAAATAAATTAAATTTTAAGATATATTAAAATAGGAATCTATTATTTTTAGATGATAATAATATTTCAAATTATTAATGTAATATAAATATATTAATATAACATTTTAATTACAACATTTTATTGTATTATTAATGGTATTATTATTATTAAATAAATCCACCCTAGGTGAGCATAAGAGACTTCTTTCTTAACATTAAAAATCTTACTGACCCCAAACTTGTGAATGGTATTGTATATAACATTTCTTTCTTTCTTTCTTTCTTTCTTTCTTTCTTTCTTTCTTTCTTTCTTTCTTTCTTTCTTTCTTTCTTTCTTTCTTTCTTTCTTTCTTTCTTTCTTTCTTTCTTTCTTTCTTTCTATATATCTGTATGTCTGTCTGTCTTTTCTGACAGAGAGTAACGCAATTTTAATTCTCTGTATGTACAGTACAAACGGCAGAATTGACAATAAAGCTGACTTTGACTTGACTTTGACAGTGGAGGGCCGGTGTCCTGCAGTGTTTAGCTCCAACCCCAATTAAACACACCTGAAGCTGCTAATCAAGGTCTTACTAGGCATACTAGAAACTTCCCAGCAGGTGTGTTGAGGCAAGATGGGGCTAAAATCTGCAGGACACCGGCCCGCCAGGACCGAGTTTGGGCACCCCTATGCTAAAATGTCAAAGCCTTATCTAGCCTTTTTTCATCATTACCATAACACTCAGTTTCTGTTGGAATATTCCAGTACATGTGATAACAGTAAATGTTATAGCAACTTGTTTTTAATAAATAAATTATATATATATATATTTTTTTTTGCAATACAATTTTTTTCTACAATAATTTTTTACACTAGTAACAAAACGCTTCCGGTTACTAGTGGTCGTAACCACCTTGGTTCCCTGAGAGACGGGAACGAGACATGGCGTAAATGCCCTGGGGACTCCCTTCCTTCCTAACCTACCTGAAATGCAGCAGACCTGAGCAGCGAGCACGGCGGCTTATGTCATGTCTCGTTCCCATCTCTTAGGGAACCGAGGTTACGACTAGATATGTAACGGTTCACAAAATTCCTGGTTCGGTTCGATAGATACAGTGGTGTCACGGTTCGGAACGTTTTGGATACGGGGGGGCGGGGCAATTGGTTAAGTCGCAATGTTGGAAATATATCTGTTTTAAACCATGAAGGCAAGCCAATAGATATCACACAAGCACGCTTTGTACAAGGGTTTGCACACACATGCAAACTAAACGCAAGATTTATGCTGGTGAACATCTTAATCTCAGTCAAATCACTATAAACAGCAAGTGAAAGTAAAAATGGAATGATGGAGTAATAATGGAGCTTTCGGTGTCTGACGCCGCTTATTCTCTCAGAGACAAAGAGAGACGAATCTTGTCAGGGTTGGGCAATGGATGAGAGCAAGGACCCAATTGCAGGAGTATAAACAGGCTTTTTATTAATAATAAATAAAACAAACAAAAACTACCCCATAGGGGAAAAACAGACTGAACAAGGCAGGGCAGGACAGGGCAGGGCAGGGCAGGACACAAGGCATACATCAAACGACGACGAACCAACACGGAACTGCAAACACAGGGAGATTATAAAGGGAGCAAATGAGGAGGGTAACGAGGGAGAGCAGCTGGGGAAAATTAATCAATAAACAGGTAACAAGATGGGTGGGGTCAAGACAAATTGACATGAGAGCACATGGCACACAGAAAACTAGGACAGAAGCCACGTGCTCACACAAAACAAAAACACAAGCACGTGGCCAGCAAACAAATCACCGGCCATGTGCAAAACAGGACATGAACACACAGCTAATGAGAAAACTCATAAGCCACGTGTTCAAGACATGACAACATCAAAGCATGCAGCCAATGAAATACACAAGCTGCGTGCCACACAGCACAAGATATAACATGAATGCACCCAGCCGATAAAAACATGAACTGCGTGCAACACAACAAAACACACATGGACAGAAGAGCGTGCGGCCGAGCGAACTCGAGACCGCACACACTCCCACAAAGAGACAGAACGTGGAGCGCGAGTGTCCAAACCCCGACACGAAACCAAAACTCAAGACATGAGTGCCGGGATCCGAACACCCTGCTCCAACATGAAACAAGGCACGCAGACGAGAGAGCGCACGGCTCGACACACTCGAAGCCGCGCGCTCACACATGAAAACAGGACATGACTGGAGTATCAGGGCTCTGTCACAAAACCATGAATCACACTAAACCGAAGTGACAGAACCCTGACACTACCCCTCCCCGCCAAAGGACGCCACCTGGCATCCCTAACGAGGGACACCAAGAACAAGACAGAAACATGACAGCACAAGAACATGACTACATAAAGACTGACACACAACAACAGACCAGACAAGAACAATCAAAACACAGAGACAAAGAGGGGAGGGAGGAAGGGAGGGAAGCCAAGCCAGTGCCAGCAGGGAGCTCAGCAAGTCAAGTCAAGTCAAGTCAACTTTATTTATATAGCGCTTTTAACAATACAAATTGTAACAAAGCACTGCACAGTATCAAAATAGGCAAATTGTGTCAATAATGTAAAATGACAGGATTTAACACTCAATTTTCAGCTGAATGCATTTCATTATTGAATTTAGTAATGGCATTGTCCAGCTAAGTTCAGTTTAAATAATATCTGTGCAATCAAGTCAATGATTTTACTGGAAATGAAGATTCCCCAACTAATATGATCATATTTTCTTGACCTGGTAAGGACTCTAGCCGCAGCATTTTGTACTATCTGTAGCTTGTTTATTGAAGATGCAGGGCAACCACCTAGCAGTGCATTACAATAGTCCAGTCTAGAGGTCATGAATGCATGAACTAACTTTTCTGCATCAGAAACACTTAACATGTTCCGTAGCTTGGCAATGTTTCTAAGATGGAAGAATGCTGTTTTTGTAACATTGGAAATATGATTTAAAAAAGATAGGTTGCTGTCTAATATAACACCCAGATTTTTGACTGTAGAGGAAGGAACAGTGCATCCGTCTAGTTGCAAATTGTAATCCAAGAGATTCTGTGTACTGTTTTTAGGTCCAATACGTAATATTGGCAATAAGTAAGTAATGTTCCTGTGTAGCTCAGTTGTAGAGCATTGCATCAGTTGCGCAAAAGGTTGTAGGTTCGATTCCCAGGGAACACATGTACTAATGAAAATGTATAACCTAATTGCAATTGTTAGTTGCTTTGGATAAAAGCGTCTGATAAATTCATAAATGTAATATCTCTGTCTTATCTGAATTTAATAGGAGAAAATGATTGGTCATCCAATCTTTTATATTTTTAACACACTCCGTTAGCTTAGATAGTTTAGAAGTTTCATCTGGTTTTGTTGAGATATATAGTTTAGTGCCATCAGCATAACAATAGAAACTAATCCCGTATTTTCTAATAATATTACCAAGGGGCAACATGTATAATGAAAATTAGAGGACCTAGGACAGATCCTTGTGGTACTCCATACTTTACTGGTGATAATTGAGATGCCTCCCCATTTAAATAAACAAAGTGATAGCGATCGGACAGGTAGGATCTAAACCATCTTAGAGCCTGCCCTTGAATACCTGTATAGTTTTGTAATCGATCTATCAGTATGTCATGACCTATAGTGTCGAACGCAGCACTAAGATCAAGTAAAACTAGCAACGAGATGCAGCCTTTGTCTGGCCTTAAAGTAAGTCATTTGTAATTTTAACAAGTGCAGTTTGTGTGCTATGACGGGGCCTAAAACCTGACTGAAATTCTTCATAGATATAATTTTTTAGCAAAAATGAGCACAATTGAGCAGACACTACTTTTTCTAATATTTTTGACATAAACGGAAGATTTGAAATGGGTCTGTAATTTACCAGTTCACAAGGATCTAATTTTGGTTTCTTAATAAGAGGCTTAATAACCGCCAGCTTAAATGGTTTTGGGATGTGACCTAAAGATAACGAGGAGTTAATAATATTGAGAAGCGGTTCTTCTGCTACAGGTAACAACTCTTTCAATAGTTTAGTGGGAACAGGATCTAATAAACATGTTGTTGGTTTAGATGCAGTTATAAGTTTATTTAGCTCATCCTGTCCTATAGTTGTAAAGCAATGAAGTTTTTATTTGGGTGCGATGAATGAAGCTGAAGTACTAGACGCTGTAGAATCTACATTTGTTATTGTATTTCTGATATTATCTATTTTATCAGTAAAGAAATTCATAAAGTCATTACTATTAAACTGTGAGGGAATATTTAGATCGGGTGACATCTGTTTATTAGTTTATCTAGCCACTGTGCTAAATAAAACCTTGGATTGTTTTGGTGATTATCTATGAGTTTGCGGATATACTCGGTTCTTGCAGTTTTTAGAGCCTGTCTATAGCTGGACATACTGTTTTTCCACGCAATTCTAAAGACTTCCAAGTTCGTTTTTCTCCATTTGCGCTCAAGAATATGAGTTTCTTTCTTGAGAGAATGGGTATAACTGTTGTACCATGGCACAGCACATTTTTCTCTAACCTTTTTTAATTTGATGGGGGCAACAGTTTCTAATGTATTAGAGAAGATAGTTCCCATGTTGCTAGTAATTGTGTCTAGTTCATCTGTATTTATGGGTACACAGAGGAGTTGAGATAAATCAGGCAGGTTATTGGTGAATCTGTCTTTAGTGGCTGGAACAATAATTCTGCCTGGACGATAACGCGGAGCCATATAGTTAATATCAGTAATATGCAGCATGCACGATACAAGGAAATGGTCAGTAACATCATCATTTTGAGGTACGATATCTATATCAGTAAGATCAATTCCATGCGATATTATTAAATCTAGCGTATGATTAAAACGATGTGTTGGCCCGGTGACATTTTGCTTGACACCAAAAGAGTTTATTAGGTCAGTAAACGCAAGTCCTAACGCAAAATTTGTATTATCTACGTGAATGTTAAAATCTCCAACAATTAGTGCTTTATCAACATTAACCAATAGGTCTGAGAGGAAATCTGCAAATTCTTTTAGAAAATCTGTATATGGCCCTGGCGGTCTATACACAGTAGCCAGAGCAACAGATGGGACAGATTTATTTTGCTTATCTGACAGTTTAACATTGAGCATAAGTATTTCGAATGAGTCAAACCTGTATCCTGTTTTCTGAGTAACATTGAGAATATCACTATATATTGTTGCGACACCGCCGCCACGACCAGTCTGACGAGGCTCATGCTTATAACAGTAGCTTGGTGGAGTAGATTCATTTAGACCAAAATAATAATTTGTTTTAAGCCAGGTTTCAGTCAGACAGAGTACATCAAAACTATTATCTGTGATCATTTAATTTACAATAACTGCTTTCGGTGTGAGTGACCGGATATTTAGGAGCCCAAGTTTAAAAATTTTTGTTCATTTATTTTGCATTTTTCTGGTTTAATCACAATCAGATTTGTTCTAGATCCTGCATTAAATTTATATTTTGATCTCACTATTCGGGGAACAGACACAGTCTGTATAGATTGGACACTGCAAGTACCTTTATCATTTAAGTGGGTGGAACAAAAGTCATCATAGCAGTTTTTTGAGAATTGGCTTACTAGTCAGATGGAGCGTAGCGTCCTGGTGATGTTGTCCGACAGGAGTTCCGCACCGACTCTGCTGAGGTGCAGGCCATCAGCACGGAATAGCCTAGGACGCTCCCAGAAAAGATTCCAATTTTTGACAAAGAGTATTGTCTGTTCTTTACACCATGAAAACAACCATTCATATAAACCAAATATTCTACTGAACCGTTCGTGTCCTCATCGATACGTGGGAAGAGGTCCTGACACGATGATCGTCGCCGCAGGCGATGTGCTGCGTACCGTCTCGATCAGGCTCCTGAAGTCCCTCTTCAGTGTCTCCGTCTGCCGCAGCTTGGTGTCATTAGCCCCCGCATGAATCACAACAGCTGCAACGCTCTCGTCATCCTTCAGGATCGCGGGTATCTGTACAGAAACATCAAGAACACGAGCACCAGGGAGACAATGAGTGTGCACTTTACCTTCAGCTGATGTAGCACGGACGTGCCAGACGATTGAGTCTCTGATGACCACAGCGTCACGTTCAGTCTGGCAGAGAGGAGCGAAGCGGTTCCGGGATGAGATGTCGAAGACCGGAGGGGGAGAAGTCGTCGACCGGGGCCTGGATCGCGTCTTCCGCTGCTGCACCCAGGGTCCTGGGTTTCCCGGCGCCGGAGTGAAGGCCATCTGGGATGATCGCGTCCTGGGTGCACGGGGCCTGTGCAGAGAAACACACGGATTAGAGGTGGTGGGAGTGTTAGCAGAACTTACTGAGCATCAGCCCGGGATGTTTCCAGCGTTGCTTTCCGTTTCCTCAGCTGGGCCTGTTTCCCAAGCAGCTTGTGGATCCGTCTCTCCACGGCCTCCAGCTCCAGCTGCACCGAATGCAGCTCGAACGTGTCTCACCTGCACTCAAAGGTAGACACAAATCCGCCATTAAAGCAAGTAACAGTGAAACAATGGTAAATGTGTGTATGTGTGTGTGAAAAGGGTATTAGCTGTGTTAGCAGCACCGGGCTATAAGCTAATAGCGGACTCGGGAAATCAAAATAAAACTTCCGATAACAAGCCGCTCTGATTATTCTCGTTGCAGAATGCGATCGGGGATATATTCACATGTTCTAGAAACAAAAATTATTGTGTATAAAATCGGAATTTAAGATAGAAAATAGACGATAAATAATTGGCTTGACGGAGATTCAATTCAGAACATGCGTCAGCGACGAACCGGAGAAACTTCAATTTAACTACTTATAATTTACATGAGTAAATTACCAGCAAGTCCAGGGAGGGACGGGAGGGTTGAGCCAGGAGGCTCAGGCCATCCAGGGATCCTGGCAGGGAGCCAGGGCAGAGCCGGGGGAATGGAACAGGGAGGATCTGCCTGAACAGGAACCCTGGAAAACAACCAGGGTGGGACCAGAGGGACGAACAAGGCCGGCTCCAGCTGCTTGGCAGGCAGCCAGGACAGGAAGCCTGGGCGGCACCGGCAGGGCGAGGAGCTTGGGTGGCGCCGGCAATGCGAGGAGCTTGGGCGCTGCAGCTTCTTCGACCGCCTCTGGGGGAGCTGCAGGTTCTTCAGCCGCCACTGGGGGCGCTGCAGCTCTTCTTGCCACCTCTGGGAATGCTGCAGCATATTCAGCCACCACTGTTGGCGCTGCAGCCTCTTCGGCTGGTGGATTCACCTGACGAGCTATGAAATCAATGAACCCCACAAACGTCAGGTGGTCCAGCCCCTCATCCTCCACCAGTTGAGGGGCTCATCCAAGGCACTATTAAAGAGGTCCTTGAGGGCCGCCTCATTAAACCCCAACCCCTCTGCTGCACCACTGAACTCCAGGGCGAATCTCCTCACGTCAGTGCCCTGCTGACGGAGGGAGCTCAGGGCCCTGAACTGGAGAATGCGCTGGTAGAGGGGGCTGGACAGTGGTGGGTTCGTTCTGTCAGGTTTTGGTAATGGATGAGAGCACACCATCCACATGTGAAGTTTTCACCATTCGGGATTGGGGTGCCAAACCGAGCTTTTCGCCTGAGACAGGAGATCCCGTCTAAGCGGGATCGGCCACGGGGGAGCCATTAGTATTTCCAGCAGATCGGGAAACCAAGGTCTGTTCGGCTAGTACAAGATTAATAACACTGACACTTTCTCCTCTCTGATTTTGTGCAGCACTTGTGGCAAAATCTTCAGCGGGGCGAACGCATACATATGTGCTTTCGGCCACAGCATCGTGAGTGAGTCCTCGCCTAGGGAGATTTTGACAGGGAGAAGAACAGAGGGCAATGCGTGTTCTCCTCCATCGCAAACAGGTCTACCTCCGTTTTTCCGAACCATTCCCAGATCAGCCTCACTGTCCTGGGGTTCAGTCTCCATTCTCCGTGATGAATCCCATCCCTCGATAGCATATCTGCACTGCTGTTCAGGCAACCCGGAACGTGAGCTGCTCGAATGAAGAGCAGATGGTGATCGGCCCACAGCAAAAGGCTTGTCCAGTAGCCCGAGGCCACACGACATCGCAATGAGTGCTGCAGCCCACTGTTGACGCGTCCGTCGTGACCACTTTCCGTCGCGTGACCATACCCATCTGGGCGCCGCATTGGTACAGGTCGGGGTTCCGCCATGGTTTCAGCGCGTTCAAGCACCTGTGAGTAACCACAACGCGGGAACGGCCAATTTTCCACGCCTTTCTCGGAACCTGGGTCTTCAGCCATATCTGGAGGGGGCACATATACAGCAGAACGCAGTGACACACCGACACGGCCACCGCCATCCATCCCAGGAGCCTCTGATATTAATTTAGTGCCACGGGATGGCCCAGTCTGAATGTATTCAGAGCGGACATTAAATACCGTATGCGCTCCTGGCTCAGATGTGCTCTCATCAAGATCGAGTCCAACTGCACCTGGAATGACAAAGTACAAGAAAGTACCTGCTGTAATACCCGCTCTCTCTTTCACGCTCGGCGGGACCACTTCTATCGTGCGTTCATGAGGAGATTGATGATCTCTGCCTCAGCACCGGCTCGCTCTGTGCTGTAACTGTCAACATGACCACGCCTTTGAACCGTGGTGGTCTGCGCCGAAATTGAAGCGTGTATCCGATCTGTATTACGTTCCTCGACCAATCCGAAATGCCAGGAATAGACAGCCATGCGCTTGCAAAAATGCACAGAGGGCCTCGCTGTCTGTATTATGAGCAACACCACTCTATACTGGGGTCGTGTTCAAAAAGCTTGCGGAACACGTGGAAGTGCTGCATGTCAGCGAGGGTTCCCCCTCGCCGATTAACAGGGAGCGTGAGCCTTCTGCTGAATGTGTGACTGACACGGACGTGCGTGTCATGTGCAGGGGTTCGGCACATTCCACAGGGGCGTGAACATCGCCAGGTTACCGGGGAAGCTGCCAGCCCAGCTTTATTAACCATTTCATGGCTGAGCGTGAAGCCGCTATTGCTGGAGGAGGAGAAAAAGGCTCTTTTTGTGAGGCTGTTACAGATCTTATTGAATTCTGAACATACACAATACAGACATTCTCGTAGTCGCCTGCAACCGCCAAGGGGACTTCGTGAAAACGTCTCAGGCACTTCGCGGCCGGATGGAGATACGGGAGCGTTGAGCACCCTCCTGTCTGCGTATTTAAGCTCAGTGAGTGTCAGCCACAGATATCGGTGGAGCACCACCATGTAGCACATGCTTTGGCCGATATGCCTGGGCCGTCTTCTTTGTGGCTTTAAGTGCAAAATCTGTCGCAGTGCGTAGGTCCTTAAACGTCTCAGGCATTTTCAGGGATTTCAGGACCTGTTCAAGATTAAGATTCAATTCAATATTATTTGTATTGCTTTTCTTTTCATGATATAATCGTGTGCAAAGCAGCTTTACAGGAAATTAAGTTTCTACAATAGATTTATATATTGCAGAAACTTAATATATTTAACTTATGACAAAATTTGTGTAATTTTGTAAATTGTCTGAGGGGTTGGCATCATCTCTTCTCAGGTGTTTGGTCATCTAAGGCAGTGCTTCTCAAACCTGTCCTGGGGACCCCTAACCACAGCATACTTTGTATGTCTCCCTCGTTTAACACACCTGATTCAACTCATCAGCTCATTAGTGGAGTCTGCAAGACTTGAAATGGGTGTGGCCTATGAGAGAGACATACAAAATGTGTGGTGCCTGGGGGTCCCCGGGACAGGTTTGAGAACCACTGATCTAAGGGTTGGATGCAGACTGAAGCTTGTGTATTTCCTAGTTACCACGGGAATGTTAACCCCTTGGTAGAAACAGAGAAACAAATATAGACATAGTTAGCATAGCTGTTGTTCTGTCCAAGCAAAAAATATTTGTTCAACCCAAGCATAAGCATAATAATGTGCATTTGATCAGATATAACTGCAGTACAAGATTATGAGATGCACCTTGATGAGATTTATGAGATTATCTTGACCTGGTAAGGACTCTAGACACTGCATTTTCTACTATCTGTAGCTTGTTTATTGAAGATGCAGGACAACCACCTAGCATTGCATTACAATAGTCCAGTCTAGAGGTCATGAATGCATGAACTAGCTATTTTGCATCAGAAACACTTAACATGTTCCGTAGCTTGGCAACGTTTCTAAGATGGAAGAATGCTGTTTTTGTAACATGGGAAATATGATTTTCAAAATATAAGTTGCTGTCTAATATAACACCGATATTTTTGACTGTAGAGGAAGGAACAGGACATCCGTATTGTTGCAAATTGTGATCCAAGAGATTCTGTGTACTGTGCAGCTGTGCCTGATAAACTTGGAGCACTGCCATTGTGTGAAGCACCGAGATCGCTTCCCCTGAGGCGGCGTACGCTTTGTCCGCGACATGTGTGGACATGTCACCCCAGTCGACACAGTTTTGCGTAGGGCCCCCAGAAGTCTAGGATTGGCTCTGAATCGATCCCATCAAGAAGAATCGACTCCTAATTCAGAGCCTTTTTTAGTTCAACAAAGCTTATCTATTGGTGCCTCTCAAACAGAAAGCTGCACCCTACGAACGCTGCACACATTTAAATTCATAAAAATAAACTGAAATAAAACGATTCAGTACTGAGATCATCAGAATTTGAGGATGCAGCCTTCCATTTAAGAAGCACCATTCGCCTCCCTCATGATCGATGAAAGCCATAATTATGAGAGGTGGTAGATAAAAGATAATTATTTTTATATATACACTGAGCAAAATTATAAACGCAACACTTTTATTTTTACCCATTTTTTCATGGTGTGAACTCAAAGATCTAAGACTTTATCTATGTACACAAAATACCTATTTCTCTCAAATATTGTTCACAAATCTGTCTATTTGTGTTAGTGAGCACTTCTCCTTTGCCGAAACAATCCATCCACCTCACAGGTGTGGCATATCATGATGCTGATTAGACAGCATGATTATTGCACAGGTGTGCCTTAGGCTGGCCACAATAATATTACCCCCCCCCCCCATACATTACAATGAAACAAAATATTATATCAAACAGCATTGCCTCTTTTCATTTTCATTAACATATTAATAGATTAATAGAATAAAGACCAAAGATTTACCTGTAAGATTTACCCAAAGCGAACTATATCACTATACCAGGGAATTATACCACTACAGAGACATTAGAGCCAGCGACAGATGTCAGAAGGACTAGCCGAGGTTATGCTCCTCTCAGTGGGATACACGAGCATTTAGTGCCCAGTAATCCCATGGAGCTCACGTCTCCGAAATCGGTCAAGCCCATTTTCAAATAGGTGCTATCTTCATAAATAAACTGCAGATTTGAGTTTTAAACAACTACATTCTTGCATGAAATACTTTTAAAACTACATTTCATGACACAGTAACAGTAATATTTAAAACAAATTGTGCGAATATGGTGGTTGAAATACAGTGCTGTGTGAACTCAACCAATCAGTATGCTTAGCGCCCAAGAAAAAATCCCCAAATTCTATATCATTGTTATCAGTATTTGTGTTTCCTTGAGTAAATGTCTTTTTAGAGGGTGATAGAGCTGGAAGCTGATGAAAACCATTCATATTTTTGGATGAGGCAGGCCAAGAGATGGAGGAGAGTTTGAGAGCCCAGCGGTTGAGAATGACCCAGAATGATGTTCTCTGGGGGGCCTGACAACCCCCCCACTAAATGTGATTTTGAGGGGGCCCCATAGCAAAATCAGTGCAATGGGTGCAGAATTCCTAGCAAACAGCACTGAGAGCAATCACAGTTTCACGTCCATCAGTTTATCACCTTGTATTTACCCCCATACTCCCCTTTCCTTACTGTAACCTGACTGAAGAGTTTTTTTTTCTCCACATGGAGGTGGAAGGTTCACAGAAGGTCCCTCTTCTCCAGGCCATAGATGATGCCTGCAATGTCCAATGTCAGGCCTGTATTTGCCATACCAGAAGAATGTTTCCAAGATCTTTAGCTAATGAAATCCATTATCAATTATGATGTGGATGAGAACCTGTGGCCAAATCCTCAAGACATGGTTAATAAAAACGAAGGAAAGCAGTGAGGGACACTCTAGGTTACATTTTACTGTAGGCTTATTGTAGTTTTATCTTTTTATCTTTTCTTATATAAAGTTTTTTTTTAATTAAACCTGTTACGAGTTGATTATTTCATCAATAATTTTCTAATTTTGTTTAATGATTACAGTGTCTGTACTTTTTTCTCTAGTCTATTACAATAATGTATGAATGTGTAGAACTGCAATGAAAGCTGCATCATATGTTTTGAACAACTATATTTTATGATTGTACTAACAACTAAACAGTGAAACTATGGGTATATTGTGTGTGGGTGATCTAATGTAATGTTCCTATGATATTTCATAATAAATTAGTATTTTGAACCAATGCTTCTGCAGATGCAAGGCTTCTTTAAAGATATGAACGCAATATGCAAAGTTTAGAACATTGGACAGCCTGTGTTACAAAGAATGACTGTTTTGAGTTTTGTGTCTAGACATGAAGGTTCTATTATTAGTGCAAAAGTGATTGTAAAAAACTATAAATGCAAGGTGATTGACTGTGGATGGGCTTGAAACCGTGGTTGCTCTCAGTGCTGTCGCTAGGAATTCTGGACCCTTTGCAATGATTTTTCTCTGGGCTCCCCTCAAAATCACATTCAGTGGGGTGTGATCAGGCCCCCAGCAAACATCGTTCTGGGCCCCCTCAATCACTGGGCTCTCAACCTCTCATCCATATCTTGACCAGGGTAAAACCTGCCTTATCCAAAAATTTAAATGGTTTTCATCAGCTTCCAGCTCTGTCACACTCTAAAAAGGCATTTACAGTATTGTGGGGGAAACAAATACTGATAACAATGATACAGAACTTTTTAGATTTTTTTTCCCAACAACAGGCATCTTGAAAGTGATCATACCTGAACATATCAGTCCTCAGTTGCTTCACTTTCATAATGTTGTTCGCAATAATTTTCCATAAAACTATGCTTCAAGAGTAATGCAACAGTTGCGTAGCATTTTGAGCAGTCATATCAATTGATGGTTAGATCATTGTAATGAAATTAATAAACACTCAATTCAGATGTAATGAGGGAGTTACATTTTTAAATAGTAATACTTTGATGTTGAGTTGTGTCATTTTGAACCTGTGATTTTAGTTCAATGAACAAAAGATATTTGGCTCATGTGTATTGTATACAGAGACAGAATCATTACTTTCCTCATGATGCCCATCCCTACATCAGTATCTTCTGTGTTTTCTCTGATCTCAGGCTGGATATCTGCTATAAAAAGCTCTCCTCCTGGGGCTGCCTTTTTTACTGCAGCAGTAGCAACAGCCACTGGGTTTCTCTGGTGGCCACTGGTGCAGAGCGGAGTGCACCTGCCCTCACACAGCCCCGCATCTGCACCCACCCCTCCAGACTGGGGCTCTGACTCCCAGAGACACATGCACAAGTGTGCCGAGAGCAAAAAAAACAATTTTTTCCACCCTTCAGCCAAAGATTGAGACTCAAGGAGAACAGACACATGTCACGAGGTCTGGGTGTGCATGTCCTGACTGTTTCTTTTTGCCAGAAGCTTTGTTTGAGAAAAAGCACAGTGTTCCTCTTAAGGAAGAGAATGGAAATGCCCTGCAGGATGATGTTCTCAGTCTCCCACCATCTCTCAGAGTCATTCAGTCTTTCTCTTTCCTCTTAGGTTCTCCTTTTTGACCTCCTTTTTTGTACACTTCCACAGTCTCTCAGAGCGATGGTCTAAATGAAGGAATAGTCAAACTGAATGTACTACATTGTGAAAGTCAGACAGGAAACAATTTGTCTTTGCATGCTCAAAAAAAAGGTAAACAGATGACCCAGAATAATTTGTGTCAGGAGGTCATTACTTCATGACACATCTTTTCTTTTGATTTAAATATTTTCTACTATCCTAGTGTAATATATTGGGGGGAAATGCAGATTCCAGCTGAAATGGCAAAATATCAATAAGAAATTATATTCATGAATTTTTTTTCTTGTTTCTTGTACAAAACAATACTATGTTTTGACCTCAAAACACTTTTACCATAGTTCATAATTTATAAACACATTAATACATGTAATAACATTTTTACATTTGTATCACATAACCAGCTCCATATGTATGGTTTTCTGAGGTAGTAAAGTTGCTTGGTAGCTCACCTGGAACAGCACTGACTTGCTATGCAGCGCTCAGGTACGAGTCATGATAAAATAGATCAAAGACTTGTTGAAGGAAGCTAAAAGGACATGAATGTTTCTGCAAATGTGTATTTATTTCATGTTTGGTTTTTTGTCTTATGTTCAGGGTATGGTTTAGTTTATTATTTTCAAACACAACAGAGAATTTGTCCTTTTAGCGTTACTTACCAATATGTTATTTCTGAACTTTCACAATATGTACAACTGTCAGAGAGTCACCACAGTCACCACAGTCTCCACTAACAACACTCACCAGATCCCAATCCCCTGATTACTAATCACCGCCACCTGTCAGCACTCGTCATCTGCACTATATCCCTGCATTCCTCCCGTTCACTCACTGGGAGGCCCAGAGGCCAAAACCTAGGCACTAACTGGGGCCCAGGTTAGGAAGCAGACAGACTGGCTAAACTGACCTTCTGCTAGCTGCCTCACGTCACAGAAGTCAGTTAGTTCTCAGCACATAGAGATCCTTTCACCTAGATATCACACAAAAGAGACTGTGTATGTTCCCCGAACTAGAAAACACAAAAAACGTCCAAATCAATTTATGAGTAACAACTTAGTTGTTACCCCACCCCCAAAAAGATTACTCACAGCAAAAAACAGTGTACATTTAACTCAATTCGAGTGAAATTTAACTCCTGAAATGTATATATGACCCCCTCCATTTTGGAGTTAAAATAACACTTTCAAAAGTGTTGAAATATTGCTGAATGTGAAGACAAAATGTGTGAAGACAAATTCAGTGTTTTCAATACATGTAAAGAGCATGTTTTTACAACAATTAAAACGTAAAGTCACCAAATCAATGCAAATGCACAAAATACATATTCTTTTTTGGTCCATATGTATTCCGAATGTCAATAGGTTTATAGTGCATACATTTATCTGCTTAAACAAAAGACATCTCATTAATTACCATCAACACTGAAATTATGTTAATGCTCGCTGAACAAAGACTGTGCCAATGGCATTTAGACCTCCTTGGAGTAGTCTCTTTCTTTTTTTCAGCCAAACAAGAAATCCACTCCCACTTACAGCATCACAAAAGTGCTCCTGTAAAATTGGGGGTGGGACAGAATCATATCAAAACTATTAACAGGAGAAATATCAGACAAGTATTAATTACAAAAATAATTTACTCAAAACATTTACCCAAAAATTATATGAAGCTAAATCAATAGCAAAACTCAAGAGCTTGTTGATCTGAATGTGAGAACTTGTCATACTAACATTTGTATTTGTAAGTTGAGTATTTGTAAGTTACACTCACAGCTCTGATCTGAAAATCTGAATCTTTTGATTTGCACACACAGACAATAATCAAACCACCCATGTTTTGAAGTCGAAGTTGCTGATTAATGGTTACAAATGTGTAGAATGACATTCATAAAAACAAAATGACACACACAAATGTGTATGACATATTTACGTTTGCACTTTACTTCAGTTTTGCTATAAAACCTCAGCACTTACATCCTCTGAGATCTGGCAGTACAACTTCAAATCTTAGCGCTTTGACTTTTTTTTGAGCAGTATTCCTGTTGCAAAACTCACTTGTGCGCTTGTAAATGCAGAAGGGAGAGCACAGAGCCGGGGGCGGGGCTGCGAATGAATACATTTTATTGGTCAATGCCTGACCAATGAACAACACCAGCCATCGCGACTTACCCTGCAGAAAGAAACATATTTTTTATACATATGCAGGGTGCGATTTGTGAAAAAAACAGAGGGGCTGCTTTTGACATTTTTTATGATATGTTATTAATATGACAACATCTCTATTTAACGTGATCGCAGTTTAATAAAAACATTGTAGGCATTTAGGCCTATTAATTGTAATGATTTCATTTCCACAGCTATTCAAACAACGAATAAATTATATAGAGAAAGCAAGCAAAGAACACAACAGAGCTTTTTGAAACTCCAAATCAGTTAAACCATTAAGTCGCAAAATTATTCACTGTTTCGAAGCACTCCAATCGGATAGCGTATCACAAATCATTTGATTCAGATTGAGACTTCAAAGCGTTAGGAGTATGAGAACATAATGCTGTCTCATTCCCCAGAATAAAATGCTATTGTAAAGTGTAGTCAGTGTGAAAACACACACAAGATGATTGATAACCAGCACATTCCTGAAGGTGCGTTCACACCAGACGGAATGAAGCGAATAAATCGCGCTAATCGTGCGTGGTTGGATGCTTGAACATTTTGAGTTTACTTGCTTCATTCGCGCGTGAAATTCACTACACAACAGATGCGAATTCGCGTCATGGGAGGGGCTTATTCCAGGCAGCTCCAGTCTTGTTGCAAAATGTATTCCTGTTTTTGTAAAAGTACGAAGTAGTATCGTACAGCTCTGGGTACCCACATACAACCACGATTACTTTGTCCTCCATTGTCGTTTCGGATTTTCTGCCTCCGCTCGTAATCACGTCACTGCCCCAAATGCTCAATTCGCGCCGTGTAACGCCCGTTTCACACTGCAAGCGTGAGCGGCGCGTGAGCGGCGCAGAAGCGGTGCGTATGCAGAGCAGGAGCAGCGCGCGCCCATTGCCCTTTCACACCTGTAGCGTTTGCAGCGCGCGGCTGAACAGCGTCTTTTGTACAGAATGGGCAAATTCGAATCTAATTTTAAATACAATTAGTCTTGATTTATTATTAGAATAGTTTATCTTACTGTATTTGTTTTATTTACACTGTACATGTGCATCTGTGTTTATGTGCAGTATTGTAGATAGAAGAAAGGCAATTGCGCTGTATTTGTTACTACGGAGATTACGAAGAAGGATACGACGTAGACGTAGAACGGAACAGCAAAAAACAATAACTGACCATAGCAGAAATGTTATAGTTGTTTTATACATTGTGTTTATATTGAATATGGTCACTATTTTAAAGGTTTGTACTGCAGAAGTTTATTTTTGCACATATATACTGTAAGCTGCTGTTCTTTATGTTTGTTTGTATTGATTGTTATTTACAGATTGTAAAAAGTTGTACTGATTGGACAGATTGTACTTTTTGTCTTTCAATACAAAAAAAACATTAAAAATGACGTACCATCTGCCAACGCAAAATGACTAGTCCTTTGTAAAGAAATTATAGGAGAATTACATGCCTTTGAAGTTTTGGTCAAAAGATTACATCTACAATGTTGACATATTTTGCATCTTTATTCAACATTTAACATTTATTAGCAAAGCTCTTCATAATGCCTGCT